>VWZT01014194.1:53599-158646 GCA_013397055.1 Pachycephala philippinensis | reverse complement strand
CCGCAGAGCGCACTGCGGGCCGGGACAGCGGCCGGCGCTGCCCGCGGGGCCCGACCTGCGGCACTTCCTGAGGGCAGCCGCCGCCGCGCAGCCGGGGCCGTCGCCGGAGCTGCCGCCTGAGCCGGGCTCTGCCCCCGGGGCCCCGAAAGGTGTGTGGGTCTGTGGGGCCGGAGCTGTCGGGGTCAGCCGAACCCCGCGGCTGTGGCCTCGCGGCCGGGTCAAGGGCAGCCGTAAGGCCGGTGCGGACAGTGGGGCCCCGCAGCCGGAGCAGAGTGGGCAAAATGGGTTGTTTGGGAGCTTTGGGGGCCCTAAGGTGGTTTCGACGCTAGAAGGAGTTTAGTCCTTGGCTGCAAAGTCGTGTGTGTTCTTCCACCATGGAGCTGGTTGCCCTGGCACCTGCCCGCAGTGTGTGCTGGGCTCTCAGTGGGGCTGTGGCATCCCCTGGGGGCTGCGGTGCCCTGGCAGGGGATGGTTTTCATTGCCCTGAGTGCTGTATGTCAGTAAGGACACAGCTGCTGCTGCTCTGCGGTCACGGCCTGGCCATGTCCTCTTGCAGAACACACAGCTTTCCCAGAGTCTGTCCCTCGGTTTATTCTTTGTGGGCTGCAGGTGCAGGCAGCTTTGGTGCTGCTTCCCTGACTCCAGTGGTGGGATTGAAGACTTCTTCCCGTAGAGCAGGTGAGAGGACAGGTTGAGGACAGGAGCTGAGCAGGCTCCTGCGTCACACGCCCTTTGTTGCAGTGTACCTGGAGACCTACGGCTGCCAGATGAATGTCAGTGACACGGACATCGCCTGGGCCATCCTGCAGAAGAGTGGCTATGCCAGGACAAAGGAGCTGGATGAGGTAAGGCAGCACCTTGGCAGCTTTCCTGGAGCACAAGGCTGCGGGGTCCGCACACCCTGGCTGTGCCTGTGAGTCCCAGCTTTTTTCTGGAGTGCAGTTCTGTGAGATGTTACGAGTTTTGCAGTCTGAGTTCTGTGGAGTGAAGGAAACTACTTACCAAGTGTGGTAGAAAGCTGTGGGTTGTCTTTTTTCTTTAAACTACTGGGCTTCCTCTCAGTTGGAGAGGGATTGGACACAGTGGGATCCTCCCGTCTCATCTTTGAGTTTACTTTTACCATTTAGTGGAATTCTGCTTGTCTTCTGTTTCTTTCTTGCACCTCAGTTTGTTGAAACCTGCCATGTACTCGGGCAGATCTTTTTCCCTCAGTTAAGTGAGTTTTATAGTCTACCTCTTCAGGTTACCGGGGCAGGGCATGAGAACTTATTGTTTGGCTTTTATAAATTCTTCTCTTTTTGTTGCTTTCAATTTAGGCAGACGTGGTTCTTCTTGTCACCTGTTCCGTGAGGTAAGGAAATGTTTGTTGCTGCTGGTTTGGGACAGTTTTTAAGGAATTACCATTTGAAAACCAAGGCAATAAATGTGTTGTGTGAGGAAAGGAGTGTGCAGGGGTGAAAGTGGCCGTTTAGTTGAGGGTAGGGCTGGCTGGTGCTATGATTTACAACACTAATTGTGCTATGAATTGCTTCTCTATGTAGTGAGAAGCTTTTGGTAGTGTAAGCTCTGTGTATATGCCACGAGCAGTGAGAGAGGTGCACAATAAATGATTTTATATTTAAATATTCTGTCTTCTCTTGGAGGAGTTGTCTAGCACAGACAGAAATGCAAGAAATATGTTTAGGGGCAACTCGATATAAAGGGAACTTTGCTTGTTCTCTCTGAACACAGAAGATACCAAATGCTCATTGTCGCTTGCAGGGTACCTTGTACTTTGGCCAAGGCACTTTTTCACCCCAAAAGCTTAGCCCCTGGGGTGTTTCTGCAGTGGAGATGCTCTCAGGCAAGCAAAGCAATAGCAGATAAGATAAGAGTCGAGACATAATCCCCACACCACAAAGGGTACTTCCAGGTGCCATTAGATCCATCCGGTGGATGATTCCCTGCCTTTAGCTGAATTCTCCTCAGAAGGCACTTGGGCTGCTTAAGGCTGGGGCTCTGCTCAAGCGCAGCAGTTGGAATACCCAGTTTTCGTGGCTCCCCAGGGAGAAGGCAGAGCAGGCCATCTGGAACCGTCTGCAGCACCTCAAGGCGCTGAAGGCCCGGCGGCCCCAGGCTCGAGCTCCGCTCCGCATCGGGATCCTGGGTACGGCCGTGCTGCATCACCTGTACCCCACGGGCAGCACCCGCCTTTCCCTGGGGTGAAAGCAGCTGGGAAGGGCTGCGGGGGAGTAACGAGGGTGGGCACTGCCTCATGAGGACCCTTCTCCTTTGTCGGCAGGATGCATGGCCGAGAGGCTTAAGGAGGAGATTCTGCACAGGGAGAAGCTGGTCGATGTCGTGGCAGGCCCTGATGCCTACCGGGACCTTCCCCGGCTGCTGGCCGTGGCAGAGTCTGGCCAGCAAGCTGCCAATGTCCTGCTGTCTCTAGATGAGACTTATGCTGACATTCTGCCTGTCCAGACTAGTGCAGGTGGCAGGACAGCATTTGTGTGAGTACCTTTTCCCAGTGCTTGTTTCTGTGGCTCGGGTTTGGAAATCAGCTATGCAGAGCAGATGTGTCACTGACAGCAGCTGCCCAGGAGATGCAGTGCCTGGCTGCACTGAGTCTACAGAGTCTGTGCGTGTGTTTGCTGCTGCCTTGCTGTGTGACTGAGCCCTGGAGAGCGTGCCCTGAGCTCTGGCTGTTGTAGCCTTCTCTCCTTCTCCTTTGGGAATGCTGACTCTCAGCCTAATGCTGCATTGAGTGATTTCTGTGCCACTATCACTTTCTGAAGTCCATGCCTCTCATGCCTTCTGTGGTGCCCTGCCACAGGTTCTGCTATTTATTCTTCTAATCCTCCACCCATTGTAACTTCTGATTGTTTCATTTTGGTAATGACATTGCCAGACATGAAATCAGACTCTGCTCAGTGTGGCCGTAGCGTACGGAAGGACAGTATTGCTCTCTGCGGGAGAGGGATGTAGAAGGATCTTTGATCACCGCCAGGCTGCAGTGGGAGTCTGTGCCTCATTAGTTCTTTCCAGCTTTCTTGGAAATGTGCCTGAGAAATCAGGAGATATTAGCTCAGGGCAAGCTGAATCCAGTGTGGGGGAGCTGGCTGGGGGCAGTACTACTGGGCTCACCCTGGGCAGGATGCAGCATGGATGGTTCTGGAGCAGTCATGGTGTGACCTGTGCTTTACCTCTGGGCAGGTCCATCATGAGGGGCTGTGACAACATGTGCAGTTACTGCATCGTGCCCTTCACCCGAGGCCGGGAAAGGAGCCGTCCCATCGCCTCCATCCTGCAGGAAGTGAGGATGCTTTCAGATCAGGTGAGGCAGAGCCTCCTCCCACCTGTCCCAAACCATGGGAGGAAGGGTGGTTCCTGGTGACAGTGTTTACAGTGGTGCTTGTAACCAGTGTCACTGCCTTTATTTGCAGAGATGAGGTTACTGTGGGACTCCACCAGTGGCTTTTTGATTCCCCTTGTACTACTCCACGACAGACAGGGAAGGGAGGGCTTCTGTTGGAAACTCCTTGGAGTAAAACCATGGCTGCCGTTGCAGCTCAGCCGTCCTGCCTGAGTTGTATTTCTTCCCCTGTTTATTTTGTAGGGAGTGAAAGAAGTGACCCTCTTGGGTCAGAATGTCAACAGCTTTCGAGACCTGTCTGAGGTGCAGTTTCAGTCAGTGGCTGCCCCGGGCCTCAGCCGTGGCTTTAGCACAGTCTACAAAGCCAAACAGGGAGGTTTGCGTTTCTCACACCTGCTGGACCAGGTCTCTAGGGTTGATCCAGAAATGAGGATCCGTTTCACCTCTCCACACCCCAAGGATTTTCCTGATGAGGCAAGTGTGAAATAAGCACTTTGGCTTCTGCTTGCAAGCAAGGAGGCAGCTCTGAAATGTGAGGTGTGGGCTGTGCTGCCTTCCCAAAGAGAACGTGGGTTCCCAAACTGGGAACAGCAGCTTCTGGGAGTTGGGTGTTGGGGCTAAAGCTGGCAGGTTTGCAGTTTGCTGACTTTTACCCAGGGAAGACTCTTCCTTTGGCACCCCGGTAGAGTTACGCTGTCTGAGACATCTCCTGATTACTTACCACAGGTCCTGCAGCTCATCCAGGAGCGACACAACATCTGCAAGCAGCTGCACCTCCCGGCGCAGAGTGGGAGCACGCGAGTCCTGGAGGCCATGCGGCGGGGGTGGGTCAGCCCGTGAGGAGCACTGTGTCCTGCCCTCTGGTTTGGGCTGCTGGTTTCTCCTCACTGATGTCGTGGGTTTCCAGTTTTAGCAAATCCATGTGTGTTCATTGCAGATACACAAGAGAAGCATATTTAGAGCTTGTGCACCACGTGCGTGACTCTATTCCAGGTGTGTGTTCCTTTGGCTCGGTCTGAACTTGGCACAGCCACATCTCACTGTCCTTTGCTGAGTGCAGCATTCCTCTCTTCTATGAGGGAAGTGTGCAGCTGTGTGTCTGTTACAGGAGTGAGCTTGAGCAGTGATTTCATCGCTGGGTTCTGCGGAGAGACAGAGGAGGATCACCAGCAGACAGTGTCCTTGCTGCGAGAAGTCCGCTACAACGTTGGCTTCCTATTTGCCTACAGCATGAGACAGGTGAGTGCAGGGCCTGGTGGAGAAGGCTGTTATCTCTGGGTGTGTCACCTAAACTCCTCAGTGCTCTTTCTCACAATAACACATTTTTTAAAAAGCTGTTGAAAATCATACCCAAAGACTTGGTATACTGGTAGATTTCTTTTCTCCCAGGCAACACTGGTAGGGTATGTGGTTCTGCAAGGGCTGTTGTCGTGCCTGGAAGGCTTCCAGCTCCTCTGTAGGAGTGTCAGGGTTGGTAACTGCTTGATGACCTGGTTCTGCAGATGCTTCAGGGTCATTGCAGGGAAGCAACTGTGTCAGCAGAGGCTGCAGGTACATTATTTGCTGATGAGGAATGTGCTGATGGAGCTGGGCTGGAGCCCAGCTATAGGGACTGTCAAGTCTGGAGGGAAGTGGTGAATTTTTGAGAAGGTATTTCCATGAGAAGAGTGGGTAGTTGTTAAGTCTCCATTAGAATGCTCTCCAGAGTGTATGATACTGTTGGGGAAGAGGACAGAAGGTTGGAAAACGTAAGGAAGCAAAGATTCAATAAATAGAAGTAGTAGAATCCGTTGCCTGTCTATGGACAGACAGGCACATCCCCCACATGAGCTGCAGGGCTGTTTCACAGCCACTGATACTCAGTGCCCTGCATCAGACCTTCTGCCTAAAAGGTGGAGGAGGAAGATGTGAGGAGCATGAGGACGTGGCTGGCACTGGAATAGTTCCTTTGTGATACAAACTGAAATGCTGTTGGAATGTGGGAAGCTGTTGCTGGAAGAGCAGTGGAGCTGGCTGGGGTCAGACAAGGCTCTGGGGTCAGGCTGGGTGCTGAGGGGCCGCTCTGGCTCTGTGTGTGTGCAGAAGACCCGGGCACATCACCGGCTGCAGGACGATGTCCCCGCGGACGTGAAGAAGCGGCGGCTGGAGCAGCTCATTGCCACCTTCCGGGAGGAGGCTGCCAGGGCCAACGCGGCGCTGGTGGGACAGGCCCAGCTGGTGCTGGTGGAAGGGGTGAGTGTGCCTGCAATGGAATTGTCCTCCTCCCTTCTTGCTGGCTCTGAGGCTGTGCACAGCAGTCACCACTTCTTGCTTTCCCCATGTAATCCCAGGACTCCCAAGACCATTTCTTCACACTTAAGCAGACAGCCTGACTTTTCCAGAGCAATGAGCTGAGCACAGGGGGTGGGATCAGTCAGGGATGCATCTCCGGCCAAGCACAGAATTTGTGCTTTGGTGTGTGTCACCCAGCATCTCTGGCCACAGTGCTCTGTTCCAGGGCTTGGTTAATGTGGGTTTAATACCATCAATAGTGCTCAATTAATTCCCGAGGCAATAAAGCCCAGCAGTGAATCAGAGCAATTGCCATGCAGGTAATGTTCCCTGTCCTCTTTCCAGCCCAGCAAACGCTCTGCCTCGGAGCTGTGTGGGAGGAACGATGGCAACATCAAGGTGATCTTCCCTGACACTGAGCTGGAGGATGCTGCCGAGTGCGGGGCTCCAGGCAGAGCCCAGCCGGGGGACTACGTGATGGTGAAGGTGACCTACCTGCAGTGCTCATTTCCTTGCACAGTGCTGTTCTCTAGGGCAGCTGCTGCCAGAAGAGCCTAAAATTAGAATGGATCCTCCCCAGCCTTTCTGTGCCTGAGGACCTGTGCTGTTTGTTTCAGGTAACCTCTGCCAGCTCGCAGACCCTGCGGGGAGTTCCGCTCTGCCGGACCACCCTGTCCCGTGCTGCTGCTTCTCACTGAGGGATCCCTGCTGCCCCTGGATGGAAGCAGCACATACTCTCCAGGAAGAAACAAGGAGGTGTGGTCAGGTGGAGATATGGTAGAAACAGGGGGATATATATGTATATTAAAATTTATTTATGAAATAATAAAATACATATATATTTCTGCTTTGGTATCAACTTACCCCTCATTGATGGTTCAAAGGGGTAGAAGCTGAGTGTGAACTTGCAAAATCCAATTACTGTGAGATTGTGTATTTTGACATGCCCTGAGGCTTGTCCCACCCTCACAGTGCTGCAGGTCTGTCCTCTGACTGTGATCACGTCCTCTGACACAGCCCAGCCTGAGAGATGGATGTGCAGAGCAGGTCCTTCCTATGAGCTCAGCCGAATTTAGGAGCTGCAAAAGCTGGTAGTGCCTACAAAACACAGCTCCAACAGCTGAATGGCAGGAGTACTGTCAAAGGGTAGAAAGAACTGAAAGAACAGAAGATTGATTAATTCTTTCCAAATATTGGCAAAATGCTTGGAAAGAGGTGCAAGAACCCACACCATGCTCATGTGTTGGAATGTGGTGCTGGACTGTGGAATGAAAAATGGTGTTTAATGTGCACCAGTGAATCTGTTGTGTCTGGGGCTGAAGGAATGCAGCCTTGCCCTGGTACTGGGGAGGACTGGATCTTGTCTGGAGATTTCCTTGTTTCCAGGCCTGGGGGGTGCGTGGGAAGAGATGGCTGCTAGTTGGGGGTCATCTCTCTCCTCTTAAAACCTGGGGTGCAGTTTTGTAATCCAAACATCTATTCCCTTCCCTTTGCTCACTAAGAGAAGTGGTTGTACTGATTTAAATGGCCAGTAAGTTCTTCAAGTGCATCTGACAGTTCCTTGTTTTCATCAGCCTGCAGCTGACCCTGTCTGCACAGTGTCACATTCCAGCCTGCTCTGTGAAATTCAAACAAGGACCTGTGACCTGCGCTTGTGGGTAAACTGAGATGTGAGAAAAGATCACCCCTTTTCATACAGATAATCACGTCGTTAAAATAAATCCTTGTGAAAGGCTCTATCCAGTGACCAGTTTTGAAGGAACAGCTGGTAGCAGGGCAGTCACGACATGAATTTGCAAAATTTTAAAATAAACATGAAAGGGTTTTGCTCGAAAGCCTTCTCTCCCGCTCAGCTCTTTCTGGGCTATAATTGTATCTCTTTGAAAACAGCATGGTTCACTGAATATTCATTAGGCTTCAAGAAACAAATACATTTTGCTTATTATCTCAGAGCTGAGTCCCTTCTCCTAGAAGTGAATCTGCACAGTCAGCGCAGTCCGTGTGAGCTCTGAGGTGCTGACAGGCACACAGGGCTGGTCTGCCCTCCTGCTTCCACCCGGGAAAGTGGTTTTGGCCCAAGTTCACAAACCAGGGCCCAAACCTCTGCTGCCCAGTAAGGGTGAGCCTTTGGGCCAGGGGCGTTTCAGGAAGAGGCAGCAGTTTGGGATGAAATCCCAAAGGAAGCAGCAGGATGTATAAGCATCACCCCTCAGAAATGATGGGCACTGACGCCAGCGTGCTTGGCTAATCAAGCCCACTGGGTAGTGGCCCAATTTAACTGCTCTGTGGCAAATCTTTCAGCTCATGATTCCCAGGCATTTTGGGACCAGGGCCCAAAGCAGCACCCTGGAAAGGGCTGACACCCACCTTTCCCTCCTCGTTTTTACCTCCCCAGGAGCACCTATTCCAAGTGGGAAATGCAGACCACAGCGTGCCCTCCCCCCTCCATCCTGCTTCGAGGCCAGCTGCGGCCGTTTTACAATCATTATTTTAAGAGCGGGAGACTAATGAGGAGGAGAGCTGGGTTTTACATTTTGATGAGGAGGTGATAATGCTCACTGCACGGGCTCCCCGGGGAGCCATAGCACTCACCATTTGCTTTGCCTCCTTAGTTTTTATAGGCCTCGGGAATGAAGACTGAGGTTTTAAGGCAGCAAAGCATCTATTAGGAAGCGCTTACGGTGACCTTGGAGGCTGAGTCAGTCCTTTGGCACTGCCTGGAAGAAGGAATGTGTTGTGTTCCTTGAGGCCTGGAGGTGGGATGCGGTTTCAGTGTCACTTGTCAGGTTTGCTGCCTGAATCCTGCTGTTGGGAAAGCTGAACTCACACCTCGTGTTATTTCTTGCACGTTTCTGTTCCCACCCTGAGCACGGACGAGAGCCCTGCACTCTCCCGGAGCTCCCGTCTCCCACTCTGATGTACACCTGTGCCTTCTACAGGTCGAAGTAGTGCCCTTCCAGCCAGTCGTGCCCCAGTTACACCCATGGGCAAACACCTAAGGAGGCGTTTGGCAGATCAGGTTTCCCAGTACAGACCTGAAGTGCTGGGATGACATTTACTTTCCGACAGCAGCCGTGCCCTGAGGGTGTCTCTTGACACCGGAATTTCGTAACACACAGCCTGCACTTTCCTTTCTGCTGGCGGGGTGTGTGGGCGAGGCTGGACATCACCCGCACACACAAATAGCTTCACCTGGCAGAAAGGTCGCTGTCAGGGAGAACAAGAGCCCGTTTGTTCCCCGGACCCCCATCAGAGAACAAACTTGTGTGTCCTCAGGTCTTGGCTGTGCTCGGGGAGTGGAGGGACAGACAGCAGCGGGCGCTCACAGCCCCTGTTCGCTGCTCAGCGCTGGCTTTTATTAGCCTAAGGACAGTCTCAAAACGGATGCCCATCATTGCCTACACTCGCCTGCCCAAACATGCTCCCTTCTCCAAGACTTTTGAAGCAGCTTGGGCAGAGCAGTCAGGCTGTTCCCAGTGCCAGAGCTGGCCATGGTGTATCACATCCTTCCCCAGAACCCCTGGAGCTCTGCAGTCTGTTTTCCCTCTGCATGTCACGGTGCTGGTGGAGGGAAGGATGGGCGTTCTCCCTGATGGAAGCACAGTTTGCTTTAGGTCAGCTGGAGCCTTGCTCTGCTGAGGCGGTGGCGGGTGACAAGGCATTGCCTCTGAGTGATGCCAGGCTGTGCCAGGGGAAATGCTTTCCTCCTCTTTTCTCATGGGTTTTCACTCCAGCAGACAGGCTCCATGTGCCTGCCAGCCCACTCCCCCAGGCCTCCTCCTCCTCCCTGCTCTGGGACTGCTGTGGGCTGGGGTTCCTGGGAGTTTTCCTTCAGCTGCTTTTCATCACTATTTCTGATGCCAGCTCTTTGCACAGAGCTTTGGGATTTGATGCAACATAAAGAACTTTTGAAACTGTTTTCCACTTCTAAAACCAGTTCTATCTTTAGTTCACTCCTTTCTGGAACTGGAAGTGGTTGGGTTCTGGCAGGGCAGGTACAGCTGCTCCTACAGGCTCCTCTGCAGCCGATGGTGAACTCTGTGCTGTGCTGGAAATGCAATGAACTCTCCATTGCCACTGCTTGGTGCACCCCCAGACCAGCCCCAAGCCGCTCTGCAGACCCCCAGGTTGGCATTGTCTGTGCCCAGCCTCCCTCCGTGTCCGTGCACTTTCCCGGAGCACTGCTGGGCTGTGACCTGCATGGCAATGACAGAGGCACCGGTGGTGAGTGGCAGCTCCGAGTTGTGGGGGTTTGTGAATTCAGAGGGTATCTCACAGTCTGTCACAGGCACCGCTGCTCTCTGGGGCCCAGGAGTCCTGCAGCTTTCCCTCCTCCCTTGTGAGCAATTTATTTCCTTTCCTGACAGACAACTATTGACTTCTCATTCTCCTGAAGATGAGATGTCTTGTCTCATCAGGTTTAAATTAGTTTTATCTTTAGCCTTTCCTATTAATAAGCTCTCATCACGGTGTCATTACTTGATATCTATTTTCTGATGTTTTTCATTAATGGCTCTATGTCTTCCTGATATTTTTTCAAGTATTTTTTTCCCCTGCTGCTGAGTTATTTAACAGTCAGACACAGATCAGAGACATGAAGATGGTCTGATGCTGGTGAGAGACAGCATGGAATGGCCCAGCACCACTTGGTGTGCAGGGCAGAGCTCTGGGACTGTAGTGGGGTTGCAGTGGGGCTGCATTGGGGCTGTCAGGGATGGTCACATTCCCTCCCTGTCTGTCTGCATCCCTCTGATCCCAGCCTGAGCTCTGACACGCCTGGGGCTCTCAGGAGCGCGAGTCAATAGAGTAATTAATTAAAATGCCTCCGGTGAGGTGAAGGTGCTGCAATTCCTTTGGACAGCTGTATCTGTGAAAAACAGAGGACTGCTTTCTGTGCTTCGTGTGCCTGGCAGGGGCTCTTCCCCTTCAGCAGAACCTCCACTAGGAAATGTGAAAGGGAATTATTTCACATTATTTCAAGGGGGCCCTGCCCAGGGTCCCTGTTCCTGCTGGGTCCGAGCCACCTTCCCTGACAGCTGCCACTGCCACCAGGAACATGGAGCTGGTACTGGCAGCCAGGGGACAGGCAGGGCTGCCAGCACAGGGACAAGCAGGGTGGCCAGCCTGGGGACAGGCAGGGCTTTCTCATTATGTCTTCAATGTTGAAAACACCCAAATCTCAACCTCATTGCCCTACATTTACTTCTTGCATTAAGGAGGAGGAGAAAGGTGCCCAGTTTCTTGAGAGCAAACCCAAGGATGACAACAGCTTGATGCACGGTGGCATGTCTAACCGAGCTGTCAGGGTGCTCAGGGACACTGCTGGGGGGGTGTTTGCCCCTTGCAGAGCCAGGTCACTGTGGGATCCCTCTCTGGCCCCGGCTGTGGCTCCCATGTGGGAATTACAGAGCAGCTGCAGGACGGGCAATTTGCTGCAGCGCCTCCAGCAGAGGGTTTGAGAGTGATTAATATTCAGCACACTGCTGTGAAAATGAACAGCCAGAAAGGATTGTCCTCCTCCCCTTCCTGCATCCATGAGGACAGTGAGGGGAACAGAAATGAAATTAAATTCACTTTTGGTCAGGCTTATTATGAGGTTTTGAGACTAAACAAGGTGCTCCATTCTCTTTGGGTTATTTAGTGTCTTTTAATCTGTTTCTTCTTCCCTTTTTTTTTATGTCATCTTTGTGTAATTTAATTACAGGAAGTTTAAAAAAGAATAGTAGGAGGCTTTGGTTGAAGCTATCAGAACCAAGCAGGAGGCAACTCCAAAACCAGTTTCTTTTTAAAAAAGGGAAACATTCTGACATTTCATTAAAAGAAAGGTTCTTCCCATAATTTCTTACCCAAACTCCATTTTGAAAAGCCCTTCTACTGCTGGTGGGAAAACTTTCCCCATCCCATGCTCAGCAGCCAGCACAGCAGAGCCTGGCAGGAGCAGGGGCAACACTGACAGTACCCCTGGGATGCTCCAGGCAACAGACAGGTGTCATTGGATGCAGAAGCCTGGGAAAGGCCCAGAGCAGTCTCCACAGGAGAGCCCAGTATGGTGAGAGGAACCTCAAGAAAAACGCCATCAGTGCCCTCTCAGCCAGAGCTGGCAAAGATCTGAGCTGTTCCAGAGTCACCTGTCCTGGCACACTGGGGGCAGGTGGTGCCAGCAGCAGGGACATTCCCCATGGTACCGTTTTTATTGATATTAGTGGGTCAGACCAGTGCAGGTGCTGCCGCTGTCCCCACGGGGCTCACGGTGGCCAGTGGCCACCTACCCCTGCCTCTGTGGCAGTAGAGGTGGGACCCAGCCCGATGGCACCGTGCCAGCTGCAGGGGTTTGGGGTTTGGCATCTTGGCTCTAGGGTTACTGAGGAAATATTTATACCTCCTTTTTCAATCATTCACAGCAAATGAGCCTAGAATGGGGCTTGGCATGTTCCTTCATCCTCCTCCTTCAGTTTCCTTAGGAACTGGAAACTGAAGGTGCCTAATGAGGCGTTACGGATTCAATAGCTTGGGCCAAGGCACTGCAGCCCATCCTGTCCTCCCCCTCTGACAGAGCTCTGCCACTGTCACCAAAGGGCACCTGGCATCTGCCCTTCATCCTTGTGCTCAGAGCACACGCAGATCATCAGCACCGAGATCCACTCCCAGAGCCCCCGGCGTGGGGGTGTTACTGCAGCACTGGGTGCAGCCCAGACGTGCCCAGTGCCCACATCTCATTAGCGTTGTTACCTCTGCCATTAATTGGCAGGGCAGGGGTGGCATTGGCTGCTCGGGGTATGGCTCGCTCACAATGGTGAGGTAAAGGGAGTGAGGAGCAGCAGAGGAGGCTGGGCTGTGGTCCTGGAGCACTGGTGACACATCAGCCACACCATTACCTTGGGAAAAGAGCGGTGAGAACCTCCAAGGTTTTCAGGGGAACATTTAGCCACTCAGAAGATGTGAGCAGGAGCCCTGGGAGCGTGGTACCAGGAGGATGCTGGCTGCAAACTCTCAGCTAACAGCACCAGGACACCCCTGTGCCTGTTGGATGGGGCTCTGGGGCCCTGGGCAGGACCAGAGGGACCCATGATGGGCAGAGGCAGAGGAGGGTGTTGGTGCTGCCCACCAGGAATGCCCAGCAGAGCCAATGTGGACACTTGGAAGTGGTTGGTGGCACACGGTGCTGTGCCAGTGGATATCTGGAGGCTGCAGGGCTCGGGAATCTGTCCCTGGCCCTGGCATCTCTCCCCGTGCAGCCATTCTGCTCCAGGCTGTGGCACAGCCAGCCCTGGGATGAGGTTTGATGCCACTGCAGCCAGGAGCGAGCTCCTGTGCCCAAAAGCTTGCTGGCTACTGCCAGTGCTCTCCCCGGGGTCCTGGGGGTCCCAGCCCCAGCCTGGAGGGGAGCTGTCTCCCTGGGACCCCAGGGATGTGTTTGTTCATGTCAAACAGCTCCCAGCTCACTGGCAACAGGCAGGAGCAAGAACACACACTAAAAGAACCAGCAGCTCAGGGACAGGGGCAGAATAAATCTGCATAAATACAAATGAGGGGAATATTTATTTGCCACATTGACCACGTTTCTGTAGCTACTTAAAGCTATGAGAGTGGGGGTCCAGCAGCCTGGGCAGGGCTTGGGCTCCACTCAGGCCCGGCTCTGGGGCTGCAGCCTCCATAGTTCCCCGCCTTTCCAGCAGACTCACCTATTCAATATTCCTCACATGTGAGTTACTCCTGTAGCTGATGGGAGTGATAAATAACAAAACCCTTGCAAATGCAAAAATCCTTTGGCAGTTTGGAAAGGAACCAAGTCACGTGCTGAATGCAGATGAAGAAAAATAATTTTTATTGTAAGGAGTAACAGAAGGGTGTGAATCTGCCTCAAATCCACCTCACCCACAATGCAGCACATCCAAATCCACTTGGAGATTACAAGGCAGGATAGCGTTCACTCTGATCAGTTCAAAGCGTCGCTGTTTGGGAACAAATTGGCTGAGTGTGCGCCTGGATTAGGCTGGGGGCTTTTTTGCCTCTTTTTAACAGTATGAAATCACTGAAAACAGCAAAATTCCCTTTTGAAAGGGTAAGCCAATCAAGAAGCAGAAGGAGAGCAAAGACAAAGTGTTTACAGCTCATTGCATTTGTCCCTTTTCTCTCTTCCCTTCTCAGAAGGTTTTGTGCAGTTGGTGCAAACTCATGAAATTCCTGAGGGGACCAAACCCCTGCCCAGCTGTCTGCATCCAGCACCTGGAATGTCCCCTCTGTGCTGAGCCATTCCCTGGCCTAAACTCCAGTACAAGTGAAGCTGGGATGGGTGTGAGGAAGAACCAGGGGGTCAAGGTCATCCCTCATCAGTGAGTACCGTAACGAGTGGTTTGTGGCCATGACGGCCAGGAGAGACACAGGCAAGACCTGGGGCTCCTGCCTCCACAGGCACAGTGTCATCAACATGGCTAATTATCAACATGGCTAATTATCGACATGGCTGATTATCGATATGGCTAATTATCGGCATGGCTCGCCTTTGGCACAAATTATCATTGGCACAGATTACCATTGGCACAGATAATTCTAGGCTGGACAGAGACACCGAAATCTGAGAAGGCTGAAATGTAGAGCAGAAGAAAGAGTGGTTTCTTGGTTGGGTTTCTCCATTTTCATGTCTATTCTCCACCTACTGAGTCGTTTTCCTCCCTTCCCTCCTCCTCCTTGGGAATCGCCTGCAGGGGGACCTGGAGGGACACCAGAGTTGAGGTTTTAGGCAGCCCTGTGCTACCCCTGTCACCTCGCACTGCCAGGTAGCAGGGTCAGGACTCTTCTCACCCAGCCCAGCTACTGGCACCGGCACAACTGGCAGCAGAGCTCTGAGCCAGATCCCCAGCCAGCAAATCCTCCTTACCCCAGGGTGCTGCCAGCCCCGCAGCTATGGACTGATCCCGGGATTGACACCTGCGGCTGGGGGAGAGACACCCGGGTCAGTGCCATCCCTTCCCAGGGCCCCAGAGCCTGACAATCCCCTGGTGTCCCCTACCACAGGGCCTGATGCACCTGTGGCCTGAGAGCCCCCAGCTTTATGGGCAGCGATGATTTAGTGCCCTCAGGAATACGGCTCTGGGGAAGCTGGGAAGACTTCCAACTCTTCCTTACCTTCCCTATATATTAACTTTCCATGCATATGAAGCTGAAAGTTCTTCCAATCACCTCTGCAAATATTAATTAATCCTCACAGCATCCTGAGGACCATTATTCACTCTTATTAAGCAAATATTATTAAATCCTTTTATGAGAGGTGAAGTGACTTTTCCAGGGCTGTGCAGGGCATAAGTAGGAGCACACAGACTTTCTCTTGCTACTGTATTGCAGACCTGCCACTGCACAGGGGCAAAGCTGCTCACACCTGAGCTGGGGGCCCTCTCTGAGGACCAGGGACCCCAACCACCCCCAGCACTGCCGTGCCCTGTGAGGTACAAGTGCTCTGTGAGACTGTTCTGAGATGCACAGCACCTGGCAGCTCTGGCTGCATCCCAGAGCCATGAGAACCCTCCCCACTCTTGGCCACTACCCAGGACTGTGTCCCCCATTGCAGCTGCCCCGTTCTGGCTCACAGACACCAGTGGGGATCCCCAGCAGCAATGGGGCTGAACTTACTCTGAAGGAGCCAGTCAATGAAGGTGCTTGGGAATGGGGAATTCTGCAAAGAACCAGGAGGTGTTAGAGCATGTGAATGTGGAGGGAGGGCAGCAGTGTGGGGATGTGGGATGGAGCACAGGATGGGACATGGCTGTACCTGCAGATCCAGCTCCACATAGTGCCCGGCTGTCACTGGCAGTTTGGAGAGGGCAGAGTAGATTTTCCCCAGAAGCCCAAAGGAGATGACACCTGGGGAGAGCGAGGACATCAGGGCTGGGCAGAGCTGGCTGTGGCTCACTGAGCCTGCTGGAGCCCTGTGCCCACCCAGAGCATCTGGCAGAGGCTGGGAGAGCATTGTCCTGCCCAGCAAGGAGGAAAAAACCCTTGTCCTTCCTATAGACATCGAACTCCCTGGAGTTCAAAGATTCCCATGAAAGCTGCTCCCACGGAGCTCCCAGCTGCAGATCCCATCACAAGGGAAATGTTGGGGGGAGACAGTTCTGCTTTCAGTGAAGCGGCAATTGTGTGCAAGGTTTGACATGAACAGAGCTGGGGAGGGGAAACCCTCTGGCTCTGTGGGGCTGCACCTGGGGGTCCTGGCAGAGCCAACTCTTGGCAGCAGCTTGTGTCTAGCCCTGGTTAGAAAAACACCCGTAAGAAGAGCAGGACTGTGGTGTCTGGCAGTGGAGGTGAGCCAAGATCGTGCCGCCCACAGCAGCTTTGCCAGCGGAGAAAAGCTGCTCCTGCCGCATGCAGAGAGACCCCTGCTCCCACAGCTCCAGCTCTCCTGAGGACACCCGCTGCCCGTGGAGGTGGCCAGGCACACAAACCCCAAGTGTGACTCTAAAACTTAATACAGAAAAGAAAATTTAATGACTTACGGTTGAGGAATTGCAGATTAATGTTGATGATGCCGACCCAGATGTTCACTAATGGGCAGAGCTGCAATGGCAACAAGAGGCACAGTCTCGGTGAGAACACCGTGGGTGCAGCAGCGCCTTCCCTGGCACCACAGGAGTTTCACAGGTTTAAATCAGGATGGGACAATCATCCTGATTTCATCCTAGAGCATAGTTCTTCCATGGAAAAGGAGCTATATGATTTGTTCAGCCCCTTCTACTGAACAAGATAAAAGATCCTCTAAAGGACCCCTTTGCTCTAAACGGGGCTGTTGCTTCTGCTCACCCCCACAGGGAGCAGCTGAGTATAAATTACCCTGTAACCTCGCATGATGGAATTGAAATTACTCCTAACAAATAAATTCTGACTGTAAGGAAGATCAAGCAATTTTGTGTAACTCACTTATGGGCTGCAGGCATGTGTCTGTGCATGCACAAAAGTATAAATATATACATATATATATAGGTTGTATATATATTGTCCCTGCCAAGGGCAGGGGGATTGGAACTAACTAACCTTTGAGGTCCTTTCCAACCCAAACTGTTCTGTGATTCTGTGTGTGTGTGTAAATCTGCCAGGCAGTTCTGGCAGGAGCACTGATTGCAGCTGAAATGCAGCTTCACAGCAAAGAATATTCAGACACTCACCAGTGCAGGGACAAGGGACTTAAGAGACTTGTTCAGCAAGCTGCTCACCAGATTGGTGAGGAGGCTGGGGAGGGAAAAGACAGAGAAAAATTACCAGGGAAGCTGTCAAAACCCAGGACTTGACATCAAGACAAAACTGAGCTCCTTTGCACGGCTCAAAACTGAGCTCCTCTGTAGAGGAGCCCCCTCCTCTTCTCTGATGTTAAGAGATGCCTCAAGCCCACAGCTCCCCCAGGCTTCACCAGGAATTACAGATGCTCAGGACTTTGTTATCTGAATCCCAAAATCTGCTTGTTATGCTGTCAGTCCGTGCCCAGATTTGAGACTGAAGTTCTGCCCCACTGCCAACTTGCAAGAGCTGACCCCCACGCTCACCCCTTCCGCAGGTTGACACTGAAGCCGCCAAGGAGGTTGTTGCAATCCTTAAGCACCAACTTGAGGTCACCAGGGGAGTCCTGGGTCACGGCGATGTGTGATGTGATGTTTGCTTCTACCGAGGATCCACTCAGAAACTGAAAAATTCTGGAGAAAAGAAAGTGGCAAGGAGGGTTATGGAGGAAGCCAAAGCACCACGGGAGAGCGGTGCCTGTGGTGGAACTGCAAGCACGGCCTCGGCTGGGACAGTGCTTCAGTTTTGGGACTTCTCTCAGGCTCCTGGTCCTGTAGCAGATCACAAACCATAGAATGGTTCAGGTTGGAAAAGACCTCTAAGATCAACAAGCCAAATCATCAACCCAGCACTGCCACCATGTTCACTAAATCATGTCCTCAAGTGCCATATCCACATGTTTTTTGAACACTTCCACAGATGGTGAGTGTGTGTGGAGTGAGGACAACTGGAAATGGTTCCAGAGAGAGCCAGCAGCACAGCCTAGAGCTCTCGTCACCAGCCTCTTGCTCAGTGTTTGGGGATGTTTGTCCAGTACCCAGGAGTGTCCCATCCTCCCCCGCACCCTGAGGTCCCCATGGCCTCGCTCTCCAGCCTCGCTCACCCTGGAAAGCGCAGCACCAGCTTCGAGTACAGGTTCAGCACAAGCTCAGTCCCACGAAGGACCTTCCATGACACTCGGGCATTCTCGAGGTTCAGCACCTTCAACCTGGGGGTTGACACCGAGGCAAACCCACCTTGAGATGGCAGGATCAACAGGAGCAGATCCTACAGTCCCATCTCTTCCTGCTCATTGTTTGACCTGTGGATATTCCCAGGTAAAAGTGAAGGTGGGGAAAGACCAACTCCTGCTCCGCAAACAGCCAGTCTCAAAGCATGGTCAGGTTTCTCAAGGCTATGTCCTCCTGACTCTCAGCCATCTCCATGGGTGGACATTCCCCCACCTCCTGTGCTGCCCATGGCAGTGTCACACCACTCCCACACAAACAGGTAAGACTTTTCCCATTTCTGGTTGGAATTTCCGCTGTCGCAGATCCTCATGTGAGCTGCGAGCCCAGGGCTGGTGGTTTGTATGAGAGGGAAGGTCTGATCCCCTGGATGTTATGGGTCACCCTGCAGTGAGCCCCACCACGGGGCTTCTGACTCACCAGGCGTAGCGTGTCATCTTCTGGGAGGCTCCACCACCCAACAGTCCTCCTGCACCCAGAAGTCCTCCTGCTCCACCCAGAAGACCATCGAGTCCAAGCAGACTTCCATTGCCTAGGAGACCTCCTTTTCCAAGCAGCCCTGTGCCAAGCAGACCTGTCTCTCCAAGAAGGCTGTTATTGCCGAGGAGGCCATTGCCGAGGAGACCATTGGCAAGTCCTTCCCCACCAAGGAGACCTTTGGCAAGTCCTTCCCCACCAAGGAGGCCATTGGCAAGTCCTTCTCCACCAAGGAGACCTTTGGCAAGTCCTTCCCCACCAAGGAGGCCATTGGCAAGTCCTTCCCCACCAAGGAGGCCATTGGCAAGTCCTTCCCCACCAAGGAGGCCATTGGCAAGTCCTTCTCCACCAAGGAGGCCTGTTCCAAGGCCTTTCCCACCAAGGAGGCCGGTGCCGGGCAGCCCGTTGCTGCCAGATTGTCCTCCTGCAACAGCCAGAACTCCGTTACTCTCCTGTCCTTCACCACCCAGAAACCCTCCTCTCCCAACCCCACCCCGTGCCAAGCTTCCTCACCCAGGAGGCCTGTGCCAAGGACTCCAGCTCCGCTGGGTTCATTTCCTGCACCAAGGAGACCTCCGCTTTCTGCTCCACTTGGACTTCCTGTGCCCAGGAGGCCAGTGCCAAGCAGCCCACCTTCACCAAGAGCACCTGTGCCAGGCAATCCATTTTTTCCACCAAGGAGACCAGTGCCAAGCAGACCTGTGCCAAGGGAGTCCCAGTTACTGATTGGACTTCGGCTCCTGGGAGGATTTCATTGACAGGAAAAGTTGGTTTGGCCACGTTCGGGTGCTCTGCTGGTGAGTTCTCACAGCCACCCCTGAGCATCCTTGAACACAGTTGGGTTCCCCATGGAGATGGGCCTGACAGGAGGCAGCTCCCAGATGAGCAGAGGGACATGCCATGAGCCCAGAATGGCACAGGACTGTGCCATGACTCTGCCTTGGAAACACAGAAGATATCTGAACTCACCACCGCTGGCTTGTGCTGGGTTCAGCAGGTTGAGGAGGCCCTGGGAGGGGGGCAGGAGGCCCCCAAGAAAGATGAGACACCAGAAGGGTGGCATCTTCTGACGCAGCACCTGTGGAAAGACCCACATCAGCCCAAGCACCAGTTCCACATGGGTATCAACAGCCTGGGCACTGGTCCAGTTCTCCATCCTTTATGTGCACTGCCCTGGGGTGGTGGGGAGATTTCTCCTGGACATACAGCCTCCAGACATCATCCCCCCCATCCCAGGAGGTCAGCCCAGACCTGCAGCACCCTTTTCCCACTTCTGGTTATCAGGGAGCAGCTGACGCCCAGTGCCACACTGCTCCAGAGCCATCGATGTCTCCATGCCTGACTGGGCTCCCCCACTGCAGAGCTGGGTGCCTGACACTGCAGGGAAGTGAAAATGCCATTTTAAGGGAGGAAGAGGGATGGAGATGAGGCAGGAGGACCTTGTACTGAGGGAGACGGATGGCTTCCAACCACTCTGAAATGGCCCTGAAAGAGGAACACTCACAGGGGCACAGCTGAATAAAAAATGACGAATGTCACAGGCGTGTCCTTCTGCCTGTGTGAAGAGCACCCTGTGTTATTAAAGCTCAAAGCACAGCCAGAATCAGATTCACTTTCCCGTGGGCACATTGTTTGTTTTTCTCATCTTGTTCCACTCAAGCTGTGAAAAGAGTCCGTTTTCCCTGTATTTGACCTGCCCCCAGCCAAAAGAAAGTACCTTCAAGGACCTTCTGTTCCTGCCCAAGCTGGGCTTCTCGGGGTGGCAACGCAGGCTGGGGAGTGTTTGTTTATGCACAGAAAGGTGTTTGCAAAAAAATGAGAAAATGGTCTCTCTGCAGCACTGCCAGGGATCCCAGCTCTAGGAGCACTTTCCTGGACAGCCCGTGTCCAGGACAGACACCTCAGCTTGTCCCTCCTGTGAAAAACAATGTACAGGGCGCAGATTGCAGAGGTTCAGCACTGAGAAATAACATTATTTAGGTCAGACCGAACAACTTCTTTATCTCTTCCAGATACTTTAAAAAAATCCCTCTATGACAGTTCTCGGCACAATTAAATTAGACTTTAATTCACTCGACTGTCTTTTACATTTTCCCTTTGATCAGCACGTAATGATGCACAGCTCCTGTAGCTGCGATTATTGAACAGGGGAGAAGGAGAGAGGCTCGAGCAGCTTCTATTGAAAATCGTGTCAAATAAAATCAGTGGGATTTGTTGGAGGGGCTCTGAAAGACGTGTGCAGCATCGCAAAAGGGTACCAAAATGGATGTCAGGGCTCTTAGAAGAGCTCTTAGAGAGAATACGTGACCAAGCAGGCACCTATCTCTGCAGTTATTAACAATATCTACCAGGGTGCTGCTCCTCGGTCACACACATTTCAGTGAGCCGAGCATCTTGCACATGCAAAAGGCACGTCTGGCTTTGCAGATAAACACTGATTTTCCACCAGCTGAGATGAAGTCTGGAGAGCTGAAAATTGCTCTGAATTCTGGTCACCAAGATCATGAAAAAACTCCCAGTCCTTTCTGCCAGCTTAGTCATTATCAGAAACTTAACAACAACAGGAATAAACGTGGAATTTAACAAGCAAGAGCTCTGCTAGCTTTAAAAATTAATTTTCATAAATGATTAAATGCGGCCACAGAAATCAAAGGAAAGCATCATTAAAATTCCTGCTTTTCAAGCCGAGTTACACCGTGCTGTAGGTCGCCTGATGGAGCCGGCACGGTGGCCACGGTCCTTCAGTGCCACTTACCTGGACCCTTTGATGTCGAGGTGGAGCTGCCCATGGCCACGGCTGCTGGCAGCTGCTTTTATACACCCAAGCTGCAGGAATGAGGAAAGCCAAGGAAAGGATGGAGCAGGGACATTTCCCTTTTGCTGGCTGTGAAGTGTGACCCCTGCACCAGCCTGACCCACACGTTGCAGGGTTGGACTGTGGCCAGCAGCACCCAGCCAGCCCAGCAGCTCACCCCTCACCCTGAGCGTGGTGCCCACCAGCTCTGGGGAGAGTCCCAGGGTTGGTTCAGGACAGCTCTGCACCATCACATGGAGCAGAATGAGTCCAAGGACAGTGAGAGGTGAGCAATTACCTCCGAATGAGTTAATTACATACAGAAACATCACAAATTGCAGAACTAATGAAAGAGAGTGTGGGTTTGTGGCACACTGTCTGCTCTGAGAAAACTGCCTGTGCCCCAGAGGCAGGCAGGAGCTGGCTGTGCGTCCAAGAAAGATCTCCACAGTTTAAAGGAGAGAGAACAGATAAAAGAAAACAGGGAAATAAATACAGAGGGGAAAGGAAAAGGAACATCAAAGATGACAGAAAAATCTGATTCTGATGTACTAGGTGCGTTTCAGGGTGGATCTGGACTGGACCAGGGCAGGATAGTCTCACAGTCTCACAAGCAGTGATGTAGCTGTCCCAGCTATTCCCTCTCACCACAGGAGCAACGGGTGGCTTTAGAGCCTTAAATTAGCAGAAGTTTCATGTGGTTCATGCAGAGTTCAGGGGCACTGCTGGGTGATTTCCCCCCCAGGTCCCTAAGTGCTGCCAGCACAAAGCCCCAGTAAAGCCCAGGGCAGGTGATGGTGTGATGAGTGCTCAACGTGAAGATACCCCACAGCTTTGGGTCCAGGCCCCAAGTCTGACATGTTTGGGTCTGACACAGCATTTGCTGGCAGAGCTCTGTGCCCCCTGAGCTGGGGGTGGACAGAGGGGACTGCAGCCCTCCCACCTGGGCTCTGTCCTGAGCCCAGGGGTGTCACCAGAGCTGGCCATCCCCACAGGCTTGAACACCTGCTGTGGCTGCAGAGAGGGCTGGACCTCGTGGAACCTGAGCGCAAGAATGCAAAGTACACCCACACCCTTCCGAGCACCCACAAGAGTCCAAACCACAATGTTCCGGGGAGAAAACACTTGTGTTCCTTCTGCTCAAGGAGTGCAGGCAGGATGCAACATTAGCTGGATAAACCAAGCTGCTGTTGTGCCGTGTTGGGTGTGGAGAGACACTCAGGGGGACCCTCGGGCAGGTGAAATCAATGAATCCCCTCTCCCAGCACACCTGTGGGACACAAGCCAGCCCAGCACAGTGCCACAGGAGGGGAGGTCACTGCTGAGCTTCTCCCCAGGGCTCAGTCCCAAACTCCATCCCCTCTGTGTGCAGCCCCTGTCTCCTCAAGGAGGTGTCCTGTGGTGAAATGAAAAGGTCAGGGCTGGGGTGGCTCCTCCAGCCTCTGGCCAGGCTGCAGCCCAGCCATGCCACGTTGGGTGCAGGTCCCATCTATGGGGAAACTCCCCTGTGGCGAGGGGAAACTACGGAAGGAATTTCTGCATGGGTTGTTCCTTCATACATACGATATTCGGAAGGCAGAGGGACATCACCTGGGTGATCACCATCACCTCTGCTGTAGCTGTGAGCTGGATCACACCTGTATTGTTCTTCAGGGTCACCACAGGTGCTTCAGGGACTGCAATTTCCATCAGCAATTCATGTGGCTCAGGGTATGGGTGGAGAACCTGCCAACATCCAAAAATGGAAAGTTTCTGCGTCACAAACAGTGATGCAGGAATTGCACAGTGCTGCCCTCCAGGACAGGTCTGACCCTGAATTCCTGCAACCCATCACAGCTCTGGCTCACCTGAGCAAGTTTCCTGGGAGACCCAGTGGGAGGAGACAGTGTCCACTGTGGGTGGCAGGGGTGGCATGGGGGGCCGTGAGGGTTTGGGGGCAGTCTCTGGCTTTCCTAGCGGGTAGTCCACCAGGCCTCTGGCCACACACCCAAGGACAATCTGGAGTCACAGGGGAAGGAAACACAAGTCAAAATGTTTGCAATATTTGCCTTTACGGTCAACTTCATGTTCCCTCACTGTGAAATGGCTGCACGCACGCACGGCCTCGCCAAGTCAGACCCCGTGACACTTCCTTCTCCAAAAGTTCTTGAAACCTAAACCCTGCTGTGCTCTCCCATGACAGAGGTGAGAGCAAGGCATGCAGCCAGGACCTCTGCCAGCTTCCACAGCCCCCTGCCCGGGTGTACATGGCCCAAGGGGACCTTGATGAACACAAGGGAAATATCCCAACCCCTGTGAACAGATGGAAGGAGAAGATGCAGGACTCACACTCAAGGCCACCTCGAAGATCTGGCCAGTTACCAGGGAAGAGGGAGGGAGTCAGCGATTCCTTGTTGGACTCAGCTGCAAATCCCCCCCTCCCCTGCCTGGAGCTCCTTTTCATCCAGAAAAGCCTGGCTTTCAGGTGGGCCCTGGGCAGGGAGCTGCTGGGGACCCCTGCTCCTGGCACTGGGCAGATCTGGGGCCACGGTGGAGCAGAGGAGGGAAGGGTGTCCCAGTTCTCACTCAGCTGGAGTGGGTGACACATGGCACGAGGCAGGACAAGGCGTGGGACCCAGCTCGTGCTCCCAGCTGGTCACTGACTAATCCCAGAGTAATGTCAAGCACTGGGCAGAGCTGCAGGAGTTGGGGAGGGCCAGTGAGAACCCAAGTTCAGAGCCAGAGAAGGACACACAGCCCTGCTTGGCTCTGCCAGGCTTTCCCTGGGCATGGGAGCACTGGGCACCTGGAATGGCAGCTCTGCTGGTGACTCCACCAGCTCTGGGTCTGGCCCTGGGAACCTGGCCCTTCCTCAGAGAAGTGGGGTTGGAACTGGGACCCAGGAGCCCGTGGGGGATGGTTTGAAAGACCCTGGGGTTTTCAGAAGGAGGAGAGATTCCATTAGTCCATAGCACAATCCAGGGCCTCATTAGAAACTCTCAGCACTTGGGCAGACCTTGCATTGGGAAGGAGGGAGAAGATTCTCCCAAGCTGATGGAGACAGGGAATGTGTCCCCCACTAATCACCAGTGGGTGGATGGATGTAGCAGCCCTGGAACAGTGGCTGTGCTCCCACTCCAGGCACCAGGGATGCCACAGGGAGCTGCACCACAACTTTTCAGACTCATTGCTCCTTCCCAAAATGCTCTATTTTTCCGACTTACCAGATTAGGAAGAAGTCTGTTCAGGACACTTGCCAATAAATTATCCACAATTGGGAGCAGGCTGTGGAAAAATAAAGGAGCACCATGAAAACAACCTGCTGCAAAGTAAATGGGTCTTGTTAAACAATTCCCTGTGAATACGTGGAGCACAGACCTCCCGGAGCAAGGCAATTGCAGCAGCAGAGTGAATCGTTTCTGCTTGGATTTTGCATGAGATAACTGTAATTTGCATCCCAAAATAGCCGGTGGGAAATTTATTGCTGCCTTTTATCTACTGGTGTATAGTCTCCTTAAATGAGCAGAGAAGATCTCAGCCTGAGTGGTTCCTACGCTACGTGCTCACATCTCAGAAGACCCCACGCCACGTCCATTAAAATGACCCCTGAACGTTTCACACAGGACAGAACTGTGCCCTGGGACCTCGGGGACAGCACATCACTCATTGTGGCTGTGTGAGGGGTGCACAGAGACCAGCACCACCGGCCCCGTGGCACGGCTGGTGAGTGGCTGTCACTGCAGGGATGCTGGGATGGAGAGGTGTAACGGGGAAATGCCCTCACACATTGGCCATTCGCAGGGTGTGGGCTGGGGCTGGCACAGCTTGACGGCGAGGTGGCTCGTGCCAGCAGGGCAGGACACCTCCATCACTCACCCTCTCAGGAGTCAGATTTTAATGCCACCAAACAGCCCCAGCCCCAGCCTGACCCACCTCTTGCCATTGAGGGCCACTCGAGCGTAGGGGTTGAGGTAAGCACTAATGCCAGGCAGGAGCTGCACGGACACCCTGGGGAGCGTCAGCTCCGCGATCCTCAGCCTCCAGGGACAGCAAGAGCGACACTGCGAGTGACACCTCTCAGCCCATGCTCAGGGGGTGGGGCAGTTAGAGGCCAGTTAGACCAGAAATGATGAAAGACACGGAGTCTTATCAGTTATTTTCCTGTTTAAGTTACTTTCCAGTTCTAACGGGAGGTTGGTTCTTTTGCCCTGTTGTTCCCTCTGCTCCTGCTGCGCTCCCAGCGGAGTCGGGCCGGTGGATGCGCACGGAGCGAGGCTCGGCAGCCGCGGCCAGCGCGCACCTCGGGCACCCTCTATGGGCAAAGTCCCCCGCACTGCCGCCTCCCCTGCCCTTCCCCGGCCGGCTCTGGAGCCTCTCCTGCCCTGCAGATCCTCAGATCCCACACAGAGCGTTCTCCTTTTAAGAGCCTGGCCAGCTGAAATTTCAATTACATAAACAAAACTGCTCCAGGCTCAGTTTGGAGGGGGAGGTTTGCTCACAAGCATCGTGCTCTGCCCCTTCCATATGCAATTGCTCTCCCTTCCCTGGCTGATCACGGGTGCTGGTGTGAAGGTGTCGATCCCAAAAGACCCCTGTTGGTTACTTCCAGAGTCCCACTGGTAACTCACCATCACTCAAAACTCCTTTACTGAGCCCGAGGACGGCGTCTCTTGTCTGGCTCCGTGCTGGGGTCAGCAGGATGCACAGGAAGGCAGTGCAATGGTGGCATCGTGTCTGCTGCTGGACTGGGAAAGCTGTGGGTGCTGTCAGGACCTGGGGAGGGACAACGGGCAGAGTGGAGACAGGCTGGGCTGAGATCAAGGGGTGTCAGGTATTTCGAGCTGGGTGACAATTTTTCAGTGAATAGAAAACACGAGCTTTAGGAGAATGGAAACCATTCATGAGTTAGAGCCACACTGGGCCAATGGATCTGGGAACACACTCTGGGGACAGGGGGATTCCATATGTCCATCTACAGAGAGGTTTCCAGGCAGCTCCTGCCCACCCCAGCCCCTGTTTGCTTATTCCTATTTATGGTCACCCTCTAAATCCTTTCCATCCCTGAGCACTGTGACACCCTTAATACACTATGAAATGGTTCCTTGTAACCTACAGCCCAACCTGAGCCCCCTCACCCTGAGGTGAACTGTGCAAATTAAGGCTGAAATTATATCAGTGACTCACACTGGCCTTTCTTATTAAAATAGCCCATTTTAACCTTATAATGATAAAAATAACCAGAACCTCAAAAGGGTACCACTACACAAAACCTCCTGAAATTTTCATGTCATATGAATGGTGTTTACAGCAAAGGGTTTTCATTTTGCTATAGCAATCTTCTTTTCTGATTTTTCAGACTAGTCACTAAATATAAACTAGAATTACTCACCTGCATTCCTACTATTGTTGGGTTTTTTCTTGGTTCACCAGAGTATATCATAAGGTGTGGGGGTAAAACAGGGGCTCTGTTCCCCCGAGGTCATAGCACCTTGTACCACTATTTGGACTCTTTTTCTTTACCTAACCTTATCCTGAATTTCAAGCCTGGCTTTGCTCAGCTCCTGGTCAAGGTGAGGCCTTATGCTGGTCTGTGGACAACTCTGCTTTAACCAACACAGCAGATCTTTGTTTAGTGATGGTGCTGCAGCAAAAGTGGAAAGGTGCCTGAATTTTCAGTGCTGGGCTAGTGAATTGAGGATGTAAAGCACCATTTGTGAGTTTCATATATTCCATATAAATAAGGACTTGTAAACTAGGGAAAAGCATTGAGCTACAGGTTACTGGACAGCCAGTATCAGGCAGCACGGTTACCCAAGAGCCCAGGGCCAAAGAGAAGGAAAAGGTGCCTGAGACTTTGGCTGCCCTCACCTGAAAGAGCCGTGCTGGGAAATCAGCTTCCTCCCCAGAAATCCCTGCTGACACTTGCACACGGGCTGGCACACACAGGTTACCAGATCAGGGCGAGTTTTTTAAGCTTCCAGCAACTGCGTGGGGAGGCTTTGGAAAAGTGCCAGGAGATTTTTGTCTCCTTTAGTGCTCAAGGAACCTCGAGAAGTGATTCCTGAGGATTGTGCCACCCCTCCTGCAGCTGCCAGCTCCTTCCCGGCAGATGGTGTTTCCTCCAAAAAATCCCTGTGCTGGGACACCCCCACGGCCACTGCTGGCCATAAGGGTGCTTTTGTTCTGGTGCTCTCAACACTTAATACCTTTGTGAGATCAAATGTGCTTTTTTTGACTACCTGCTGCGTCTTACACAACAAGGGGTAATGCACACCTAAATAAATCCCTCTGGAGGGTGTGCTCAGGTTATCTGTGCCTGGCTCTGGACAGAGCCTTGCACAACCAGCACCAGCAGGCTCCATGTGGGACCTGCTGCCAGTGGGAGCTGCTCCAAAGGGCTCCAAAGGAGAGAGAGGTATCAGCAAGAGCTGTGCCAGCACTGCAGTGCAAGCTCCCCTCTGCCCCCCATCAGTCAGGCACGAGAGAGGGCTCCACAGGGCACCCACGTGCACCCAACCCAGCGCCCATGTGAGAGGCTGTTTCACACCCGGTGCCACAGGCTGAGCTTCAGAAATGCTCTCTTAAGGTACCAGTTTCTCCTCTGAAGGCACAGCCTCCCCACCCATCCGTGTGCCATGTGGCAGAGGGGCATGGAGCAGGCAGAGATGTGTGGTGAGCCAGAAACACGTATGAATAAATATCCAGAGAGGAAAATACTGTGACAGTGAGAGATTTTATTGAAAGAGCAATACAAGAGCAACCCTTGTGCCTAAGAGCTCTGGTTCATGGCTATGGATGTTAAAAGTGGCCACAGAAACCCCCAAACCTCCACCAGCCAAGCAGTTTTCCCACCCTGATGCTGGCCAAAGGCTGCTGCCTGTCCTGCTCAGGCCACAGCCACTGCACAGGGCAGGGCTTGAGAGAAAGGAAGAGGGAGAGAGTGGAGCAGAGCAGGGCTTGGGGTGCACGTGCTGCCTCAGAAAGGGAACAGCATCGAGGCTCCTCCCGAGCAGGATCTTTCTAGAGTGGTCTGGCTGGAAAACTCGTCCATCTGGAAGAAGCAGCACAAAAACTACTCAGTTGTCTCATTCAGTCTTTCCCCAGCTTTTTCTCATATCCCAGGTGAGGTTTTCCTGTGGGTCCACACCAGCAGAGGGAAACTGGGAGCAGACCATGGGAAATGAGGCTGGCCAGGGTGGGATGAGAGTGTGGGATGTGCGTGTCCCAGCCCTGGGTGGGCACATTCCCACTCCCCAGGACACAGCAGGGTGGGAAAAAGCAATCCTTACATCAGTGATGTCAACTTCAGCGTTCCTGAGGCTGGTGTTGAGGACGTTTGGCAGTGGGACCGCCACACTTAAGGCATCTGCAAAAACAGGGGTCAGAATTTCATCACAGGGATGAAACCCAGAATGAAGGCAGTGAGGGGAGGGGGAGAGCCCCGAACCCAGCTGAGTCTGAGATGAGAGGAGACCCTGACCCCCCATACCTTTAACAGAAGGTACATATACAACTGTGAGGACCTCCTTGAGCCATTCTGCGAGCCTGGAGGCCTGCAGGGAAAAGGGAGTGTCAGTAGCAGAAGAGAGCAATGGTTACTGGGCCATGTCAGGGTTATCAGCTGAGTTCCACTCAGTTTGCTGTGAAACACAAGCACTAGGAAGCTTCTTCCTTCAGTGAAACACTCCCAGGACTGAGGGTGGATATGCTCTTTAGGTAATTTCTTTTTAATTATTTGCCCTCCCCCATTCCCAGCACCCCCATTGTGCTACCAACAAGTGAGGAGAGCCACCCAAGTGTCCCTGCTGTAGGGCACAGGGGGATCTGCAGGGCAGAGAGCAATTGCCCTCTGCCAAGAGAATTAGAAAGGTGAAAACTGAAGAAGAATTAGCTTTTGGTTTTCCTCCCCTGCACAGAGCCTCTGGCCTTTGCATCACTCACTGCAGCACCTCGATCCAGGGCATGCACTTACGGTGGGAGCGTCGAGACTTGGGGGGATCCGTGTCAGGCTGATGCTACAAAAGATAAAAACAAGGAAGAGCTGGGATGTGTTGGTGCAGCCTTCTCCAGGCCCTTTCTTGGTCTGGAATTTTCCTCACCCTCATAAAGATACAGGATTTTAAAAATAGAACAACTTTTTTACAACTCTCTCAACACGTGAGCTGTGAATTTGGTCTGAGGTTGGGGCTGGGAGGAGGCAGGAAGGCTCCAGCAGCCCCTGACATCTTTACCATGTCTGCATCGCTGTCCCCATCGCTGCCACCAGCCCCATTTGTCCCCAGGCAGAGCCCCCCACCCGCAGAGCTGGGCTCTACCTGTCAAGAGCCAGGGAGGTTTGCAGTTTGCCATCAGAGACTGATGGGGTGATGTTCAGAACGATGTCCTGGAAATGGAACAATGAAAGAAATGAGGTTATTCCCCTGCACAGCTCCCAAGACTGAGAAGTGTATTTGTAAATTACCCATTCTGAGAAAAAACACTTGTCTGTGCCGAGAAGCCACATTTTTGTGACAGATGGCATCATGTATCTCTCTCCCCAGGGTTCACCTTCCTGTCTTTATTTTGTGTTATTCCTGAAACATTTCACTTACGCTTTATGCTTGGTTATGAGCTCGTTTAAAGGACTGGGCATCACCGTTTTGATGATGCAGTAAATACAAAAGTACAAATGCTGCAGGGCCAAGGGCAGGGCAAGCCAAGGGGATGTCAGCAGTCATCCAGCCTCAGCCATTGCCCTGTTACAGGGATCTCATCCCCCCTGAGCTCACTCACCGCATCGAGGGAGAACAGGAGCCCCTGGGGGGTCTGCAGGGCAGGACTGATGGCGTCGATAGAGGCTTTGAGGGTGACAGTGGCTTTTCCATCCCTCACAGTCACCACTGGCTCCTTGCTTACTCGGACATGCAGCTCCAGGGGCAGAGAGCCAGGGAGGGCCCGGGCGAGCTGCAGGGGCAGAGAAGGTCAGGGCAGGAGTGGGTTGAGCAGTGGGGTTGGAATCAATGCACGTGGAGGAGGTGACTGACCTGGGGGATGAACGGGAAGAGGGCAGACATGGTCAGCGAGCTGCTGTCGGGAACCTGTGGGAACAGCACCGGTGCCATCGCTGCCCGGGAGGGCTTGTGCAAAACCCACGCTGGGCTCAGCTGCACCCCACAAACACAAACAGGCAACACTGGGTGTCCTTGGGTCACCCAGGAGCAACCAGGACACTGACCTGGCCTTGCAGAGGGGATCTGCTACCCATCAAGCTGGTGATGTTGAGATTGAGGGCTTCCTGCCCCTGGACCTGCTCCAGCAGGGCGCTGAGGGTGTCCTGGGAGAGGCTGAGCCGTGGCGGGCGGCCGGTGGCCAACTCCAGGCTGGCAGTGAGTGGCATGAGTGGCAGTCCCTGCATGGGGGTCATCCATCCGTCCCTGTCATTCTCAGAGAGGAGCTACAGGGGACAGAGCAGGGAGGGACATTGGTGGGGCTCAGAGGATGGCCCTGGGCACCCTGCCTGCCTGTGGACCTCGTGGAGAGGCTCACACGAGGTTTGTGAGCACTTAAATGATCACAGGGCTGCTCCAGGCTGCTCTGGCACAGGCAAGGGCTGCATCTGCTACCCCTTCCCCATTGAAACACTGCCACATATCCTGATTGGAAAGACATACTGCTGATATTTTATGCATGATTCTGGTCCCTGTCAATTACCAAACTTTGACAAACCACTTAAAAACAGAACATGCCTGTGAGCAGTGACTGCTGCTCCTGTATGAAATTAAACTTTTCTGATTAAACACTATGAGAGTGCTACAATTATGCTTAATTAAGTAACATCAAGCCACTCTTGCTCATGCTACCATCAAGGATTAACAGGCAAAAAATAAAGTAGAGACCCAGCAGTGGCAAGAGCAGGCATGTGGCCAGAGCAGACTCATCAGAACCTTCCAGTGAACACGTGCCTGAAGGCAGCTGAACTCGGAGCAGCTTTGACAAACAGCCACCAGGTTCCAATGAATCCCCAGAGTCAGAGGTTTTGGGACCCAGGAATCCAGTGGCACTTACGTTCAGATCCATCTGGATGGCGTCACCACTGAGGATGGAGAAGGAGGGCAGGTCCCCCAGAGCCCCGAGTGGGAGCACCTCTGTGAACACAGGGAAGAAAGCTCTTCAGCTGCAATGGCACGGGATGCTCCCAAATCCCATGGTCCCAAGAGTTACTGGAAGCAGCAGCAGCTCCTGCTCACAGCATTCCCAGCTAAAAAAGCCACTAGAAAACAATGGTTTGCAGCAAAAATGTTGTTTCTAAAAGTGACCATTCCTACGGTGGGTTTCTGCAGGAAGAGCTGGCTGCTGCTGCTGCGGCAGGGAAACTCAATGTTGGGCTTGAGCTGGGAGTTGTGGTTTTAGAAAATTGCTAAAATATTTGTATTTATGTAATGTAAAAAGCCAAGCAGTGCTCAGGGCAGGATGTCACTGGGAGGAGGGGAACAGGAGGTGTCAACACTTACGGTTCCTGGAGCCCAGCAGGGAGCTCAGCACCTTGAGCTTGGCGTTGATGATGTTGCAGCCCTGGGGAGGCAGAGGGACGTGAGAGGGTGACATGGCACCCACGCAGCCAGTGACAGTGGGCTCTGCTGGGCTGCACAAGGGCAGAGCTGCTGCAGGCAGGGCTGGGGGGGACATCCCATCACACAGGACTCAGCATCGGGTGGGTGAGCAGCCCCTCTGAGCCAGCGTGGGGCTCACCCGGGTTAGTGGCTGCTAAACCAGCACCTGCCTCAGGAATCTGTTTGCCAGCAGAGCCTGGCACAGGTGATGGTGCAGGAGGACAGGCTGACCGCCCCGCTGAGCCCACAGCTGTGCAAATATCCACATCCATGGGGCAGCCTGGCCTTCTGCCTGCCCTGCCTGTGCTGCCTTTCCTTAACCACCCAGCACTGTGCTGGTGGGTCGCATGAAGGTGGCTCTGCAGACTCACCAGATCCTGCAGCATATCGCTAAGGAGGCGGTTCAAAGGCTCATCCAGAACTGGCACTCTGGGTCTGGTAACAGGAAAATAGGAAATAAAAGGTGACGTAGATTACTGCTGGAAAGTAAGAGGACTTCACACAAGAGAAACACGAGGCCTCGCTTGCATTGTCCATACCTAGAGCTGAAATATTACTATTCCCAAGCCCTCTGAATCCTGCCCACTGTGAGGTTCCTCACACCCAGAAATGTTCTTTTCTTAGCCCAGATTTTAGAAAAAGGTCAACTGTTCCCCTCTGAGCCCAACAGATGGATCACCAGGCAGACAAGCACTGCCATCAATGACCACAGGCAGGGCTGTGTCCCACTGCCACAGGGCCGCCTGCTAACACAGATGTTACCTCACACCTGATTCCTACCTCACATGGGTGCTTATGTCAACAGTCTTGCAGTTCAGAGCGTTCTGGTGAGCTGTCCACGTGTCCTGCACCAGCATGGTCACATCTACCTCCACCCACTGGCAGAGTGGCTGGTCCGGCACACTGCCCAGGGGAAGCACAGCAGGCAGCTCAGGACATTTGCTGACCATCTACTTTCCAAAGAGATGGTGACTCCCCGCCCCTGATGGACACGCCATACCTGCTCTCTACCAGCAGCTGGGTGTTGAAGTCCACCTGGTGCCCAAAGCCCGGCAGGGAGCGCAGACTGATTTTGGGGAGGGTGTTGTTCACGATTCTCAGTCTGGGTGGTTGAAATAAGGAAAAGGCAGTGAACAGCACATTTGCACAGCCCTGTCCCCTCAGCCCCCAGCACTGCAGCCATGCTCTTGGGGTCCTCTCCCCCCTGGGTCATCAGGGACCCCCAGCAGCCAGGAGAAGCTTGTGGCACATACAAGGCACCCTGGGGTGCCAGACACAGGCAGAAACTCCCAGCAGATGAGCCCCTGTTTATGAGCCTGCCCCAGGAGGGGAGGGAGGGGGCCCTGTGTGTGCAGGCTCCAGAGCAGGACCTCCTTTCCCCAGCGTGGCTCAGACACACCGGGCTGCTCAGGGACACCATCTCCCACTCACTCACCCAATGAGATCTTCACCGTTTCTGCCAAGAAGGCTGCCAACGAGACCGTTTTTGCCAAGGAGACCATTTTTGCCAATGAGAAGCTCAAGGACGGTGTCAAGGAGAGTATCAACAAGACCATCTTTGCCAAGGAGACCATCAACGACACCACCTTTGCCAAGGAGACCACCGAGGACACCGTCTTGGTCAAGGAGACCACCAACTACACCATCTTTGCCAAGGAGGCCACCTAGGAGACCATCTCCACCAAGGAGGCCATCTCCACCAAGGAGGCCACCAAGGAGACCCTCTCCACCAAGGAGGCCACCTAGGAGACCATCTTCACCAAGGAGACTGCCAACAGCTCCATCCTTGCCAAGGAGGCCTCCAACAACTCCCTCTTTGCCAAGGAGACTGCCTACAGGACCATCTTTGCCCAGGAGACTGCCAACAGCACCGTCTTTGCCCAGGAGACCCCCAACGACTCCTTTTTTGCCAAGGAGGCCGCCGAGCAGATTGCCACCAAGGAGACTACGCGGAAGTCTCTGGGGAACGCCTTTGGCTGGTGAATCTCTAATACCTGAAGGACAGAACGAGAGGTCACTGTGAGCTACGTGGACTCGGCACGCAAGGTGTGCCAGCCTGGCTCTTCCTTCCCCTCCCCTGTCCCTCTTCATAGAAATGAGGTGGTGGTACCAGCCACTGTAAAGTATCTGAAGTGTCATCTCCAAAGTGCTTTATTACCAGCATTGCCACTGCTGGGCAGATCTGGACCACCTTCTGATTTTTTGAGCATGGTCAAGAAAAAAAAAAGAGCAGAACTGGTCTCAAAAGAAGGATAAATCCTGTCTCTTACATACACTTACCATTCACATCTGCTCCGGAAACCAAGGATGTGATTCCAAGTCCTTGTGAAGGGATCAGCAGGCTGTTGAGGAGGACAACGGTCCAAAACAGTGACATCTTCGGTCCTGATAGCTGCAAGAAGTGACTGCCATGAGTGCAGTGCTGGGAGAGTGAGCACCAGCCCATGGAGGGAGGAAAGAGGAGGAGGGAGGAAGGAAAAAAGACAAATGCCTGTCAGGGAAAACAAAATTAGGGAGGAGGTTGCTGGCACCTCTCCTGCCTCCTCATCACACTGGTGATGACAGACAGTAACCCTCCTGGTGGCGCTTTCCTGCAGGAGAAACCAGAATGTCAACACCAGTTACTCCAAAGACCGATGGCCACAGCAGCCAAGGGGAGAGCGAGTGGTTGTTGGGATGTTCCTGCTGCGACCCCCCCGTGCTGGTGAGCAATGGCATGAATGAGCTGTGTGGTCTGGGGTGCATTCATTCTGGATGGGGATTTCTCCAAGAAATAAATCCTGCATCCTGCATTATGGGAAAACAGGACGTTTCTGACAACATGATTGTCTCTAAAGAAAAGGAACAACATCTACACAGTACAAATGCACCAACGTATCTAGCAAGGAGAGAACCTCCAGTGTGGATGTCATGATTTCTGCACAAACATCAAAACCTGAGGCTTCCCTCTGCGTGGAAACACCTGATAGAATTGTGAGAAAGAGAAAGTAAACTTTAACATTTCAGTGTCATTGAAATATTTCTGTGAGACCTACAACTTGAAGTAGCTTCTTTCTGTTTTTTAAAGAACCAAAATGAACTTCATTGCTCCAAATCTATTTAAATGTAAATAACTCATCAAAAAGGGATCAAAACAAGTGTGAGAGGTCTAATTCACCTTAGCTAGAAATCTATGGCAGATAATAGAGTTATACCAAAGCTAATTTAAGTGATAATTGTTTATGAAAACCCTGAAATACCCTTTCTTCTGCAAGGACTGCAAATCCAATGAACAGGCACATCTCTTCTGGAGAAACTCACACTGACAGGCACCATTTACTTCTCGGAATGTAATTCAGGCAGGCAGCAGGCAAGAAAAACAATTTTTGTTAAAAGACCGATACTCCCAAAGGAACATTGAGGGTTTGCGGAGGCAGAAGCAAGGAACACACTTTTTGAGGAATAAGTTTGCTCTTACCTGACCGAGCTCTCTCTCCAGACGATGTCTCCGTCTTCTGAAGATCACCGGGATCCAGGATCTTCATATATAGAGCTTCACAGCAGGAAAAAGGCAGGTGATGTCATTGGGGACATCCAGAATAATTGGTGGGGAGCAAAACAAACAAGGTCTTGTTTCTGGTGACTTCCACTGCAAATATTTCCTTGGAGATATTAGGAGTTAGGTAAATCATTGAGCAACGACCTGTAGGCACAGACTCAGCCAGCTCTGGGTGCCTGGTTTGGTACATCCTTTCAGCCTGTCAAGATGCAGACACGGCTGAGATGTCATGCCCTGATAAAATACCTTTCTTTTTTTTTTTTTTCCCAAATAAAATGGATGTTCTGACTGAAAAATGTGTCAAAACACTGGCCACCCCTGGCTGCTCATACTTCTGCAGTTCTCAGGGCTGCAGTACTGAGCACTAAGCCCATGTGTAGGGATGTGCCACACGTTAAGATAAATGAAGAACCAGGCAGCACCTTTTCCAGTGGAAAGACAGACTGTGGAGATAGTAATAGAGCCAGGTATTCCCTGTCCAGGCCAGCAGGACATGCCCATCATTCCCATCCAACTTGCCTACTGCCTGATCAGATGTCCGGCCTAACAGATACCCTGAGCTCGCAGACTCTTTGGAGAGACACCATCTAACTGGAAAATGCTGCCCTTATCTAACTGGCGTGGAATGGCTTCCAAGTCCATCACCTCTGCTCAGAGTGCTCCAGAGGGCTGGAGGTGGGATGAGCTTTAACAGGAAGATACTGTTGAGAGGCTGATGCCATTCATCTGGAAGCTCCCAGGCCAGAGCTCGTTGGTTTGGGGTACTTCTGAAATCCTGGAAGGATCGTTGATCCCATTGTGGGCACACCAAGAGAGGCAGCTCCCTGACATACCACCCCATGCAACAGATGTGCTGCAGCTGCCCAGGGTCTTCTGCCTCCTCCCTGCAGCTCTGTCCAGGCCCTGCCCTGATTGCTGCCCAGGAGATGCAGAGACACTGCACCAGAGCAGCAGCTCTTTAGGGCAGGGAAAAGAAACCTTCCTCCGTGGGCCCCAGACCAAACACGGACCCCGTGCATGGAGCACATCCCAACAAGCACAGCAAAAGCTGTCTGTGCTGAAGGGAGACTGGGGTGAACTCTTCACTCCCTGATATTCTCATTAACAACAGGACTGGATGGCGATGGCTGCTCCCCAGCCCTGCTGAAAAATAATCCCAAAAAATTGCTTGCTCAGGGCTAATACTTTCTGTAAACTCGGAAATAAATATTTCCAGCAGATTAGCCAGCTTTGGACACACATTATTTCCAGCTTTGAAAAAATACCTTAGTTAAAGGCCAAGGAAGGGGTGGCAAAGATGTCAAAGCACTGAAGGAGTTGTCATTCTCCCTGCAACCTGATCAGCCAGGACCTGCAGAGCACAAAGCCCGGCTGTCATGGTGAGATCATGACCTTTGATAAGATGGACGAGGGTGTTAACAAGATGGTATTAAGTTATCATCCATCCTGAATCGCTTCATACTCCAGGAGCCACTGTCCAAAACCTGAATTACCACGAAGACAGCCCCGATACTGGTCAGTGCACAGGGAAGGGGCAGGGTGGCACCTCCGGGAATAGCTCCTGCGCAGTGACCTTTCAGGCATGACACTAACTTGGCCTCTCCCCAATGCAGAGGCCTCTGGCCATTGGATATTTTGGAAAAAACCAAAGTAGATTCCCATGCAGAGAATGACACAGTGATGTCCAGGTCTCGCTAAAGTGACTTTCAAAGCCCCAAGAACACAAAGCCAAACCGCTGAGTGAGGACAGAAACATGGAGCAAAACAGAACGGATTTGGTCAGAGGGAGAAGAACAGGACTGATGTGAACAGACACGTTCAGTTCTCTGTTCTGGGATCACCTGTAATGGAGCTGTCAGGCAAAGAGTGAGGGGCATGGATCCCTGAGAAGAATCTGAGACCTTGATGGTAGCAGGAGGCAGCAGCCTGGCTGGAAAATGAGGTGGATCTGCTCTGCTCTCCCACTGATGGCATCATTCAGACACGGCCTGTTTGCCTGAGGAAACTGAGCCCTGCCATCCCTCTGGGACCACTGAGAGACTGGCACATCCCTGCTGCTGAGGGATCAGGGCTGCTGGGTCCGTGTAGGGCTCCAGGGGACAAGGCTGCACATCCACCCCAGGTCACCAGTACCTGTGACATGACAGTGTGGCTCCGCAGTGGGGCTGCTTCATGAAAAATCAGCTAGGTGCTCCCTGAGATTCCCAGCCCTGAATTCTCTAGGAAAGCTGTGGACAGATATTTGGATTCATTTTTTTGCTTTGCTCAAAGGATAGAGACTCAAACCCTTTAATTTGTGTGTTAGCTGACGTAAGAATAAGGGAAATCTGGCCCATGTCTGCAGTGACATGAAGAGAGGCATCACAAACCCCAGTTTTCATGGGGAGCTGGTTTTACAGCTCCTTCCTCACTGTTGGGAACTCCCAAGGAGAATGATTCCTTACACGTGATGCAGAACAAATCCCTGTGGAGAACAGACAGGGTTCTTGGAGCCTGCCTCCCCAGCAGGTTTTTCTGGGGGTAATTTCCTAAAAACACAACAGTCCTTCCAAAGATATCCTCGATTCAGTGCCAGCTTCCTGTCACCAGGAAAGATGTTCAGATCATGTCAGCTCGATGAAGTCAGGATCAAAGCTGTTTATCGACTTACTAATGACAAGAAATTATCCAGGAGTCAGTGAGTTACACACTCAGGATCAATATCAGTGAAGCAGCTGATAAATCCTGACACCAGCCCAAACCCAACTCCTTCTGGGATCCTAATCCCTGGGCACACTCACAGCACGTGCACCCTGGGAGCAGGGCATCACCTTCTTGCACCCCTGACTTGTGGGAGGTGTGGATGATGCATCCTGACTATGCAAATGTGATTTATTTAGGGATCAGCTCTTCCAGGACACACGGCCTCTGCCCAGCCATGTCCAGCTGGCTCTGACAGTGCCTGGCAGGACAGTCTCACTGCGGGGTCATGAGGTCTTTTGATTGAGGAGGCTGATTTATCATTTGTTATTCCTTGAAATGTGATTCCTTGAAATGCTATTCCTTGAAATAACGTTTTCATTTTCAGGATTCACTTTTATTTTCCGTGCTTTTTTTTTTTCTAATGAATCTGGTATTGATAATGAAAGCAGCTGGAGAGGCTGTGGGGAGAGAATTCCTGGTACAGTGTTATGCAAACTGAGATTCCCAGCAGCAATCCCAGCTTGGCAAGACCCCTGATTCACATCAAACACCCCCGGGGGGAGGAAGCCAAGGCCACCTGAGGCAGACTGCAGGGAAGAAAAACTCAGCATCCCGCTCACCCTCAGCAAATTCCTCACTCCATTGCTGGGGGGTCCCAGCAATTCCCAGAGGGATTTCAGCTGCACGGAAGCAAAGAAGGATAACTAACCAGAAGTTACCAGATCTTCACTTTGCCCTTTGACAGAGGAAGGGAAGGAGATGGGTGGGATGGATGGATGGATGGATGGATGGATGGATGGATGGATGGATGGATGGATGGATGCTAACTTACAAGTCATGGTGGCAAATTTTGCATTCACAAGGCTGAGCACTGCATCCACAGCTGGACACAGCTGTAGGGTGAGAAGAAAGGTGTGAGAAAACCTTGCACAGATGCTTCTGGTGGGAGCAGAGCTTTGAGGCTGCCAGACCAGTGCAGATCCCACCCACAAACACCAGGAGCCTCTAATGTTGGTTACACAGACCAGGGCTTGCCTCGGTTTTCTCCGTCCCTGGCTGAATTGGGTTATTCTGGATTAAATCTGCCTTAAACTGAGCAAAGAGCAGGGCCAGATCCCCACGCATATCTGACTAAAAAGGACGGACTTTATGACATGTTAGGGGGCTGCAAGTTGCCCTTTGAGAAGCCTTTGGGAACCAGGTGCTCAGCCCCAAGGGCAGCTCTGTCTGAGCACCACATCCCTTCCCGCCAGGCTGGGACAAGGAGGCTTCCAGCAGCACCAGTGCATTTGCTGCATAAACCCAGGAATGGCTGGAAATGCTCCTTTTCACCAGCCTGAAAGCTCCTTTGTGTGGCAGAACTGTGAAATCTGTTATGGTGCACTGAGAAGAAGGAGGAGGCGGAGGAGGTGGAGGAGGAGAAGGAGGAGAGGGAGGAGGAGATGATCTCTGGGAAGCAAGGATGGGAGGAGGATGGGACTTACCAGAGCTGGCAGCACTTTCTGAAGGGTGCTGTGAAGGACTTTGCTCATGACTTGGGCTCACGCTGGGCAGGGAGAGCACGTCACCCTCAGAGCCCTCGTGCACGCAGCGATAATTATTTATTGAAGATCAAAAGGTGGGGAAGTCACACGCTAAAGAAACTGATCTGGTATGGATTAGGGCAAAATATGCCTCCTGTCTAATAAAATGTGTTTTCTCTCCTTGCAAATCTTTTCTCAAGAATGCCATCTTCTGGTTTTAAATGAAGCTGAAGGTTTTCATCCCTAAAAGAAACTCTGACAGTCTGGGAGTACAAAACAGGCAAATAAGCACATTGAATGAAATAGCACAACTAGAGCTGGTCTGAATTTGTCCATAAAACCTTTGTTTAGTGGAAGAAAAGAACTGCAAAAAGGATTTGTGTGCTGCAGAAATCCAAACCTGGAGACTGAAACAGTGCTGTCACCTGCTCCTTAGGAGTTGTCAATCCCAGCACACCAGTGATGTGTCCTTTGGGACTTACCTGCTGGGGGTTTGGTTCTAACACTGACAGAGGTGATGTGGGAGCTCCTGGGGCTGAACCTGGGGGTGTCCATGGTGTCCTGCCCCAGCCGCCCTCGGACTATCAGGTTTGCAACCAGAGCAATTTCCATGTTTCCTCCTGTAAAGCTGCTCAGAGCAAAGTTTGGTCAGCACAGGATAAACCCCGGGGATGAGCGAGTCCCCCAGATCCCCCAGCCGTGCTCTCCATGGGCACTGGCTCCCATTCACCTTTTCCCAGTGATTCTCATTTGGACTAAGCCATGAAGGACCCCAAGCCAGAGGAGAACACCAGAGATCACCAGGAAACAGAAACTTTTCACCTTCAGCCTGAAGTAAAGACAGAGGAAAAGAGCTGGGAAAAGGGGAACAGTCAGAGCCTGATGCCCAGGGTTTGATGCTTACAACAAACTCACATCTCACTGATATTCTCATTACCTTTTCTTCCCCTTTTAAATGGGAAGTTCAACCTTTCCATTTAAAACTACTGTTAAATTTAGAAACATGTTTCTTCCTAACGAAAAATCACACAGTTTAATTTTGAAAATAATCAGAAAAAAACAGTTTTGGCGTTCAGACATCTCCATGCCCCCATCCAGCATGGATCTGGGGGATGGAGGGCCAGCTCTGATCCCCCAGAAATTCGGAGGTTTCATCAGGACCACGGACAAAAGCTGGGCTCCCCCCACGCTGCAGAGCTGTGACACCTGCCCCGGACAGTGCTGAGGCAGGAGCTGACGCGCTTTGTTGCCTTTAAGTTACGGTTTCTCCGTGTGTTTGTAGACACAAGCAAGCAGAAAATCACCAGCTTTAATATCCCACTTGTTAGTGGGGAGTGATTCGTGGCTGCCTCCGGGCTGACACTTCCCAACCTCCCACTTTTATTTGCTTGTCCCCGGCTCCGGGCTCGCAGTGCGAGGCTGCGGCTCATCACTCACCCCGAGATGCCTTCCATGGGCTTGGTGTTGGGCTTTTTTTCACACCTTCCTCTGCCATTTTCTGCAGAACATCACTCCCATTTAGAGCAGCTGAGACTGCTGGAGAATTCACAGAATGTGAGGAGTTCAGCACAGATCCCCCCGGGAGGAGCCTGTGCCAGAGGGTGAGGGGTTGCAGTGCTCCCACTGTATCATATAAAACATCACAATTAACATATTCCATCCCAGCACACCCAGAACCCCTGCTGATCTTCTGGAAAGAGGTAAGCAACAGTCAGGCTCTAAAACCTGACTGAGAAAGAGGAGAACAAAAAGAATTAAAGGGCTGGGTGATGCTGTCATGTGAGCTGCTCCCTGAGCGTTTCCAACATCCCCCAATACAGATAATTTCACTGATAAATCTAAAAGTCTGGGTAAGCTCTTAGTCTCGGGTCCCAACTGAGAGCTCCCAGCCAACAGAGACTTGTGCACCAAGTCCGAAGGAAAAACCTGATCTGCTTAAATACGTGGTACAGGCAGAAGTGGGAGCGAGGAAAAACCTAAGATGGGCAGTGGAAAATTCTGCTCTTGGAGCCACATCTGTAATTGTGACTCTTGGATGAGCAGCTCCTGCTCCCCAAAGGCTCGTGGGGTTGTGCAAACACTGGGGGAGGACAGGGGCTCAGCTGGGGGATAACCCAGTGAAAATTGTGATAACTTCAGTAATATTCTTACTGATTCAGGCAGGGTTGGAGTGAGGATGAGAAGAACCTTCACCTGCCAAGAGAATGGGCTCCTCAGCCCCAACTCCATCCTAACTCCACCATGGGAGATCCACACATCCCACCAGACTGCACAGAACTCTCCCCCAGGCTGCTGCTGTCCCTGTGGCTGCCCCTTAGACTTGTGGCCACCACTGTGTCCTCACCCATCCCCTCCTGGGTACCCCACCCGGCAGGACCCAGCTCTGGTAGCTCAGCCTGGTGAGGTAATGCAGCACAAGGTAATTTATTTCCTCTCTTCATTTCGGTATAAAACTTGTCATGAGGTTTAATCCGTCATTACCTCCCTCCCAGAGCTGTGCTCAGTGGCCCGCTGCTAAGCCCAGACAAGGAGATTTACATCTTATCTAATAGGAGTGTAAGATTTATGGATAACTCCCGACAAGGAGCACATCATGCCAGAAAGACACTTTTGTGCTAGTAACTTGATCAGTCATTATGCTGTGAGTTGACATCTAATTAAGCCTCCGCAGGCATCACCAGGTCCAGAACAGCTCTTCAGGAGGAGAAAATCCACCTCTAAGCGCCGTGGTGGCAGCTTATCCCCAACCCTTGCACTGCTGGAAGAGATAATAACGCTCCCCAGAAAATCCCCAATCTCAGGGAGAGCTGCCGATATCACCTGCAGTGGAAAAAAGGAGTCACAGGGGCAAATTCCCAACTGCTGCTCTAAAACACAGCAAAGACTCATTTCTCAGAGACTTTCCCGGGCTGTGTCCATGTCCCTAGCAAAGTCAGATCCCACAAAACCCCTCCCGTGGCCGCAGGGGGCTCGTCTGAGGGTTACAACCTTCTCAATGGATTTACTTTTCTGAACACATTTCTTCCCTCCCAACGGGCTGCCTCCACCAGCGTGGAAGTGTAAATCCTGCTCTCCCTTGGCAGGCTGCTCGATCTTCATATTTTCTCTTGACACTGCTTCCAGGATGCCTTAGATAGAAATGCACGGCGTGGCTGGAATGCTGCTTTTCTTGGCATTTCCCTGTCATGCTGAGCAGGAAAGCAGCACAGTGCTGGGGAGAACCAAGGGCTTTGAACGTGTCAGGATGCACCTGGAGCCAGCCCCGGCACCTCACGTCACTGATACACAAAGGACAAAGGCTGCTGCCCAGGCTGCAGGTGTTTCAACAAGCCCTGAACACCTCAGCCCCCTGCCAAGGCAGCCAGACCAAAATGGGCAACTCAACCCTCTCTGGGAGGCTGGTCATGCCTCAAAGCTGAGGTCACAAGGACTCAGGAGGGATGGGGGGAAGTCAGAGCACAAAGGAGAGCTGGTGAGGCCATGGAGGGTGTGTGTACGTGGTGTTTGCAGGGGGTCCGTGCTCTGTCCTCCAGGCCAAAAGGAAGCCAGAACATGATGGACATCAAGCACAGGAAGGAGAGGAGCTCTTATTCCCTCCCATGAATGCTTTCACTCCTTGTAGAGACATTATCAAAGAGAGGGGGTGCCACTGACTATATTTTCAGCCAGTTGTAATAAATATTGCCAGTGGCTTCTTGTTGGGAATGGGTTAAAGAAAAAAAGGGATTATTGCACATGGGCCATTTCAGATCTTCTGTCTGGTCTAAAACTCGCTGAACCCAATAGAAACACTTCTCTTACCTTCAACAGACTTACCCAGGCCTGATGGAAAAGGAGAACATCATTAATAAATTGCCAGGATCTCCTTCAGGTCACGTCCTGATCTCATCCCTTCTGGTCTGAGCTGCCCAGCCCGGAGAGTGACACAAACCACAGCAGCCTCTCGTAGAGTCCTGGAATAGTCTGGGTTGTGAGGGACCTTAAAGCTCATCTCATTTCAACCCCCTGCCATGGGCAGGGACACCTTCCTCTAGACCAGGTTGTTCCAAGTCCCATCCAGCCTGATCTTGAGCACTTCAAGGGCAGCCACAGCTTCTCCGGGCAACCTGTGCCAGGGTCTCACCACCCTCACAGGGGAGAATTCCTTCCTAATCTCTAATATAACCCTGCACTCTGTCAGTTTAAAGCCATTTCCCTTTGTCCTGTCTTTCCATGACCTAGTCCCAAGTCCCTCTCCAGCTCTCTTGGAGCCCCTTTAGGCACTGCAAGGAGCTCTAAGGTCTCCCCAGAGCCATCCCTTCTCTAGGCTGAACAACCCCAGCTCTCAGCATGTCCATAGCAGAGGTGGATGTGGAGGTGCTGTCCCTGTGGTGTTCAGAAGAAAGGGTGGCTGCAGAGCAAAGAAACCCACCTGTTTGCTTTCTAACAATGTTTGATTTCTTGGCACCCTCCTCCCTGAGGCCTTTCTTTGTGCTCCTCAGGAACACCAGAGTGAAGACAAGCTGCCCCAGCACCTTCTGTTCAGTCCCTCACCTCACCAGGTCAGCGGCCAAAGTAATCAAGTCTGTGGGGAAACAATAAAAATGGTACAGAACACAAAGTGTCCCCCCAGTGTCCTGGTTCCCAGCCCTCTTTGCCAATTCCTGCCCCATCAGCTTTGGTTGGGAGGATATATAAAACCAGCAGAATTCCTCGGTGTGGCCACAGCAAGACACAGGCTGAGTCAGAAGAATGGGAAGACCAGCCAGGAGAGGTAAAGATGCTTTTGCAAACTGAATAGCTTGATACAGACATTGCTCCTACTTCCTTTTGTGTGTCTCCATAAGGGTCAACATTCACCACAAGTGATGCTTTCTGCAAAGACTGAGATAAATATGTATGTTTTCTGCAGGTTAAACTTTCTGAATTACTTGTTTATGTAACGTTTTAAGAGCATTACAGACCTTATAAACGATTCCCAAATGTTTTTCAGAGACAGATAACACTTTCACCTTTTCAGCTGACTTTATAACTCCTCCGTAACTTCCATTCCTTCCTCTATTAATTTTAGCTTCTGTTTATTTGCTGTTTTTATGCCAGTTGTGGCCATTCCGTGCTCCTCAGCGAGATATCGCTGCAGGCACTGTTCTAGCTCACAGGATTGCAGAGGCTCTTCAAGGCTGAGCCTTCTGTCAGTGCTTTTAAGGCACCACACGAGAGCTGTGGGTTGTTACTGCACCAAGGCTGACAAGCTCCACACCACAACCCCCATCAAGGAGCAGATCTGTGGCTCCGTGCCTCAGTGGCCAGGCAAGGGCCATGCTGTTGTGACCAGGCTGCTGTGGGTGCCCTCGCCCTCTTCCTCCCCCTCCTCCTCTTCCTCTTCTTTCTCCTCCTCCTCCTCCAGGTGCTGGCATGGCGATGCTCCGCACCCTGAGCGTCCTCCTGAGCCTCCTGGTGCCAGCTCACACCACCAGGTCACCCGACTGTGGTGGCATCCTCACCCCCTCTGGGCTGAGATACCGTAAGTGCAGACCCCCATCTCCCACGCCAGCAGCAGGGAGGGGGGCAGGGACATCTCCCACTCTGTGGTGAAACACCAAACGCTGGCACCAGAATCCTGTGGCACTGCTCAGCTCACCTGCCTCAGCCCCTGCCTGTTGCTGGCAGCAGGGGGTTGGTAAGCGATGGAAATGGGTTTCAGTCTGTCCATCAGGACACACGCCCCAGAGGCTCTTATAAAACATCTGCCCTGTTTCGCAGTTGCTGAAGTCTCAAAGGCACATGCAGAGTCGGTCCTCAGGCAGGACCTCATGGCCCCGCCAGCCCCAGACCCATCTCCCATCTCCCCAAGTAGGTGAGTTGCCCTCTCTTGCCCAGGCTTTGCTGCCATACCCCTGGTTCACACTGGTGTTTGAATATTGTCACAAAAGGCATTTTGCCAGCAGGAATAAAAATCCTCCTGGAGAGCAGGAGGTTTAGAAATGAGCTCCTGGTTCCTTCTTTGGGGTCCGAGGGTAGCAGAACCCAAGCTGCCCTCAGGGCGTGGATTTATCTGTGCAAATCTCATGAGCTTCTGGGGTTTCTCAGGGACTGCGTATCAGTCTGTGCTGGTCTGCCAACACCTTCCTTTCTGCTCCAGCAGGAACCAAATTACCTCTGTCAAAGTTGACAAGTTTTCCCTGACCCTGATCCCTGACACCGGGATGCGGCTGAGCATCGAGGTGGACCTCGGCATCGCATCTGCCCCGTGAGTGCTGGGGCTGCAGGGCTGGAACCAGCCCAGGCTCAAGGCTGGAACCAGCCCAGGCTCAAGGCTGGAACCAGCCCAAGCTCAAGGCTGGAGTGACAAGGCCCCTCCAGGAGCAAGGGTGGTCTGGGGGAGCGTGGCTGGGAGCACCCCCCAGCTCCAGCCTCTTCCTCTCCTCCCCATCACAGCTCAGCCACCAAGGAGATGAGGCTGTCCATCCTGGCAGACCTCCACGTGGAGATGAACCCCGAAGGGAACCTGGAGCTGGTGACCTCTGACTGCAAACCCACCCTGGAGGAGGTGCAGAGCACCGAGGAGATGGACAGGTCAGCGCCGCAGTGCTCCTCCTTGTGGAATTTGGGTAACGGGTGAAAGGAGAAACTGAGGCACAAGTGTTTCTAGGCAGGAAGGGGATTGGATTGAAACTTGCTCTCCGCCCTCAAAGCTCACAGACCAACACTAAAACTTTATCTTCACGGGAGGAACTTTCCTCTACTTTTGGGGTGGTTTCCCCATTTTAAGAGAGTTTCAGTCTGTCACAAGGGAGCGGTACTTTTAGAGTTGAGTAGCTGGAATGCTTTTAATGCAAGTCCAGTGGCAATTCTCCGGTGGTTTGGGATTCTGAATTGTAATCAAAGCTTAACAGATGATAGAAAGCAATGGTAATTCTATCTCTGGATGCCTTTTGGGTCAGATAAAAGACACTCACTCACCTTTGGCTGATCTGGTTCTCTCCTAACTTCTGTTCTGTTGTTTTCACCCAGCAAGTCTTCAGCATCAGACGTGGACAAGCAGATCAACATCGAAAAAGTAAGATAAAGTTTGTAAAGGCATGAGACAGCATTGTACAAGTCTGTAAGAATTAGAGCACTTTATGTCTACCTGGTGCTTTTCCAGATCTCCCCCACAGCCCTGTGCTCACTGGACACTGCCATTGTCTCCTGGCTCCTGCTACCAGCTGATGGGGACACCCACCTCGGGGTCATTCTGGGGACACCCAGTGCCAACAGACCCCCATGTTCACCTATCACCTCTCTTTTTGTTGTTCATTCCATAGATTTGCCTGGAAGTCTCCAAGTTGCTGCTCTTTCCAAATGAACGGCTGATGTCTCTGGCAGGTGGGCAGTGGGATTTCAGTCCCGTTATGGACTGAGGGTTTCAAGGATCATTTTGGAGCAGGTTGTGAGGTGGGACAAATTCCTACCCTGCAGCAGCAGAGGCTCAGCTGCCATCATCTCCCCAGGGACCTGCTCCCTCTGCCCATCTCTTCCCCTGTCTTTGTTACTCAGGAAACTCAGACACTTCCCAGAGCCAATCCCCTGTCATTCCTTCCCTCCTCTTCCTGAGCATCCCTCTGCTCCATTTGCAGCTCCATTCCCCATCACACCAAGCTGCCAGGTCCAGTACCTGCCCCTGGCTGCCCCCATGTACTCTGAGCAGGGAATCATCATCTCTTTGCAAGTAAGTCCTCACTTTCCATCTCTCACAGCCCAGCTCCAGTCCTTGGAACAGCTGCTTCCACCCAGCCCTGAGAATTCATTTCCTTTTTGCCTGTGTCCCTGCAGACAACTTTCCAAGTGGCAGGGACAGTGATCCCCCTGCCAGTCAGCCCTGTGCCTTTCAGCATGCCCGAGACAGCGAGCTCCAGCCCTTCCCACCTCATCCTGGCCTTCTCTGAGCACTTCTACACCAGCTTATTCTCTGCCTTGGAAGAGTCTGGAGCCCTCAACGTGAGTCTCGTGGTGAGTGGAACAAGGGAGGAAGGAAGGAGTGGGAGATACACACTTGGAGGGACAGCCCTGCCCTGGGAATGACTTGGAGGAGCCACACTCCCTGCATAGAAATAAGAGTGTGTCCAAGCACCTGCAGGAGTCACAGCCCCTCACCCCCAAGCTCCTAAAAATATTCCTGGTCTAATGGAGCATGGAGAGTTTGCCATGAGGAGTCACCTGCACACTGCTCCTGGCATGGGCTGGTGTGAGGAGAGCTCCTGCACGTACCCAGGGGTGGGATGGTGCTCATCAGAGGGGCTGCATGGCCACAAGCCCTGGAGCAGCAGCCGTGGGCAACCACGGGTCTGATCACGAGCTGTGCTTGGTGTTTCAGAGCTCGCTGACCACTGCCACCTTGGCTGAGAGGATCACTCAGGTGCGTTGCTGTGGCTGTAAGCCCAGGAGGCACAGCCCCAGCTCAGGCAGTGTCCCCCACCCCGGGGGCTCAGGGACGGCTGCCATGCCCAGAAACAACCCCGCTTCCTCGGCAGATGGGCTCCCTCTTCCAAGAGGACCTACCAGTGGTGCTTCAGGCTGTGACCCGGAGTTCACCTCACGTGGTACTGGAGGAAGACAAAGCAATCGTGAAGCTTTTCCTTACTGCCCAGATCGGAGCGGGATCATCCCTTTTCCAGAGCTTCCTGAGTGTGAACGTGGTGAGTGTGGAAGCACGCCGAGCTTGGGAAGCGTGTGCTGCGAGTGTGTCCATGATTCCCACGGGCACTGCCCTTTTACCTGAGCCCTGGCCCCACTACAGGGGCTGATTCAGCCTTTTTCCATCGCAGTGCTCCCCGTCTCCAGCAGCATTTGCCCACGTGGCATCATGCAGGATGCAGGGAGCACATTGCAGGTGGCAGCACGTGGATGGATTCACCACACCCCACTCTTCAAAGCCAAAGTGGGGCCGTTCCTCACTGATCCTGCCCTCTGTTCCCCTCACAGGATGTGACTGCCAGGCTCCACCTCAGCGTCGCCGACACGAGGATGATCATCTCCGTGGCAGCCATAGAGTAATGAGCGCCCAGGCTCAGCGGGAGCCCCAGGGGGACACGTCCTACTCACAGCAGGGAAAGGACAGGCAAAGTGGTCTGGGGAGGTTTTCAGCTTTCAGAGTTTGGGCATTGCAGAGGTAGCTTCTTCTCCAGGGAGACAGTGAAATTCCAGAAACGTGGAAAGGGAGAAAAGTGGGAACTGCAGCTTCCACACTCCCACGAAGGCCCTGAGCCCAGACAGGGAGTTTGGGGAAACAGGGGAAGCTGCTAATTCCAGCTCAGCACCAGCAGCTCCTCTGCTGCTCTTTGTTTTCCAGGGATATCGAGCTCAGCCTGGCCTCCTCTGACGTGGGTCCTGTGCTGGTAGGTACCTCCAGCTGAGGCCACTCCTGGTACCATCCTCTAAGAGCCTGATCCCCCTCAGCTGCCTCAGCCATCCTGGGCAGCAGGTGCCAGCAGGGAAATATGGAAATACTGACTTTGGGTGCTTGCTGCACCCGGTGGAAGGGAGAGTTGGATCCTTGTGGGATGGGAAGAGGTGCAGGGAGCATCAGGACTCTCTCACGGGTCTCTGCCCCTCCTCTCCTGCTTTAGCCCCACACCATGAGCTGACCCTGACTTTCCCCCACAGGCTGCCTTGCTGGAGGAGTTGTTCCTGCCCACAATCCGTGAGGAGGTGCCAGCCCAGATAAACGGTGAGGAGATGGGAGCTCTGTGGGTGTGGAATGCTCCACATGGACCCAGGCAGCACCCAGCTGGTAAATTCCCCTCTTTCTTTCCCTCAGTGGTCCTGAGACAAGGTGTTTTCCTGCCCCACATCGCCAGTTTCACTTACACCGATGTCAACATCACAATTCACAAGGTAAGAAATAAGACATTTAAATTACTCCCTGCTGTGCTTGATTTAAAAGAAGCATGGGAGCAATGCTAACCTCCCAGCTCCAGAATAAATCAGAGCCTGATCGTCCAGCCCTGGTTACTTGCAGAATCAAGTTCCATTGCCTTAAACAGGCCCAGCCCCTCTTTAGCCCCATGGACAGAGGCAGTGGTTGTGTCCGAGGGGCCGTGGGAGGTGATGGTGAAGCCCTGTGCCACACAGGCACCATGCTCAGTCCTCTTTCTTCCTTCCTTCCTTGCTCAGGACTATGTCTTGATCCCCTGCAACCTCCAGCTAGAGGCAAAGACTGGACAGGCAAGAACCCAGGAGTAAAGTCCAGTGTCGGGGGTAAAACAGTGGAAAATCATTCAGTTGATTCTCACATCATGCTCCGTGGTTTGTCACTGCTTGAAATGTTGAAAATCTTCTTTCTTGCCTTACTAAAACACCATGGTTTTATATTTTGGATAATAACGGTGTTGCACTAGCACCTTTCTCTTCCAGCCCTGTAGTTTTGTTGCACAGAGGATGGATTGTAACAACGTTCCGTGCTTTAATTAAACATTTCTCTTTAATTCTGCATTTGCTGGTGTGAATATTGACATTTTTCCCCCCTCAACAATTTGTACCTATAAACAGATAAATTTTGCCCATCGTGTCCAGACCCTACATTTAATTAATTCCACTCATTTGCAAGGATGCAAAACAGAGTTGTGCCTCTCAGCTGCAGAACGACACAGCCCCTACAACGAGAGATCTTTCATCTGCTTTTCCTCCATGTCTCGTGTTACTATGGGAACATTACAGCTGGTGGGTTTCCTGGGTCAGAAAGAAGAGGAGGGGGAGGAAATCAGTCTGCAGAATGGTTTCTAATTTTAGACCTGAAGGCAGTTATATTTTCAGCACTTTGCTTCTGAGAAAGCTCGTCACAGAGAAAATGCTGAATGAGAGGTGACTGCAGGCGTCAGACTGCGCCGGCGCCGTGGTTGTTGGCTTTGGGATGCTCTTTCCTACTGACCAAACACATCTCCCAGTTGTTCAGGAACGTAAAGGGGGGAAAAAACACCCACAACAGACACAGGCATCCAAAAGGGAAGGGTGGGTGTTAACAGAGCTCCAAAAGCTGCCCCAATCACTCAATCATTGGGTGCTGCTGGCATCTACCCCTGCCAGGGTGAACACGGGGCTGTGCTGATGCCCAGGAGGAGCATCCTCATCCCTGACTGTGCAGCCCAGGAGGAGCATCCTCATCCCTGACCATGAAGCCCAGGAGGAGCATCCTCATCCCTGATCGTGCAGCTCCCACCTCAGCTCTCCCATGGTGATGCTTCACGTAACGCCCAGCCATGAAACCTTATTAATTACATCTACATCTGCTTTCACTTGCTACAACTACACCCATCATTTCTAGCCTCTGAAGCTTCTGAAAAACACTTCAAAACCTTGTATTTCAAAGGCTCAGAAATAGGAAAGCAAACAAAACAAGCCAGGTTGATTTACTGCAAGGAGTAAAGAACCCTGAAGGTTTATATGCCCAGAGTGGGGACCTGACTAATGATGTTAATGCCCGAGGTTGGCCATAGCAGGAACAGCTCCTAATAAAAGTTTCCTGGTAGAGCTGCAACCATTATTCTTTGACTAATATATGTTAAACCAGTTTCCCAAAAGGAATAAGCTACAGCAGTGAAATGATGCATTTCTTTGGCAGGGAATATTCTGTCTCCAAGCTTCACTGCATGACTCTGCCTCTCCAGGGCAGGGTTGCACCCTCAGGAGCTCCTCTGCTGCTTCCCCCTCAGTCCCATGTGGTGAGCAGCATGATGAAGGCCAGACCCCAAGAGGAAAAGCCTTTTCATGGGGCACAAGATGATTTTTCCAGTCTTCTGTGACCCTGGGCTGGCAGCTGTGCCAGCGCTCCGTGCAGCAGCAAACTCTCATCACATGCTCTCACCACACTGTTTTCTTTCTCAAGACAAGCAGGGGCCTGGGACAGTGCCAGATCACAGAGCCCTCTATAATGTGCCAGAGAAATGAATGCCTCCCAGTGGAGCAGAGTACACACAGAAGTGATGGCCAAACGGGAATGAAAAGAGGGCTTAAACTTTAGTTACTGTCCAGAAGGTGTTTGCTCAGGAACCAGAACAAAACCTTGTATCAACACAGCCTGTGGGCAAAAAGGATGGATGGAGACACCGAGTCCCAGCAGTGCAGGAGCCCTGAAGTGGCACAAAGCAGCTGCCAGCACAGGTTGCTGGGGCCACTGATCCTGTCCTGCAGGTGACAGGGTCACACAGACCCCCACACCCTGCTCTGCCAGCTCCGGGGGCATGCTGGCATCAGGGAACGTGAGCAATGGGATCTGAGCTCCCTGCTCCTGGCTCCTGAGCAGCTTCCAGTGCTCCACAGCCTTCACTCTTGTTGGCACCCACTCCACGGGGGTTCAGCTGGCCATGGGGCTGTACCCAGGCCGCTGCTTCGGGGCAGCACCCTGTCACCCCACAGGAGCATCACTTCTGCCCAGGGACAGGGCGAGGCCGGTGTCACCAGCATCTGAACAGTCTCTGGGAGCACAGTCCCACAGACACCATCAGCCTGCACCATGCTGGGAGCCAAAGGAGCTGTTTATACTCACCAGGACACCCACCTTCAACCTTACCATGGACTTCAACTGACCCAAAGCCCTTCTGCTGGACCCAGGGCAGGCCAGTCCATGTGGTGACAGCGTGTGACACCAGGTTCGGCACAGCTCAGGAGAGCTCTGGCCAGCTCACACAAAGACGGAACCCCAATGAGTCCAGAACCTTCTCTGTGTTCAGCGATTCCTCTGCAGCATCTCACAGCAATGCTGGGAGCTCGTGCAGCAGCCACAGGTTTGGGCCCTGCAGATGCTGAACTATTCCCACCTTCAGGCAGAAATGCAGAGTGGAATATTGCCCCATCACTCACCTGATCGGTGCCAGACTGCCACAATGTCTAGGGACACAAGGAGTAAAAACACTCATCATAACATCCAGTGCTGGGAAAAACAGATATTGGAGGGGCCATTTAAAACCTGAGATTTGTAATTTTTTTAACCCAGAATAATTTGGGCTTTTTTAAATCCAGAATGCTGGGACACTTGTCGCTGTGACATGCAGAGACCAACAGGCTGTGACATCAGCCTAAGCAAACGTGGTTCTGGCAGGCAGACAGGCGTTCTCCAGGGCTATCAGACCTCTCTGTCCTCTGGTAAGGAAGTTTTCCCTCCAGATTCTATTAGGAAATGCTTCATGACCTCTGGAAATTCAATTTAATTTTGATTTCTGCTTGTGGATTAGCATTTGGTCAGCAGGTTATCAGGCCAGGAGGAGCCACTGAAAACTCAATTTTTTTTTTCCTCAGGAAGTTCAAGTGGGAAGAGTTTTCAAACCCAAACCCAAAATATCAATTGTCACAAAGGAACAAGATCCCAGAGTGGAGGCAGGACAGAAGCTCTCCTTGAGAAGCATCAGAAACCAGAACCCCATTCCAAGCACTAAAAATGTAGGAATGTTTATTAAAAGAGTTACATGACAAATGTATTCTGAGCTCCCACTCAGCACCTCACACCCTCCTGGGCAAGGATGGGGAGATTCACTTCAGAAGCCACATGCAACAAATTCACATTTTCATTCTGTCAGGAAAGGTTTTACCTCAGAACAAATTCCCCAATTCCACTGCAGCACCACGTGCAACTGCTGTAACTGTGACCCCAAAATCACACCAACTTCTCTAAATAAATATTTGTACACAGAGCTGCCGGTCAGGTTTGGCTTACGCAAGTGTCAAACCATACTCACACGAACCAATTCACTTCAAAGTGTCTTAAATATTATCAAGAGTCTTGAATCAAGTTTAGGGGGAAAAAATCAGATAATGCTGCTCTCTTCCTCTCTCTGCCCCCACAGCCCTCTCCGTGCCTCAGGCTCCACAGCTCACACCAGAAACACCATCAGGCCCTGAAGGAGAGCAGGGAGAAACACAAACAATTATCTCCCTGATCCTGTAGGTTGAGTGATGCTTGTTCACAACACACAGCAAAGAGAGAACTCTCCTGAAAAAGCCCTCATGTGCAGTTTGTAATGAGGAGGGCACAGAATCCTTTGGGAAGTGTTGGGGAATATCCTGGCTCCTCCGGGACACCTCCAGGGTGAACAGGGCTGGAATTTGGGGCAATTCAAGGCACTTTGAATGGTGCCACTGGAGAGGGCTTGCCTGAATCCCCGGATCCACATCAGAGCTGCTGCCACTGAGTTCTCCAGAAAGAAAAGAGGGTCTGGACAGGGAACTGGGAGCTGGAACCAGCACTGGAACCAGCACTGCTCATGATGCACCTGGGTCCACACCATGTGTGGGCATCACATCCTCAGGCAGCATTCCCTGACCTGAGGGAGGTCAGACAGAGCAGCCCTTTCGGTCTTTCAGGGATTAAAACCTACAGCTCTGGCACACACAGCCAGCACTGGCAGGGTCCTGTGAGCAGCCCTGGTGCCTTACAGGAGGGAACAGCTCACCCAGCACTCACCGCTCTGATCTGAAAATCCACGTTCACCAAGGGAATGCGCAGCACGTTTGGCAGCGGGATCCAATTGCTCAGGGCATCTGCAGGGAGGGGACAAACAGGACCTGAGCCAGCTCACCCCACATGACAGAGCTGCTCCAGGGAGGACACAGGGAGCAGAGCTTCTTGGGGCCATCACTGTGTGCTTGGTTTTCCTTAGGTTCTCCATCGCTGACCGTTGCCAGAACTGATGCTGGGGTGGGATGGTGCAAATATAAGGTTGGACTTTTAACTACATCCTCAAAATGGGGATTTCAGGGTTTTAATGGCTCCTGCACCCCCAGTACATCCTCCAAACACACATGAGACTCCCTCTCCTCTCCTTGCCCAGAACTCGAAGGGCTCCCAACATTACAGCCATCCTGGTCACCTTACCATTGACCACGGGCAGGAATGTTTCCACAAGCAAACTGCTGCAGTGGGGCTTCAGGATGGAGATCTGAATCAGAGAAGGAACAACCACGTGAGCAGTGCTGCCTGGCCCATGACAGCAGCAAGCAGGACCCTTGGGACTGAAAACCACTGCCCACTGACACAGCAAAAGAACAAACAGTCCCTCTTCTCTTTAAAGTGAATCTACTTTTCTTCCTCAATTTGTATTCAGTCCTTCCTTTAGAAAAACCTCTGCCTTATGATGTTCCTGCTGCAGCTTGATGTGAGCTTTGCCCAAGCAGAGGTGAATAAACAAACAGGTTTCAGCTTTACATTTGCTTTATTAGAAAAGGCAGAAGGGAAAAAAAAACCCCAGCAACAGAGGAATTGCTACAACCCAACCACAGAACAGGTAACAGCTCTGACCACCGGCAGGGGTAATCCATCACAGCATCCCACAGCCCCTGCCTGGCTCCAGCCCTCCCTCCCCAAGAGCCACAGGGCATCACGCTTGGCTGCTCCCCCTGCCCACCAAAGCCCAGACTGGTGTTAGAGACTTACATTACTGATGCCAACCTCAGAAGACTCCAAGGAGAGGGAAGTGCTGCAGGGAAAGGAGAGCAAACAGCAGGTCAGACACCAGGCACCGGCCAGAGCTCACAGCCAGACCCTGGCCACCTCCAAGCCCATGGGCAGGGACCCCAGTGAGGCATCACCCACAAAGGGACACCTGCATTGTAACACAAAAACCAGGGACTGGCACACTTGCGAGAGATAAAAGAAAATAGGAGAATAAAAGCTTAACCTAATTTTAATTTGCTTGTCAACGATGCAGCACTGCAGCAGGGCACACACAGCTCCTGGCTGTGCCTTCCCTCTCCCTGCCCAGATTATTCATTTTCAGGAAGGAGGCAGCTCCTGGCCAGCTGAGAGCAGAGCTTCTGGAACCCCATGGCACAGGGGATGGAACTGGATGATCTTTAAGATCCCTTCCAACCCAAACCATTCTGTGATTCTATGTAAAAGCACCCAGTCCGGATTTAAGGACCTGGTGAATTTGCTACAGCTCCTCATCTATCACTGCAATCACACGACTATCCACACCTAAAATTGATGTTTTATTTCCACTTTCAATTTCTCTTTTCTACTTCTATTGAATCTTGTTATACCCTTGTCTATTGAATTAAAAGCCTTTTGACGCATTTCCATTCCCTATATCGCTGCATACAAGCTATGCCAATTTTGCTTCTAAATCCAGCTCTTTGACAAGCTAAATGGCCCGAAATCCTCAAACCTCCCGCTATAAGGAATGCTCTCCAATCTTTAATCATACCTTGACTGGCATTAATGACAGCACTTTCCTTTACTGCTTTATCATTCATGTCCAATATCAGGCATTTCGAACCACTGCCCAGGATCAAAGTCAAGCTGACAGTCTTACAATTATTCAGGTTACCTCATTCCTCCTTGTTATAAAACTGACACACTTTTCCTCCAGCCTCTTAAAACTTTCCAACTGCTGCAATCCTTCCTGAACTACCCCATCCACCTTATGCCATCAGTCAGGTACGAAATTCTCACATTCGGGAGATGAAATGTCTGGTTTACAGACACAGAAAACATTTCAAGCCAGGGGCCCCGGAGCCAACGTTGCAGCACAGAGGATGTCCCCAGCTGTGTGAGGGGACTGCTCACCTGCCCAGGCCCAGCTGCAGCATCAGCCTGCCCCCAACAATGGACACCCGGACGTTCAGAGCAAGGTCCTGCAGGCAGAGAGGGAGAGGATCAGCACACGGAAACATCCCCATCCCAGCCAGCCCTCACCCAGCTGGCTGCACCTCTGGAGAGAACTCCATCCACACTTACGGCCTTCAGCAGCAGGAAGTTGAGGATGGATCCATCTAAGTGGTTACTGAACAGCTGGATCAGGACTGAAAGCTTGACGCTGGCTTTGTTTTCTTCCAAGAGGATGAGTGGGTTCCCTCTCAACATCAGTTTGATGCTCAGAGGACTGGTCCCACGGCAGGTGGAGCACTGTGGGAATTGGGGAGGCATGGAGGTGGCTGCTGGCACCCCACACACCGGCCAGGCAGGGGACTGGCAATCCTCAGGCAGACTCTCACAGCCCCATAGCTCCACAGGGCCTCCCCGAGGTCACACACACCTTGGACAAGCCAAATTTACAGAGCAAATAGGTCTGGCAGCATGGATCATCTCTCCATGCTGAGGGCTGAAGGGGCTGAGGAAGGAAAGGTGGACACAGGGGGCTGTGGGTGTCAGAGGGTGCCCAAGAAATGGGAGATACCAGACAAGGAAACAGGAGACATTTATCAGCTCTCTGTGTCAATGGCTACAAGTTGTAGGAGAAGATTTTCTCTGCTCAGGGAGCAGGAGAAGGCTGGAACAGCCGATGGCACACAGGAGAACAGGCACTGGGCAGGGGAGCAAGCTCCCAGTCCCTTCACTCACTCCCATCAGCTGGTCAGGCAGTGGGACAGGCTCAGGATGTGCTGGTGCAAGAGGAGGGGAGCAGAAGACTGGGGACCTTTGGCAGGGGCACGATGGCACATCCAGGTGTATCCTGGAGAGGTTTACACAAACCCTAGTGCCAGAAGAAGTTCCTCACCCCAGCAGGAGCGATGGTCCACACAGCTTCGCGCAGGCGGCTGGCACCGGAGAACTGTGGGGACAGAAGCACCAGCAGCCCCCATGAGCCCTCCAGCTGATTTCCACACCCCCCGTCCTGCCAGGGCCACCCCATCACACAGCACCCCGAGCCTCCCACCCTCTCCGTTGTTCCCCAGCTGTCTGGGTGATTCCTGGTAGTTGTTCAGGTGATAGCACCCAGCCATGGAAAGTGGTGTCCCCCAGAGGCTTTCAACACCTGCCGGAGTGGACCCCTAACATTTCCCTTTGGAAGTATAGATCAGAGGCACAGGAGATGCAAACAGCCAGGGAATGGCACTGCAGACATGCAGTGTCCTTTCTCAGTGGCACTTTGCAGACTCCTTGAAACGGATCACAGCCTGCAGGAGTCCACGGCACGACCAGTACACAGCTGGTCTCAGCAGGTGTCCCTGGGGGTGTCCTTACAGACGAGAGCACACCTGGGTGGTGCAGGTGCTGTTTCAGCTTTCTGAGAAGGGCAGGAAGGAGGCAGTGCTGGGGTCGAGCCTCTGCCAGCGAGCACACACATGCACAGACCCAGGGACACGCACACACCCAGGGACACGCACACACAGCCCTCCCTGAGCACACCGGAGGCCAGGCTGGTGCCTGTCCCTTGTCGCTCTCCCTGGCATGAAATACAAGCCCTGCTGCACTCACAACATCTGGCGTGCAGGCGAAGGTCTGTGCTGGCAGCTGGAGCAGGAGGGCCAGGACTGCGTTGAGGAAGCTCTGGGGCATCACCAGGAGCAGGAGCCTGTCCAGCAGAGGAGGCAGAGCGGAGGGGGATGAGTCGTGGGGGATGGTGCTGCCTCCCACCTGCTTCACCACACCCTGCAGAGAGAGGTGACACAGACATCAGTGCTCAAAGCTGTGAGGCAGGTTCAGATCCTCACAGGAGTGTGGGGCTGGTGCCAGCTGAGCAGCCCTGCCTCCTTCCTCTGCTCAGAGCTTCGGGAAAGCACCGGCTCAGAGCAGCTCACTGTGTCAGAGGTGACAGGAGCTGATAAAGGTGAGCATGCGTAACTGAGGTGTTATTGGCTAACAACACACCTTGTCCAAATCACAAATCACTGCTTCACTTCATCCTTGAGGTCTCACTCCAAGCACCGAGGGGTGACAGTGCTGCACCCGGTGATCCCAGACCTCCCTCCAGCCAGGTGTCAGCCACCCTCCAGCTCCACAGAAACACACACTTACACTGACTGTTTGCTAAGGAGACTGATTCTGACCATCCGAGGGGCTTGGGGTCAAAGGCTGCTCCCGATGAAGCCACTGCACCAAAGCCAGTGTGGGTTTCACAGGCTGCAGTGTTTGCTGTCACCCCCTGCTCCTCTTTAGTGCCCATGTCCCACTCGCTTCTCTCCAGATGCCTGCTTTTATAAAAGCTCTCCTGTTTGCAAGCAGTTTGCTTTTTGCTGTTTTTTCCCCCACAGTGAGACAGAAGTAAAAAATACATCCCTTAGCCTGGTTTAGCATTCACCCATCACAGAGACTGAACAGCAAAGACAAAAAGCACCAACACCACATCTGCAGGGCAAGGGGAGGAGGAAAACTGCTCATCCCACGAGAAGGAGAACTGCTCATCCCAGCAGCTACATCCAACAGACACACAGCCTCGGGCAGACTCAGGGTAAGCTGGCACACAGAGCAGAAGAATAAAAGCACACACAGGCACTTAGGGGTGATTTGGATAAAGATCTAAGCACTTAGGAGCTGCATTTCCAGGACAAGTCATTAGCCCAGCTCCCTGTGGGATTCTACAGCTCCCAGGAGATGAGGTGAGCACACAGCCACGCTCCCAGGGTCCTGCTGCCCAGCATTAACTTACGTCTAAATCCAGCCCAAGGAACTTGCCCGAGGTGTAGGGGATGCTGGCCAGCTGGTAGTGGATGGTTCCTGCTGTGCCGACCGGGATCACCGCTGCACACAGGGAAAGGATTGTCACAGCATCAGGGAATCAGCAGCAACACAACCTCCCCTGACCCCAAAGGCCACCGAGCCCCACACCCTCAAACAGGTCCAAGCATTCAGGGCTGAGGGGTGCTCGCTGCTACTCCACAAGGCCAGAACATCCCCAAATTCAGCTCGGTGGGATCTGCCTTTAGGATATAGCACAAAAAGAGCATCAAAGACAATAAGAAAAATCCAAAGGTGATGCATAAAAATTCATTGGGATGCTGGGATGTGAATTCCGGGCTCAACAACAGCCCTGCAGAAGTGTTGGACTTCTGCTGATGCACTGAGGGACTCGACATGGGAAATGGGACTTGTTCCCACTGTGGGAAACACAGGGAAGCAGTGCCTCGCCCTCCACAAGCAACGCACCATTGAGAGTGCTCAGGAGATGGATGTTCACAAGGTTCATCACGATATCGACCACAGGACAGAGCTGCAACACAAAGCAGAAATGTGACTGCTCAACCCCCCTCAGTCACCCCCATCACCCACAGCCTGCCCAGACCCCCTCCTTTCCCCTCCAGGGAAACAGTTGCATGGCACTAGGCACAGCTGGGATGCTGTGACAGGCTTGGGGCAGTGGAGCATCCCTGGAGCTGTGGGACCACACAGAAGGGGAATGTTTTGATCTGGGGAACGTCTGAGGCATCACCCAGCCCTGTGGAGCTGCCAGGCTGCCCTCAGACCCCCCAGCCCCATGGCACGTGCCAGTGACATGGGAGAGCAGCACAGGGAGATGGTGCAGCTTGCTGTGGCCTCGTAGCCAGTTTTTCCCAATGTCTCTGTGTTTCAGCTGTGAAAGGAGGACAATCCTCAGCCGTACCAAAGCGGGCAGAGTCGCTGTCAGCTGGCGAAGCACCAGCTCATTCACTGACAGGGTGAGTAAGCTGGAACGGAAAGAAAAAAAACTCCAAATCAGCAAAACAAAGCTCCAGGACAGGAGATGAAAAGATCTCCAGCCTTCATTTTACATTCTCCTACGCCCTCAGTCATCCCTCCAGGGCCAATGCTGCGGCTGATGCTTGCCAGAGCAGGGGCTGGAGATACAAAAGAGCCACTTACCCCTCTGAGGGGAGAATTGGGCTCATTGCTGGGAATCACAGAATCATTAAGGTTGGAAAAGACATCTAAAATTATCAAGTCCAACCACCAGCTCTGCACCACCACCACGTTCCCCACTAAACCATGTCCTCAAGTGCCATAGCCGCATTTTTTTAGCACTTCCAGGGGTGGTGTCTCTACCACTTCCTTGGGCAGCCTGTTCCAGTGCTTGACAACCCTTCCTGTGAAGGAATTTTTCCTTCAGCTCTCAGGGAGCTTTCGCAGCATGAAAGGAGTGAGCCTCTCACAGTCTAACCTTGTGTTTGCTATCTCCCTCTGGTATTTAAATCAGTGCTGTAGTTAAGGGAAGAGGGAGCTGTTAGGAAATATCTTCATGTTAGTTACTGGGAGCAAACAATTTGCATCTGGAATAACAAGAGGAGAAATCTGCTGTGTGACATTTCCACGCTGCTGCTGAACAACTCGCTCAGGACGTGCGATGCCTGCAGCAGCACAGAGGCACTTTTGTCTGATAATCAATATATTTCTAGACTGTTGACTTGGCAAGACACAGACAGCAGGAATTTATAGAGCACCTGTTATTTATGCCCAAATTCTGCCTACAAATGCATCTGAGGAGCTGCCATGAAGTCAATTGTGTATATCTACATTCCCTTTGCCCCCCCAGGAGTTCACTTCCTGCAAACCATCACTTTAATCCTGCTAAAAATTAAAACGTGACCCCCAGAGCAGGTGAGTCGTGTTCCTCTGTTCACTCACACAGCATTTTTCAAAGCAGCTGCTGCACTGATTGAAATGTAATGCATAATGCAAAAATTAATTAGGAGAATTTCGATGAACCTGAAAAGTGAGTAATCCAAAAGCAATAGAAGAAAATATTCCCCATGATCAATTTACTGCTGCGATCATCAACACGTGAAGTCATCAAATCCTTGCTGTCAAGAATTTAATAAAACTGAGCAAGAGATGGGGCATTTGAATGGAATTACACACAACCACAGCAGTCAGAGGGAAACTCCACGTGCCCTGCATTCTCCTGGGACAGCAGCCAAAGGCAGAGTACAAAAGCAGGCAAAGTAATGGTCCTGTTTTCCTGGAATTCTCCCAGCCCTATTACTCCTACCCTTTGGATATCCATTCTCTAGCTAAGTCTAAAGAAAGTGTGTTGGGAAAGGTACCAAACCTCATGCTTCAGATCTTAAAATTTCCACAGGCAAACAGGGCAAATTAACCCTCATTCCACTGAAGCAATTGGCGTTGGCAATAGGAAAGAGATTCCATCCCTGAGGCCTGGCTCTGTATCAGCTGAGCACCGTCTGTGTCCTGGCAGAATGTCCATGGTGTGGGATAGAGAGGAGAGAATTGCACATGAACGGAAAACATAAATCCACAGGCACTTACCCAGAAAGGACCTTGATCTTTATGGCCCCAAGAATGCAGAGGCAGTCTTCAGTGACAACCTGGAACGTGCCAGATTCAAAATTCGTGCATTTAATGTTTGCAGTAATGTTCACCTCCACTAAGATATCGATGAGTTGTGAGAGCAGGCCAACCAAGCTGCAAAAAAGCAAACGGGATGATTCCCTTTCTCTACCCAGAGAAACTCAGCAAAGCCAGGAGAAACAGACTTCTCCATCTCCTGCAGACCATTACCAATGCCACAAGCCATCTTTTGGTGTCTGTTTTGCTCTGTGACTTTGTTATAGGTAAGGAACACCTTAAAATCCTTAAGAGATGCAAAATACGTCAGGGTAGGGGTTTCCCTCAACATCCATCCTGAATCCCCCACTCACCAGTTGCCTCTGAGCTGCAGCTTTGCCCCGATGGTCAGCTGGACCCCGATCCCTGGCAGCAGCACCACCGACAGCCTGGGCACCCGGACCTTGATGAGGTGCAGGCTGTGAACAACAGCAAAGGCTGGCACAAATTAAAAACACCTTCCAGCAGCTGAGCAGCTGCACCCCGGGGGGAACCTGCGGCACCCACAGCACCCCAGCCACCTCCAGCTGGAGGCACAAGGAAAAGAGATGGCTGACTAAAAGAAGGCAGCCTAGGACCAGATTGGGGTGGAAGCTGACTTTGGAGAGCCTCTGGTTTTTCCCTCTGTGGTCCCTTTTCCCTCCCTCAGTGCTGTGGGGCATTAACAGCACCACCAGAGCTGTCATTCTGCAGCTGCACCCATAACCTGCAGTGTCCCTTGCCACCCACACTAGTACCACACAGACAACATTACTGGGGTCAGAATTTCAGTATCACAATAAAACAAGGATAGCAGCCCAGGCCAGCCATGCCAGGGGCAGCTCAGCTCCTCTTGCTCAGAACTGATGCTGAAGGTGCACTCACAGCGAAGCACTTACTCTGTGATGCTGGTGGGAGAGTTCAGCTGACCCCCTTCACCCATGATGTTGGGAACCACGAGACCCTGCAGGTGCTGGTGGATTAGCCCATTATGAATTATGGCATCTGAGAGAACTGGAAAACATCTGTGCGTGAGGACCAGCACGGGCAGCAGTGACCTCTCCCCACTCAGGCAGATCCATCCTGGCACAGCAGAGCCCCTCCACTCCCCAAAACCCCTCATGGAGACATCAGCTGTCTCCATGCAGTCAAATCACACAGGGATGGTATTTTACAACTTTGGTGCACCAAACCAAAGCTGCCCTTGGTGAGGTAAATAGGAGGGGCAGCAGTGGAAAGCATCCCAGATTCCAGTTTGAACGTCAGAGTTTGGCTGTGTACTTCCAGCAACACCAGCAGCCCCACTCAGAGGCTGGGCTTCCACTCACAACTCATTTCCCCTTTGTCAAGGGGTTTTTGCTTGCTGATTTTTGCCTGTTTATTTTTGCTTTTGGCTTCTGGAGTTTTTTAGTAGAAGCAACTTGAAACAAGCCTGAACATTGCAAATATCATGTCTGCTACTTCACAGCAGCTGTTTGTCAAACATCAGCTGCTCCAATATGGAAATGAGAAACTGAGAAAAAGAGAGGAAATAACCCAGATTCAGCCCTGAAATTCTTTGTGTGGCTGCTTGGAGCTCAAACATGCCCCAGTTCTGGAGCAGAGATTTCCCTGACCCATGAATCTGGTGATGGCTCTCAGGGGCTGTGAGCAAAGTCTGCAGCCCTGAGGAATTATGAAATAAAGGTGAAGACACTCAGGGATTTTTACTCCCCAGAGTAAAAATTTTAGTCCCACAGAGCTTTCAAAGCAAACACAGCCCGTGCCCTTCCATAGTTACCATTCTGCAGTGCCCGCGGGCTGACGGCGCAGGACAGCCCGGACAACACTTCCTGCGAGGGTGAGAGGAGGCCACAGAAAAAGATGATTCCAAAAAGCTTCAAAACCATCATCTCCAGAAGATTCCCCTGCTGGCAAGGGAAACATCAGAGGGGACAGTGAGGAAAAAGCCTCTCAGAAGTGAGCCCAGTGTCTCTATGGGGAAAGAAGTCCAGCGAGGAATCCCTCCTTTACTCTTTATCTGGATCAAAGGAGACTCTGCTCAAACCCAGAGCAACAGGACCTTCTTCATGTCCACACACATGGACAAACTCCACTTGTGGGTCAATAAAAGCCCTTTCCTCATCCCTTGTCACTGGCCCAAAATGTTCACACAAAAGGAGCCAAACTTGACGTTTAAGTTCTTTCTGTATCCCTGCAATGCACAGTTACAGGTGTTTTGGTGAGGGGCTTTGCCAAGGGAAGCATCTGAGGATTATCCTTGTTCCTTCTACCTGTCAAAAGCAACGAACTAAAGTACAAGTGATAAAAATAAGCTAGATAGAAGGTATCACTTAATAATTATTAACATAAATTTAGTTATGAAATGGCAGACATAGGCAGGTGACCAGGAGCTTGGTGCCCAGCAGAGTCTCCAACTAAAGCAGTCGAGCACTTCCAGGGTGAGGATCCTGCCACCACACAGCCAGTGCACAGAGGATGTTACCTGACTCAGCTGCAGCCAGCTGGGACGGGCTCTTGGCTCCACTCAGGCTCCTCTGGACTCCTCCAGACTCCACGATGTCCCTTTTTTCCCCACAGCTGAGATGAAAGAAGCGGCCCTTATATAAAAGCTGCAGCCCAGCAGACACACCTCTTCCACTCAGCCTCCCTGGCCCACGAGCAGCCATCCCTCTGCTCCTGCTCCTTGCGAGCAACACCCAGCTGCCACCTCTCTTGATTTACACGAGCCAACGTCACCGCTGACTTGACCGGCTGCCATTCCTCTCTGTGGCCTGGATCACTCGGATGCTGCTTTTCCCCCCACCCCCATTCTGTCTTAAAAAGGTTGTCCTGCAATGATGGATGCAGTGGGGATCCCTGTGCTTCGAGGAAAACAACTTTTTAGGAAATCATGAGAGTTACTGAAGAATCTAAACCTGGTGGAAGGCTGATGGGGCTGCCTGTGCAGGGAGGCAGCACATGGAGCACGGGAATATGGGTTCAAGGAGAGTTAGAGTTGGAAACTACCTACTTTTGCCAATCCCTGAGTAGGTGTGAGACTTAAAAGGCTCATTCCTGTTTCAAGTGCAGTCCTGGGAAAAGATTTTCTTGACAAAAAGCAACGTGGAGAGGTTGCAGAGATCTGATAAATGTCGGCTTTTTCATTGATTTCAGTTGGATCTGTAAAGTGTAAATCACCAATCCACTGTAAAAAATGAAGTTGTATTGAAATGCATAAAGCCAAAGATAAACATAATTTTGAATAAGCAATGCTTATGGTAGCTGAACACTGGTACCAGCAACGTGCATTTCAAAGGCAAGTCTCATCGTGCAGGAATGAGATGCTCACCCTGCAGCAGATGCCTTGGCTGGGCTTCACAGAAGTTTCCATTGTGCAGGGCCCCAAGAAGATCTTATCTGGGCACTTTGTTCAGGTCTGGTCACCCATGTTCAACTGGGATGGACTTGGAGGGGAAAGTGGGCAGCAAAGGGCTGCTGAGAGGGCTGGAGAGCCAGAGAGGGGCCGGTGTGCTCAGCCTCATGGAACACAGAGCAGCAGAGATACAATCATCCTCCACAAACACAGGAGAGGAGGAGAGGAGAGAGGGAGGAGAGCTGCCTGGGCTCAGGGACAAGGTTGGCACAGGAACAAACACAAGCTGATACATTCAGGCTGAATTTAGGAGAAAGCTGCTACCACCACAGTGAGTTTAGGGCTCGTTGTCCCCTGGAAATACAGAAGGCAGCAAAAATATACTCAGGATGCTCTTCAGTACCACACAAGGTGTGTTCTTGCAGCAGCAGCGAAGAGCTTGCACCGAGTCCCTCAGCATCTGCTCAGGCTCAATGGAGCAAACTTTCTTGCCACAGAAACTTGTTCTATTTAACACTCAGCCTGGACTGCATTTGATGTGCTGGTGACAGTCTAGTCCCAAAAACAGGGGTTGCACTAGATGATGTTAACAGGCAACCCATCCACGCTGCTCCTTTTTGCCCCTTTCAAAGATCCAAAGGCACCAGGCTGGGCGGTCACCATGAACACACCCACAATGTGTTCATGAGACCACTCCAGCCATGTGCAGGCTGCAGGAATATCACTGCTGCCAAAAGCCAGCTGCTGAGCAGGAACAAATGTGGATTTCCAGCTGGTTTCAGAGTGCCCCTGTGTGTGCACTAAGCACCCGAGTGGCCGTGTATATGCACATGCACGGCACAGCCGCACGCTCCCATCGGATCCTCTCACTGTTCCACAAGAGGCAGAGATCCGTGTCCATACAAACACGTCCTGAACCACACCTGAACCACGGCAGTGACAGCAGCTCTGAGGAACACGGCCCATTTTACACACCCCGTCCATATTTCTTCTTGCTCCGTGACTTCTTCCTCCTCAGTCGTATCCCTCGTCTCCCCTCTCATGCGCCCATATTTCATCCTCTCCTTGCAGCAGTGATTTAGATATCACTTACCAGGAGGCTGGATTCAGCCCTGCAGTGACAAGGGAAGATATATTAAAATAAAGCATTGCAAGAAATTGGAGAAGAGATTGTCTCAACACAACTGCTGGAAAGCAGAAGAGCTCAAGGAAAGACCAACACCCCCAGAGAAGAAATGCTCCAGAGCAGCCCCTGGAATCCTGCACTGCCCCAGGCTTGGGGTTCTGCCAGAAGGCAGGTTAAACAGCAAGAGGATCTTTGGAAGAGTAATATTAAAGTAATTAAATATAATAATTTATGAAATATTATTGCATTCACTGATTTTTTTTCTCTAATATTCAGAACCATGGAAGCCTAGGGAAAACTTAGGAGAATTGCACCATACAGGTCAAATTAAAATGCCGAGCAACACTGAAGATGAAATAAAATCAGAATTTTTGGTCTACATTTTAATGACAGATGGTGGTTTTGAGACGTTCCAGAGGTTTGCAGGCTACAGGAGCACAACTTCTCTTCACTGTTACATGGCAAATAAAAAATAAAAATTAAAAAATAAAAAGAGTAAACTCAGACTTAAAATTCTTCAACGGGCAAACAGTAACTCCTTATTAAGAGTATACATAAACTGAATCCTCTCTCTCAAGGTGAAAAGACTAAATCTTTTGGCAGGACTTAGAGCCTGTGATGGAGCTGCTTTGTACAAATGTTCAGCCTTTTCCTCTTAGGGACACCTCCTAGGAGTCAGTGACTGCTTCCAAATGGATGGTGTGAACTTTAATGAACTGTTCAGCTCAAACGTCGATGGAAAGTAACTCCCTGATGCCAACAAGAAGGGAACAAGGGGAAGGAGAAAGCACTCGGGGAAGAAAATGACCCAGCAAACTGCTGTGCTGGAACAGAAACTGGGAAACAGGTAGGGGGAACAAAATAAGTTTTAAGCGCTGACTGCAGCTGGGCTGTGAAGTGCCAGCCTCATCTCTGAAATGCTGAAGTTCGGGTGATGAATTGTTTTCCCCACCCAGCATTTTACTGGGGAATATGGCAACACACCAGATCTGCACTGGGAGGAGGTCGGGCACCTTGGCCAGGGGCAGCTCAGTCCAGAGCCTGGAAAACAGGCACATGGAAAAGTGTCACTCGCTGCTCTGTTCCCTCTGCCTCACTGCGAGCTGGCTTGCTCAGGGGAGATTTCTTCCCACTCCTGTTAATAAAATTGCTTGGAGAAGTGGAAGGAAGGAGCTGTCTCTGAGCTCCCCAATGCAGTGTAACACGCTGAATTCAGCACCAGAAACACAGTGTTAGTGCAGCACTGTCTCTGTAGAGTCACCCGTGTTCTGGTTGGTTTGGGATGGATGAATCTTCCCGGAGCCAGGCTCCAAAACTAATTTCTAGCACCAGGATTTGCCAAAACGTTGAGTCTCCTAGAAAGGAGCTGGAAGGTTTCAGTAAGAACTGAAGGACTCAAACCCTCCTCAAGTTTTGGGACGCGACTTGAGCCCGGGATTGACAGAAACCCACAATCCCCAGGGCCAGATTTACAGCTGGTTTAGCAGCTCCCATTGTCAGCAGCCCAGGAGGGCAGAGCAGTCTAATTAATACCCATCACTCAGTAGCACAGCCAGCCTTGCCAAGCTCACGCTGACCCGGGGCTGCTGCTTCACGCACAAACCCCGGACCCGTGGCAGGGTGTGTGTGGGCAGACGTCAGAACCCTCCTTTCCAGCTGTACCCGTGTCTGATCACTCAGCTGTGCAGTTTCCTACACGGGGAACTTGAGAAGCAGATACATAATCTCGGGGAAGGGCCACACGGAGAACCTGGGCAAGGAAAACAGGGAGAAGGACACAGAGGCACGGGCAGCAGCTCCCAGGAGCTGCCTGTCAGGAGGAGGGAGAGCAGCAGCATTGATTTCTGGAAGCATCCGCAATGCCGAGCATAAACAGCAAAGCCGAGTAAAATCACTGCCATGAGATAAGCACAAATCGATGTCTCCAGGAATTTTATAGACAGGAAATTTTCTTCTTCTGAGACGCGGACGGAAGCAGGAGGAGCATAATGTTATCAGCCCCCAAAAAGGGACAAACTTCATTAGTCAGATGCAGTGCAGTGAGATGGAAAGGAAATGCACGGAGAAGAGTCACTCACTGGACACTGCAGTGCGAAAACAGAGGCAGCTCTGCAGACGTGCCTTCAGCCCTTGCCCAGAGCTCCCCAACACAACACTGACAGCAGCACGGGCTGGAGGGCTCACAGGGACACCCAGCCTTGCAAATCCCTTCCCAGCTGCTTTGGGCAGGCACTGGCTTCAGCAAGTTTTGCAGTATTTTGTCAGTGTCTGTCGCTGCAAAGACAGAGGTGAGGCTGAAGTGCTGCCCTGAGCTCCTTTCTGGGTGAGTATTTTGCATCTGGACCTTCAGGTTTGGCCCATTCCAGGTTTCCCTGGGGCATCCTTTCTCAGCTGGCCCCACACAAGGAACACTTGGTGGGCAGAAGAGGTTGTGACCTTCCTGAAGGACTGCCAGGAGCCTCCAGTGACGGACCGCGGGGCACACACCAGCTGTCTGCCCCGTGTTTGGGGTGCATGGCCAGGGCCATCCCTGGGATCTGGAGTAGCTGACCTACACCAGCATCTCTCCATCCCTCCCTTCCTGCTGCTGCCCAGCACGCCCCCAGCAGAGCCACGGCAGCCTGGGTTCCTCGGTGATGCAACGTGCACCTCAAAGTCAATTCCAGTTCTATGTTTTAAGCAAATGAATCCCTCTCCTGCTTTCTTCCCATCACTTCCAATCACTCGCACTGCGAGTGCTGTGAACGCCTCAATTCCTCCTCACTCTTCATTCTTCCAATTTATTTTTTGCCTTCCTCCCAGGCTGGAAAATGGATTTCTGTCCATTTCGTTGTCTCAGAGAGTGTTGGCACTGTGGTGCCAGCAAGGACTTTTTAAATAAAGACAGCTAATTCTATTTGACTGAAGGATAGCGACACAGACTCAAAGCCATGTTTCTGCCTTGCCTGAGGTTTGGGGAAGCTTTACTTTACAAAAAGAAATGCAGTATTGAGTGAAATTGTCCTTGATAGTCTCCATTAATCCCTGGGAAGAATTAGCAGCAGCTTTATATTACATTCATACATCTTCTGGAAGTAAAGATTTCAGGCTTTCTGTCTTATTCACAGCTTTTAATAGAGACTTGACACGGTCTCTTCGGACACATCATCAGCACAGGTGGCAGAATTAGTGCCCTGCTTTGTCCAGATGCTCCTCGGGGGATAAATTACAGCCCTGCAGGCAGGCAGGGTTTGGAGTCAGCGTTATGGAAATAAATGCTTATATCCAGGAAGACACCAACTGCTCTAAAGAAATTGCAGCTGAAACCAGAGAGCGAGTTCATGTTAAACAACCCTTGCTGATGAGTTAATTAGCCTGACGAGCATGGATGAGGTCTAACTCACCCAGGTGCCATTTCCCTTCCATCGGTTTGGTGACGGTGTGTCAATCCTGGCTCGGGGCAGAAGCATCAAAACACTGACGTGGTTCTGAAAGGAGGAGACAAAGAGGCATTAAAGGACAAAGAGGCATTAAAGGACAAAGAGGCATTAAAGGACAAAGAAGCATTAAAATCGCGAGCAGGTTGGAGGGCAGAGAACAGGGTCACACCAGCCAGCTAGGCGGCTGTCCTGCCTCTGACCCCGCGGGGCTCAGCATCCCAGTTCACTCCTACAGCTGGTGCTGGTATTTGTGAGCACCCATCCCGTGTCTTATGCACCGAGGAGCTGCCACATATCCCACACATCCTCCCTGGGTCCCCATGCTTCCACACCGAAGAGGCATTCCAGTGCAAAAGATGGGCGAGGAGCTCAGCTCCCGGAGAGGGAAAGCAGGGACTGAGTGAGGAGCAGCCGCGTGTCCCCAGGGGGCCCACAGCTAACCTAGGGACAGCTTCTGCTCACGGGCTGGTGAAATACACCCACGTAGCGCAGAGGAGCCCCAGGGAGAGGCCGCGGGGAACACGCCGGGAGCAGGGAGAGCGACTCGGCGGACACGCAGCGCAGGGCTGGCACCCGCGGGACTCGAACCCGCGATCCCCGGGGCTGGGGGCGGCTCCCTGGGGCTGTAGCGCCCCCTGCTGGCGGCTCGCGGCCCCGCGGGGACCCGGACCCCGCCCCGAGCAGGAACCGGGCAGGGACCCCCGACCCCCCCGGGACCGAGGGAAGGGGCGCACGGGGCCGGGCAGGGACCCCCGACCCCCCCGGGACCGAGGGAAGGGGCGCACGGGGCCGGGCAGGGACCCCCGACCCGCCCGGGGACCGAGGGAAGGGGCGCACGGGGCCGGGCAGGGAGCCCCGACCCCCCCGGGACCGAGGGAAGGGGCGCACGGGGCCGGACAGGGACCCCAGACCCCCCCCGGGACCGAGGGAAGGGGCGCACGGGGCCGGACAGGGACCCCCGACCCCCCCGGGGACCGAGGGAAGGGGCGCAGGGGCGGGGAAGGGCCGCAGGAAGGGGATGATGAAACGCTGGGCGTTTGGAGCTGGAGCGGAAAATGCACTGGTTTGGAGGTTCCGCAAAAAAGGGTTCATGAAGGGGATAAAGTTCCTCAAAGCGACTCCCGATGCGGGCGGATCGAGTCCTGTGCAACAAACGCAATATAGACAAAACAGAGAGAGACCATTTAATTCCGCTTTCGCTAAGAAGAGAGATTTGATACCGATCCGACACGTGGCAAGGAGTGCAATGCCAGCCCTGAGCACAGACACAGCCCAGGGGCTTGGGACACATGCCAGGAGACTCACACTACAGCATCACGGATACACACTCAGAGTGATACACACAGATATTTTAGCAGGGCCTGTTCCCTAAAAGAGGGAAGATTTAGACTAGAGATAAGGATGAAGATTTTTACAGTGAGGCTGGTAAGACACTGGCAGAGGTTGGCGAGAGAAGCTGTGGCTGCCCCATCCCTGGAGGTGCCCAGGGTCAGGTTGGACAGGGCTTGGAGCAACCTGGGGTAGTGGAAGATGTCCCTGCCCATGGTAGGCGGGTTGGACTAGATGACTTTGGAAAGTCCCTTTCAACCCAAACTATTATATGATTCTAAGTTACAAAAAAAATGTGGCTCAAGGCTGATTTCTCTCACACAGTAAAAGCAAAACTTTGATCCACAGATTGATCTGTTAACAATATCCATTAACAAGCTCCACAGCAGAGCTCCTCACATGCACAAAGGGACACTCCCTGGCACAGCCATGCCAAAGGTCCCGGCCACCCCACATTCTGTGGGAAAGAACCGCGTGTCCCCCACCTGCACAGCAGCAAGGAAGGTGCCATGGTTAAAAACTCAATGCAAATACTAATTAAAACCTAAATAAGCTTCCACAGTTACTTTTAGCATCCCATCACCGAGCAGGAAAGACCCTTTGTAAACGTTTGGGGGCACAGGTGCTTACAATTGGAATTTGTGCATGACATCACCACGAGCTCCGCCAAGGTTTCAGCTGGACCACCCCGATACCCAAACACTGAACCACAGCGTGCAGCCCTCCAAGCTGTCTTCAAAACGAAGAACAGGATTTTTCACGGCATCACGAGGATCTGGTAATTTCCAACAGCCTCTCCTGACTGCAGATGCTCAGACCGTAAATAATCACTACACGTTTTTGCTGCCGCTGATGTTTTCTCGCCCGAGGCAGCCGCTCGGCGGCCTGCCCCCGAGATAAGGCTGGGGAGCTTCACAGGGTTTGGGTGCTTTGAGTGAAATCTTCTCAACATCAAAGTCCCAGGAGGGTTTTTAGCGAGGCTTTAGAACCAAGTTAAGGATTTTTAATGTGCCATACAGCACCCAGCATCAAAGGGACATCGTCTGCAGGGGCCTGCTGTTAACAAAGTCACTGATAGCACAGGAATACGGCTGAACTAAACAGCTTTATCACCACTATTTTGAGCAACTTTTATGTACAGGAGATGAGCACTCCGGAGGTTTCCTCGGAGCAGAGAGTCTCAATAAAAAAACCTGACTCCCCTATTTGCCATGTGAAATTAGTCAGATGGAAATGAGGAGCCGAGAATCTTTGAGCTTGTGCCGTGCAGCTCAGTATAAATATTCTCATTGAATTATGACACTTTGCAGGCCTCACACACGGAATCAAGGTCATCGGCAGCAGTTGGCAGGAGAGCTCTGCTCCTCCAGCTTTGCTATTTCGGGATGCAATTGGTTTTTCTCTCCCAGCAGAAGTTATTGTAAGCAGGGGCTAGCTGGGCTGTCAGGGGAGGGGTGTGCTCAGCACGGCCATGGGCAGCAGGAGCATTGCTGCACGTGAAATGTGCTGCAAGTGAAACTCTGGTAACACCAGCAGCCTGCAAATCCCTCCCTCCTGCTGTTCATTTCTTCCCAGGAAGCACGAGCATCCCGTCACTCACACCGAATTCCTCCCGTGCCTCTGACACAGGGTTCTCCAGAGCTGGTGGTGAAGAGGCTCGTGAGGAAACCCCAGGACCGAGGGGTGACGGCGCTGCCTTGGCCAAGCACTGCACCTCCACCCCAGTGAAGGGCACGGGTTTGGCAGCCAAACACAGCTCACACACAGGAATCCAGCCCTGCTCCTGCACTGTGAGCTGGAACACTCTCAGAAACACAAGCTGTTTTTCTGGGAGCTGGAGCAAATACACATTTTCCACCAGTTGCCTCTATTTTTTAGAGAGTGAGTAAGACAAGCAAGGGCAAAGCAACACCCTGTGGCAGAGCAGGATCCAAGGCTCCCCTCTGCAGCATTCTGCACCAAACAAAGGTGAAACACCTGCTGCCTCCCCCAGGTGAGTGGGTGTTAAGGACATAACACAGCAAACAGCATGGCAGTGGCCCTTTGTCCCATTGCAATACAGCAACAACTTCAGAGCCACAAAATTCTCACTTGTTTTCGCCAAGCCCTGATGCAAGGAGGAGATAAAACATCTTGAGAGTTAATTTTTTTGATATTTAAAGCAACAGTCTCCAGCATCTTTTCAGACCAGTAGGCACCATCCCCACAGATGTCGTGGCCCCATTACTGAGCATGACACTGATTGAGTTTGTGCAAAGCAGCAGGTGTGAATTCAGAGGCTTTGGACAGCCTCTCCCCAGCCCTCCTGCTTGGCCAGCAGCAGATATCTGCTGTGCAGCACAGCTGGGCAGTCACAGGGCTCCTGGCTGCCAAACAGCTGAGAAAATCAAACTAATATTATTAAGTTAACGCCAGCCCTGGGTGCCTCCACCAGCGATCAAAGCCACCTTCGGCTTCACCGACACGCAGTGACTTGTAAAAGGCTGAGCTGAAACAGTATTTCACGGCTTGAATTGCTTCAAATCCCCCAGGAACAAGTGTCAGGGCTTTCAATAGCTATAGTGCTAATAATAAAACAGGGACCTCTTCCAGTATCACAGCACAAACAGTAGTTATTTCTCTCACAAAGCTTTGATTCCTAAAACCTTTCTTACATTCAGCTTGACATCAAAACACCCATCTCATTCACTCAGGCTGTCACAGGAGAGTTGTGTGCTGCTATTAGAAATAGCCCTGAGGTGAATTAAGAACAGTCTGTAATGATGTTCCACTACAACAACTTTATTTCTACCAAACCAAATAAATGAGCAATATTTTATCTTTTGTGCCTTGGCTCAGCAGAGAACGGCAGCTGCTCCCCTTATGATTTATTGAATGGATGTTTTCTAAATAGCCAAAGCTGGTCTCTGGAGCCAACCACAAAATCTCCCCTTCCTAACAGCCCAGCAGAGATAGGAGAGGGAGGTTCAAGTTCTGAATAGTGGCAAGTTTGGACATGTACTATTTTATTTGCAATTTTTCCCCCTATAAACAAAATGCACAAACAAGAAGTTGTATTAAAAAAAAAAAAAAAGTCTATAAATATTGATGCTCAACAGCTGGCAGCAGATATAGGGCACAGACAAAGCTCTTCCTGTACAGCTGCAGAAGCAACAGAGCCCAGCACAGCCAGGGGAGCTTTGGGTGTTCAAAGTGCTGCCAGGAGATGGGGATGGGGGAAAGGAAAGGGTGAAGGAGTCATGGAAAGATGGAACTTGGAATGTCTTTGGGAGTGGTACAGGCAGCACATCCCAGCACTAACAGCAACAAAGCAGCGCTCTGGAGCTTTCCCCCAGCCTGGGTGTGTTTAATCAGCAATTCCACAGGGTATGGTGGGTCCCTGCACCCATCACCCCAGAGCAGCAGCCCCAGCACCACGGTGAGGCGAGCAGGAAGGGAAGGGAAATAAAGAAATCACAGAGGCACGAGCCCTCCAGCAAGCAGGACTGTGGCAGACACAGCTGAGGCGGGATTTGGGGCTTCTGGAAAACTGGCAGGAGGAAATGGATGCTCACATCAGCAATTAAAACAGGGGATGTTCTGCCAAAGGACATCTCCTAAGCCAAGAAGTTGATGAGATGCAAAATAGGTCTGGACATTCACATGGACACCAAGGACATGGGGAAGCATTGCAGGAGCAGCAACACACTTCATGGATATCACACTTCATGGATATCATACTCCATGGATATCACACTCCATGGATATCACACTCCATGGATATCGCACTCCATGGATATCACACTCCATGGATATCACACTCCATGGATATCACACTCCATGGATATCACCCTTCATGGACATCACCCTTCAGTGGGCTCTGACTCCCAGAGACTCTGACACCAGAACAGCGAGGGGAGGCAGGAGGGAGCTTTAACTCGTGCTGCCAAGTGCTGGTGCCTCTGCAGGGGCTGACAGCAAGAGCTGCCAGCGAGGAGTGACAGTCCCAAGGGATGGAGATGATCCATTTGGGGTGTTTTCGTTCTTTTAATGCCAGAGCAAAGGGAAAAGCTGATGAGGGCAGAGCAAAATGCTGACCAGGCAGCGAGTGCCTGGTATGGGCACCACCGGGATTCCTGCCCTGAGAGAGGAAAAATGCCCCAATATTTATAGCCTGAGGAATGCCAAGCACTTCATTGCACACACTGGCTGAATGTTTGCTCCAGGAGCAGAACCAGGAGCAGCAGTCTCCGGGGATGAGGGAGTAAAGGGCCTCCAGACCCTACTGGGAAGACACCAGTCCCAGGAGTTCCCATCTGTGGAATTGCTGATTAAACACACCCAGGCTGGGGGAAAGCTCCAGAGCGCTGCTTTGTTGGTGTTAGTCAGCACGTCAGCCCTGTCTGATGAAACAGGGAAGCCTTAAGGGAAAACAGCTTAAAACCTTCACAAAAAGCTCACAAAGGCTTTTCCTGATGCCAGTTCAAGTCCCTGTCAGCAGATTCCCAAACCAAAGCAGCCTTTGATGCCAACTGGGCACACATTCCCCACAATATTTCACTCCAAGGCTATAAAAACAACAAAAAGAATTTCTCTGATACTTTGCCCTTGACTAATGTGCACTTACTGAAATAAATAACCACCTGGTCTTGCCATTGAAGAGCAGCACAAACATTGCCACAAGCAGATTATTGACCAGAAATACAGAAGCCAAGTTATAAACAGGTTCGTAATTCAATAAACAGAACTGTAAAGCATTTCCAAACACACCATACAAACCTCAGTCTACCTGCCTCCAACAAAGGAAGTCAAATACCTATTTATGAGATTCTAACTCCCTATTTTCTATGCCATTCAGCACAAAGAAGAAAAAGAATCAAGATAAAGAGAGGGCATATTTTAGCTGTACTGGATTTATTCATTCAATTTACATTTGAATCAATTATCCAGGCGAAGCTCGAACACTGCCAACGTGATTTAGGTGGCTGAACACACATCATAAATAGTGCAGCATTCAAGTCATATAATCCGTGCCTGCCGTTCCTGGATCGCTCCATAAGCAGGAAGAATATCCCGACTCACAGCGTGCCGTTATTTCCAAGTAGGAGTGTGCTTTGCCACAGCTCGGAACAGAGCCTCTGAAACCTCTCAGACAAAGCCCTGGCTAACATCCAGCCTGGTGGATTAGGGATAAACCCCTGGAAGGCTGGGCCAAGCCCCCAGGACTGAGCAGGGCTGGGCAGTTGTCACTTGAGGAGCACTGAGGTCACTGATGGTTCCTCGATCCTGCTGTGCCCACAGCAAATGGCACAGAGCTGCCTCTTGCAGGTCGTGGCAACTCACGCTGCACCTCAGGATTCCCTTTTTCTGGCTGTAGCTGTGGCACACAATGCCTCTCTCTGAGAAAAGCAGAGGAGAAAACTCAGCTCATTTCACAACCGCAGAGCAGAGCCTCTCCCCTGCTCGGGTTTTCTCCAGCAGAACATTTCTACGCTGCAATAGAGTTTAGCTTTGCACAAACGCAAGAAAGGAGACAAAGAATTATGAGGCCATGTATCCCATTAGCATCCAAATGCAGCTGTGGAGGCAAGGGGTTTTTCTGGAGATAAGGTGTTTTTGAAACAGTACTAGGAGGAGGAAAAATTTCCTTTATGAAACGCATTTTTCACAGACCTGAAATCCACAGCGCATTATAAAACTGAATTTGTTGCTGTTGTTTTTATTTTACAGCATTAATCACTAAAGGCTTGCTTAGGTGGGCAGGAAAAATCCATTTCCCATTGTATTAACTTCACACAATTTAAGAAGCCTTTCAAGGCCCCCATAAATGCAAGTAAACACTCCCAAGTCTGGCTGGGCTGCACTGGCCGGGCACACAGCTGCTGGAAGCACATCAGCTGGGCTTGCCAGACATTCCAGAGGTGGAGAGCACTTAAATCCTGGATCTCCATCACCCACAACTTGATTTGAAATTTGTAGGAAATGAGCTTTCCCAGAACACCATTTCCTCTGGGGTAGAGAGTGAGAGGAGATTCACCCTCTGCCAGGGGCCAGCAATACCCTTAGACCCTGAGCAATGGGATCTTCCCACCTCTGAGATCCTGAGTGATGGGATCTTCCCACCTTTGAGACCCTGTGAATCAACAAACACCAAGACCTCACACATTTGGCCTCCCCAGCCTCACATTGAGGTTTCACCAGAACAAGTGCACAGGGTGAAGGGAAGAGCCAGAAAGGTTCACCGAAGATATTTAACAAAACTCTTTTGTATTTGCTAAAGCAGATGTGCAGTTACAACCCAGAACTGTTACCCCAGTGACAACATACTGCCTTTAGTCAATTCTTAGCAAAATTATCTTATTCCAATGTGGAGAAACAGATGGATTTGGTGCATCATCTGGAGATAAACAGACCCGGGTCAGGTGTAGGCAGAAACACACATCAGAGCTTTGGAATTTTACTGCTCACTCCCCCAGACAACCACATTTTCATACAATATACATAAACATTTCTTTGGCACATGAACGGCACAGCCTAAGAGCCAAGCTGATGGTTGTATATATGCAAGGCTCCTAAAGCCCAGCTTGACTTTTAGGAATCAACACAAATACCAAATCCAATTGCTCCGGCAAAGAACAGGCTTGGACTGCTCCAAAAGGGGAATTAAAGAAAAAAAAAAAAAACAACAAACCAACGAAAATCAACCAACCAAGCAAAAAAATAACAAACAAACCAAATCCTTTTGGCTTGTATAATTTCAATTTTGTATAAGGAGCAATCAGGGAAGAAAACATCCCTGTGGGCTTGCGATTGATTTCCAGAACAAAAGCTCCCAAGGGATCTTGAAGGAGGTTCATCTGAAAAACAAAAGATGACCTTCCAGGCCAGTCACAAGAACACATCGCTGCACTCCTACCCCGACATCCAGCAGGAAGGGGACTCGTTCGGGAGAGGCTTTGCACATCATTGCCGCGTTAGCAGGAGCTGGTGTGGAAGGGTTCTGGCACTGTCACAGCTTTGTCCCCTGCCTGCCCCGGCCTCTGGGAGCGGCTCTCTCTCAGCTGCTCGCAGAAAATGTCAGCAAACTGTTGAGAAATTCAGCCTCACGACAGACACTGAGCTCACACTTACCTCCCCAGGCGTTTCAGAGCAGTAATTATGGGTGGCTTGGGCACACGCTTGCTTTCCCCTTTCTGAAATGCAATTACAGCTGCAGAGAAACAGGAGGAGATTTATGGAGGGAACACCAGAAGAATCAATATATCAGCCCAGGTGGAAGACCATGATTTTGAGCTGCTGTTGAACTGCACTAAACCACCTAAATTAACTTAATTAGGTGTCAAAACAAGTTTACTTGATATATAAGAGATATTTGTTTAAAAAAACCTCTCAGTCCAGTTTAAAAAAAAGCAGGCTTGGCTCTCAATCAACATAGCTCCCCCGACCAAGTTTTAAAGACTGTGTGTACCATGAGACATGGATGTTTTATAGCCCATCTCAAAGTTATATTTATATAACAGGGATTCAGCAATTTACAGACAAAATCAAATCAGAAATATCAGCCAACTGATTCAAGAGAAAATAAGGAGGCAGTCTGGGATGAAAGCTAACCTTTACATGCCTAAGCTTCAGTACTGCCACAATTAGCTGTTCCCGTGTCTGCATGGTGACAGCCACTTTGGAAGATATTTTATGTATATATGTGTATACATATATATATGTAACTTACTCCATTCCTTCCCTCTTTCTCTTCCTTTTCCATAAGTTTTTCACTTTAGGGCAACATTTCAGAACACAGTAACCTCTCTAAACAATGAGTGAACACTCCCACCACAGTATGCTCTGTCCTAGAGCTGGTGACAGATGTGAGTGCAGCTGGAACAGGCACACTGCAAATGGGGTGCCCACAGCATTGCAGCCCATAATGAACACCCCAACAGGAAAGATCAGGAAAACACCAAGGCAGCTCCCCACCAGCATCATCAGGGGCACAAGGACACCAGAAAAAAATCATCATTTACAGTTCATATGGTACAGCAGCTCCCATGTCCAACAGAGAAGCAGCTGAAAACAGGAGGATGTTATTGCATTCCAGGCTCGGAGATTCGAGCTTAAGTCAGGGAAAAACCCAGGCCTAATTGTTTTCCTTTTAGAGGTGGCAGGGTCTCACCTGTGCTGTCACACACGGTTCCAGAGAGGCTGTTATTCATTAGCAGTGCAGACAGAGAGAGATCTCCTCCTGCTGCAGAGCTGGGGCACCGAGGGAAACACGCTGCTCAGGCACAGGCTGCTCGGGAGGGCTGGGGTGTGACACATCCACAGCTCCCCCAGGGATCCTCCTGATGCAGCCCTGAGCAGTGACATTCTCACAGCCAGGGAGACAAACCAGGGTCCTGCCCTGATTCAGGGGAGGCTTTGTAAAAGGTGTCTCAGGAGCACACGCTCCATGGCTGCACCACGGAGCTGAGTGAGCAAAATCCCTGTTCTCCTCCTCATGGCTCCATCATGGAGCTGAGCAAGGAAAATCCCTGTTCACCTCCTCATGGCTCCATCACGGAGCTGAGCGAGGAAAATCCCTGTTCTCCTCCTCATGGCTCCAGGGAATGTCACCAGAAACGAGCTGTGCCTTGGTTTGTAGCTCAAACGGGATGTTGATGCTTAACATTCTGCCACAATTTCATCAACACTGCTGCAGACAAAACAAAACTTCTGTGGAACAAAACAAACCATTAGCAGACAAGAGCAATTAGACAAATGAGAGAGCTAATCATCAGGAGACACTGGAACCCAATTGAGTGTTTTTAAGTGCTGCCTCAGGAGAGGGCAGCCTCAGCAAGCAGATGGACCCTGCTCCCCTCCCCTGAGCAGGGAGCACACACAGCACACCAGGCTCTGCTTCTGGGCCCTCCTGGCCAAGGTCACAGCCAAAAGTCTGGTCCAAATCCTCACCCAGAGCCTGCTGCTGAGCCCAGGGTCTGGATCCAGGGAGATCCCAGCTGCCAGCCTCACCACCAGCACTGCCAAGGTGTGTTCCCTAAGGTGTCCCAGCTGGATCCCAGCTTTCCTCTAGAATAACCCACCAAACATCCACGGTTTCAGGGACTGAAATAGTTCACAAGGCCACTCTGAGTTGCCATTTGAAGTACATGTTCAAGTAACACGAGTCTCTGTTTTTACTTAACACGCTCCAGTCTGTACAGGGAACACTCCCTTATGGAGGGAGAAAGCCAGAGGTCCTTCCCTGAGACACCTACTCCAAAATCCAGCCCTGGCAGGAGCTGCTCACAGAGCAGCAGACATTCTGGGTGTGCCTCGTAAAACCCAACTGTGCTCCTCTGTGCAGCTGTCACATCATGTGCTGTTATGATTCTCAACTCCCCAGATCTTGAAGGAAAGATCATTATGTACAAAACATTCATAATAATGTAGTTACCATTATAGGATACTACAGACCTCACCCTGTTGCTTTACTCGTACCTGTAATCATGAGAAAAATGTGTTTAGTGCTGGGAAGAAGAGTGATAAGATCTGGATACAAACAGCCCCACAGCACAAAAGCTGAGGAACATAAAAGATCATAAAAATGCCCTAAAATGTTAGGAAAAGTAGAATGCAAGGCCCGTGAACTAATGCACCTCCTGGGCCCCTCTTCCTCCAGGCAAAGACTGAGGTCACCTGCAGACCTCTCCAGCTGCACCACCGAGCCAAAGTCCTGCCCTCTCCCACTAGAATGAGCCAAAAAACATGAATTAATAAAACACCAAGGCACAGTACACAGCATTGTTCCACCACTGGTGTTTACCTTTGTGTTCAACACAAGTAAAGCCCGGCAAAGCTCAGGCTTAGATTAGAAAAAGCAACATGAATTTCTTGTTAAAAGCATTTACAGGCATCCCTTTATTTCCATACACCACACAGAGGACTCAGGCTCCCAGGGTGACACCTGCCCCCCAAAAGCTGCCCCTCTGTGCCTTGCTGAGGGAGCTGCTCCCCCTTCCCCCACACTGCCCCTTTCTAAGCTGCAATCCAAGCCTTGCTGGTGCTCACAGAAATGATGAAGTGGAAGCTGACACATGTTTAAGCTTTCCTAATTGTCCCCTACGGTCTACTAAGTATAATTGCCAAATAATGCCTGGGAACACGACTGCATCCTTGGCAATTAGGGTGATGGCACAGAAGGGCCACCAGCCCTCCCAGCACCTCCTGCTGCAATTCCCTGGGCCAGCCACCTCATCCCAAAACCTCAGCATCCCACAGGCATCAGCAGAACAGCACCCAACACTCCACCTTCCTCTAACCAGAGTGGCTGCTCAGGATTTTAGGCCATAAAAATGACAAACTGCCAGTATTCCAAGGATCAAGTGCTCAGAGGAAGGATGATGAGCCTGTACAAATGGTTTATTTGCACTTCACGCCAGCTGCTCCCCTGTGCAAGTGCATCTGGCCGGGTCTGCTGCCCACTGCCCTGAGTTTCACCTGTGGGTCCCATCCCTCAGATCCTGTGGGTCTCATCCCTCAGATCCTGTGGCCCCATCCTGCTCCAGAGCCAGTGCCATGAGGTGGAGCTGTGGCAGACAACCACCCTCAACACCCACACTGCCACAGAACCAAAATGTAGAAGGGCACGAAGCCAGAGAGGACTGCAGAGGAGATGTTTTAGCCACTGATAAAAATAACAAAGCTCTTGTGTCCTTTCCTTGCTCTCAGATCCCTGCTCTCTCCAGCAATCCTGTACCTGCCCTCAGCAGAATTCCTTCTCAGACAAGAGGCAGTGACACGTCTGCACAGTTCGTCAGCTCGGAGCGACCTGCTCAGCCAGTTCTCAGTGAGTTCTGTTTTTAAATCATCTATTTTGAGAAATGTCCCTGCTTTCACTGGGAGGATGGAACACCCACACCAGGCACCCGAAAACCCTGCCAAGAGTGGGCAAGGCTGCAGTGGCTCCTGTCCAATGGTGCTGGCATCCTGCAAGAGGTCTGCTGGTGCTGGGGGCTCCAGACACCTGCCCCACCTGCACCCTGGGCTCAGGAGCCAGCTCAGGGCACATTCACCAACAGCTGCAATTATTGTAAACATAAAGATTGGCTGAAAGTATTCCTGGTCAAAAATGATGGTGTGAGCTGACAAGAATTGCAGCATTTTCTCACTGATTTTAATTGCATTTTGGCTAGGCTGAAGTTAATTTTTATTTGCTATAACTCCAAAATATGTCTGTCTCTAAACTGAGGCTGAAGCCTGATTTGCTTGTTCATGAGCACAGATCTTTCAACATCTTAGGAGATCAAAAGCTAGAGGCCAAAATAACTAACACTCCGGGGACAAAGCAATTAAAATTAAGCAGAGATAAATATTTATGTATTTCTTTTCTTTTTAAAACCCACTGTAAGGTCTGTCAGGGACCCTTAAGTGCCATGGGCTGCTCTGCCCCTGCCTCATTTCAGCTCTTTCAGCGTCTGCGCAAACCCTGGACCTGCTGGCACCTCAGCTGGGCTCCAGTCCTGCTCCTCAACTTCCACAGCTGACCCAAGACCACGAGTGCTTAAGAATTAAACCATCTTGGTAGGAGCCAGGCATCGTCCCACACTTTCAAATAAGAATATACAGAGTACAAACAAATCACAAGTTAATTATAAACCCGATCATAGCAGCTAAGGAAACACTGGAAGGTAAATATCTGCTCAGGTGAGATAATTCTGCCACAGAACCAATGTCCTGCTCCTATTAACAGGTGAGTATTCCATGAGGTTGTACCTGCCTCTCTTCCCAGGAGCTTCCACCCCCTGACATCACAGCTGCTGCTGAAGTAAGGATAAGCCTGAGACTTTTCATATACAAAATGTGAAATGTGTTCTTCAAATGACCCTCCAGGAGCTCAGGAGCTCTGAAGGGATGAAATCCAACCACTGGCAATCTGCTGAACAGATAAAATAAAATTAATTCATTGAGATTTTCTCTAAGGACAAGCTCAACAATTTATGGCGGTTCTTGTCAGTTTACCCTTTGCAGCTTTAAGAAACAGCAAGAAAGTGATCTGTGGGGGAAAAAAAAATTAAAAAAGAAAAAGGAGGACTTTGTTTACTTCAGCAGTGGACAGCAATACCAAATGATTGTAGTTCACGGCAAATATTAGACCAAAAATGTTAGATCTCCTCCTTCCTCCTCCACTGATGGAGCATGACCACAGCCTTCCTCAGTGCTGACGATGAGGATGGTCATGCCAGGATTTTGCTCACATGCCTTTTGTAAAATCACCTGGAAGGGAGGACACAGTGACTCATGTGCTGTCTGCTCTCCTTCCTCTGTGCCCAGCGGGTGGGCTGGAGCACAGGACCAACACCTCCCACCTTTTGTACAGCTGCTGCTTCAGTCCTCAGACTTTTCTGCCAGTTTTGCTCATTTTGTTTTTGTTACGACTTAAAATTTTAGCAGCAGCTCTCTGGGTCTTGAGAGAATCAGCTCTTATCTTGACATTTTCACCTTCTGCTGGTGAGGTTGTCTGCAAACGTCAGGAGCATCATCGCATTCCTAAAGCTCCCACACTTCAAATCACACCCCATGGACCATCACAGTCCTGCTTTTATCTGAAGTACATTCAACATGTTTGAAGTCTGACAGCACTTCTTGAGGGGCATTACTTCTTTTCAAGATTAAGCCTAAGAGAATGTCATGCGAAGACAGATTCTGCAGCAACTTTACTGAGATATAAAATAACCAGAATTAGGAAGTTATGCTGCTGTCCAAGACAAGGCAGAGGGAGAAGCAAGGACGCCACGAGGTGATGCTTCCTCGCTTCTGAAAGAGTTTGTTGCTTTGGAGCAGGATTCATGGAGAAGCAGTAATAGCACTGGGACAGTGAGCAGAGTTTGGATTGAGCCTGAATTGGCTCCAGCTCTTACCCAAAGCCCAGAACCACACTGGGCAATGCCTTTTGGCCTGGGCAGTGTCTTCTCCTTTGGGCTTTTCATGGCTAGGAAAGCCAAGTCTCTGCAGAAGGAAAACAGGAAATGGGAGTCTGGCTGTGAGAGCCCACCCAGCACATGCTCATCCCTGAGCACTTGCAGCTCACACAAAAACTTTCTGTTTCTTTTGAATACTTCTCATGGATTCCTCTGGATTCTCAGTAACTGTCTGAGCACTGGAAATAAGTCATGTTTCATCATGAAAGCCTCTATTGTTTGGTTTTTTTTTCCTACTGTTTTTCAGCATGCTGCATTTAATACCACCCATTGGCTCCAAGAGCACTGAGAGAAGCAGCATCCGCTACCAGAAGCACTCAGAGAAGTCAAATCACTTGTTTAGGGACACGTGTGGCAGGATGGCTGCAGCATTTCCACTGGAGTCAGCTTCTGATGGCTCCACAGGGAACAGAACAGAGCCATCAGCTCAGCACAGGGTAAGCTCCACATCCAAGCAATATTCATTAAAATACCAAGAAGATGAACTCCCCCCCTACTTGCCTCAAAATCAACTGTTTGGGGAAATGTATGGCAAACAGCATGAAGCATTTGCAAACAACAGCCCCACTCAGGTGCTGGCAGTGCCTCTGGAAGCTGGAAGAGATTCTGAACATGTACATCAGAGCATTGAGTCATGATCAGAGCTTTAATCTAAATTTGTTCCAGTGATGTGGCAGGAGATTTGTTCCACACCAAGCTGTTTACATTTCGATGTGCAAGTGAGTAGATTTAGCTGATGTTTCAGTCTTCTAGAAGTCAAAATATTTCTTAGAAACACAGCCCATTTAATTCTGCTTGTTCTTTGCTGCTGGAACACTATTAATATGCATGCTGCTTTTATTTGGATACCTTCCTATCACTCTTCAACTTGTTTCTAGTGGGCACTTCTCCAAAACCATAATCCCCCATACGGGCAATTCACTTAAGAGTTGGACTCAATGATCCTTGTGGGTCCAAATATTCTGTGATTCTGTAATACCTCTACAAATATTCTCTGTGGTCCCAGCCCAGAGAAGGCCAGAGACAGCCTGGACTGCAAAACAGTGATAAAGCATAACGTAGCAAAGATCATCTCCATGTGTTAATTAGCACTGATGAAAAACAAATTTAACATTTTTCAAATCCCTGAAGTGTATAAGTGTAATTTGATGAGCTGGACAATGAGTAACTGGAGTGTCTGAATCAAGCAAAGCTTCCATCAGAGCTGGTGATGGCACAGCTGAGGGAGGAGCAGGTCCTTGTGTCACCACAGCTGGAGTGATGGCATCACAGACCTGATCCCATCAGAGATCAGCTCACGCTCCCGGTGCTGGAAAACCTGCACCTTGCCCAGCTCATCCAGGGTTAACAAAGCTTGCCTTGGCATCCCTGACAGATCATGTGGCTGGGGCTCAGGTGAGCCATCCCCGGGAGCAGGGAGCGTATCCACATCCCATCAGCTACACCCCAACTCTTTACAAGGACTATAAGGGCTTCAGAACTATTCATTAGACAAATGCACAAATGTGCAAAAAGAGCAAACCCATTACTGGCTCTTGCTGGAGACAGGCTGTGATAGCCATCAGACAGGTGCATGGGCACGATAACTGGATTAGGAGACCCGTAAATGCAGCTTGTTGGGATTGGAAGCTCTGTAACAATTTTAAAGGAGAAAGGAAACAGTGCCTCAAGGCCATCCGTAGTGCCTGTGAGGAGGGAAAGGCCTTCAAGGCTCAGCACATCCTGAAATCCTGCTCAGGCAGAGCCTAAACCATTATCTCCTTGCAGGCACACTGAGAAGGATTTCTCCTCTCACCCACGTCCCTCTCCCACCGGGAAGGTGGGGCACGTGAAGTTGCATCAACAACAGGACAGTGATCCAGCATATTCCTGCCAGGAATTATTTGCAGACAAAAGTGATCCATCAAGTACAGCCCAAGAAAAAATCGTATTAACATGCAGCAAGCATCGTGAGGCCAAAAAGACAAGGAATCAGGAGGCAGAAAAACTAATTGCATGAAGGCTGCTTAATTATTTTTAAGGTTACAAGAGAAGCCTGACAGAATATAGGCTCAATAGAGCAGACATAGCAAAAATTTCTATCAATCTTATCACAATTCTGCCCTCCTACCAGAGCAGTACAGCCATGAATGCTGACCAGCATCAACCGGCTGATTAAGACACAAATCTCAATATTACTAATAAAACAGCAAGTGCCAGAAATAATAGGCACTATGAGCATGTTCAGTTTCAGCTGCAGAATGGAGAAAAAAAGAACTTTTATGGTGTCTTGCCAATAAATTCATCTCTGGGGAACCATCAAAGCGGTGGATGCCTTTCTGTAAAGCAATCACTGATGGCCTCTGAGCAGAGAAAATATCTGGCTCTGCATGACAATGACAGCAGGGCAGGAGCCACGGAGCAGAACTTGAGCCAAGCCCGTGTGGGACAGGTCCCTGTGTCTGAGAGGCTGCATGGAGGAGAGGAATCCCAGGGCAAACAAAGAGGGCACAGTAGGGAAAGTTATAGAAAACCAGAGAATATTAAAGAGGAGAGGTTAGATAAACAGAAGGCAAGGCAAAGAAAGGAACGGATGAGAGGAATTTATAAAAATATCCAAACGCTGAACCTCTGCAGTGGTCACAGAAAAATTCCTGACCTAAACAGATTTAGACAGTGAAGCTCAATCGATTAGATCCACACCCAGGTAAAACAAGATTTCAGAAGAGCAAGGGCCATTCCTGGCCTTCCTTCCATGAAAAGCCAGTGCTATGTGCAAGTGCTGGGCAAATCCTTCACTCTGCTTCCAGAAGGAAAACCAGAGAAACCCATCACAGAGCTGGTCCCTGTGCTCCTTTCTGAGGAATATGGGAGGAAGAGGAAATCTCCTTTTGCAGTGGGAGGAAGTAGAATTTTGGGAGCTGTTAAAAACTGCAAGGAGAAGGAAAGACAAAGATGCACGATCTCATAATCCATACAGAAAAGGCAGCAGAGAAACAAGATTTGGAAAGGGTGGCTCAGGAGATGGATGCACCATGTGCTCTTCCAGCAAGCAGGAAAAACTGGGATGCAGAAGTCAAATGCAGCTGCTCATCATACAATCCTTTGGACAGCACAGCAGCCAGCCCTGGGCTCTGGCAAGTCAGTGATTTACAGCCTAAAATCAGAGAGTCCTAATAGAAAAATAACAGCCTGTCAGTGTAAGTGATGGTGCTTGCAGAGACCTGCCAGCCTCCTGGAGCAGCTGCTCACCACGACCTGCCAAGGAATGGGAATGACCAGGAGAAAACAGGCTGTTCTGCCAGGAGGGATGGGGGATTTCTCTGGTTTACAGCTCCTGGACAACCCCCTGAGCAGGATGCTCAGACACCCAGCAAGGCTCTCGAGATCAGCAGCACTCTAATGGGAGAAACACAGTTTCTGCTAAAAACAAGAATATCACTGAAAGATGAGGTGAATGCTGTAAGCACAGGCGGAGAAAGAAGCACAGGGACAACTAATTAAAAACCAAGATCAAATGTTGGCTTTGAAAAGGGGCCCAGGCAAGAAGCTCACACCTTAGCCATGTACCAAAATGCCTGGAAATAAATATTTCCCTGTACTAGAGAAAACTGCTTTGCAAACAGAAAAGGCATTTCTAAAAGGAACCTCTTTTGACCTTTTCTCCATTCCCTTGCCATGGAGCACAAAGGAGGGGTGGCTGAGGAGCAGCTCTGGCCCTGCAGCACCCTCCCAGGTTTGCTTGGTTCCTAAAAATCCTAAAACCAACCGTGGTTTGAAAGGATCCAGGAGTACAGATTAACAGCAGCAACAGGGGCCCAAAGAAACAATTTAAACAGCCAAATTCTGAATATTTGTGAGTAGTCAAGAATTCACAAGCCGCTCATGGGCTGAAATTCCCCCATATGCAAAGCTTATGTGCAAATAACAAAACAAACCCAAAAAATTCCGCAGAGATGACCCAGGTTAATCCCACTATATAATCCCATTTCCCAGCTCCTTTCCCTGAAAGCCTCGCACAAACCCCAGGCTGGTCAGAGCACAAACCAAAGCCCAACATTACCACCTGGTGGAGACCCTCTTCTGCTACAGCCACAAGCAGAAAAATCATCGAATTCATTTCGCAGAGTGAAAGAAGCCGGGTTTAGACAGTGGCAGTGTTACACCAACCCCGAGCTCAGTCCTGCACACCAAGGGTCCACAGGAGCTGTGGGTTTGAAAAACACAGGTTTGGCAGCACAGAAAAATGAGTTTTTCAGAGAGAAAGAAAATGAGCCCACATGCAAAGCAGCCTCCACGTGCCAACGACATTTCCCTGGAGTCCATCTATACAGATGCCAGAGAAGATGCACAAGAAGGAATTTTTAGTAAAATAAGATGAAATTTACAGATAGATAAATCATGACAGCCACAGAAGACTCAACATTAATATATACCCAGCAGCATCAAACCCGGCCATTTAGGAGCCCAGGTGCCAGCAATCAGGATTTGGGACTCTTTGAAGCAGTGATTTAACATTCACATCTTTTGTTATTGCAAAATTGTTTGGATAGGTGAACCCCCTGTTGCAGAGACCCCCAATTCCCAGGCACACATTGTTCTGCCTGTGCTGCTGAACAGCAGAGCACAGCCCAAAGAGGGAAAACAGGGAGGAAACAGCAAGGAAAACAGCACAAACTATGCAGCTGTAGATAAAAAAGGTCAGATATCTCCCAATTTTACGGCAGTCCAGATACAGAACCCTGTTTGGACTATCCAGCATCCTGAACAGCAACCATGGGGCTCTTTGCTGGATCTCATCAGTGTTTGGGAGCTGGTGGGTGGCTGAAAATAGTGCAGAAAGGGGATGGGAGAACGCAGAGCCAGAGTGGGAAAAAGTGAGAAATGGGAATGAGATGCAAATAAAGAGAGACACAATCAATGAGTGTGAACTGGGGGAAAAAAAAAAAAAAAATTAAAAAGAGGTGGGAAGAAAAGGAAAAGGGAAATTCAAATGGTGGGAAAGTTTGGTATGAGAACCTTCTACTTGGAAGGAAGATAATGTTAAGATCCCAGCAGCACAGCCTGATTCCATCGTGCAGTGGAGAAATCCCAGATCCGAGGCAGAGACCTGTCCTGCAGGAGCCTGCCTGTGTGATTTTAATGGGAGCAAAGGAAGCACCATGGATCTTATCAGTGGCTGAGCAGGACACAACAAGGCTGAGCTGAGGAATGAGCTTTATCTGGTGGCACCAGTTCCCAAGGAACGCTTGCAGAAGAGGAAGGATCTCACAGAACGATATTGTGGTTGGAGCTCAGTGTATGTTACTGTGAACGCCTTGCTTTTGGGGGAGGACGTGGGAGGAGAGGCTGTTTGGTTTAGTCTACTGCTTCTGCTTGCTCAGGAGAGTCCGGTGGGATGTAAACAGTACAGGGTGAGTCTGAGGGAAGGCAGAAAACAGGAGGGAATGAAGGGGACTGAGCTGTGAAGGTGGAGAAAGGAAAAGCAGAATTAAAAGCCAAAGGGATTAGAGGAGCTACAGCATTTCTGTGCATACAGAGGTTTGGCACAGATGGAAGCTGAAGGTGCATCCCTGGCACTGAAGAAAGGCCACGAGAGCAGCAACATTCCCCCAGGATTCCCCACTACACCCCAGGGAGCAAAGTTGTGTGAGGATCCATGAGCTTCCCGGGGCAGTGCCAGGGCTGGGCAGAGCCCAGAGCTACAGAAGGATCACAACCAAATCCCTGCTCTCCAGAGAGCTTGCCAAGGGTGCAGCCACCATCTCCCAGGGACACAGAACGTGCAGGAGCATCAGCAGCCAAGTACAATTCCCATTTTGATATGGGAAGGTACAGGGCAAGGAGAGCAGTAGGAGTGCCACTGTTATCCATGTTTATGTTATGTCAGTATCTTATGAGCAATAAAAATATCCACGGAGAATTTTGTAGACCAGATTAACAGCCCATTTGAGACACAGCCACAATAACAGTTTGCTACCCTATCTTACATGAGGCCTTCAAAATCCAGAGCTCTTGGAGAGAATCTAGGAAAGATTGTCTCCTGGCCAGAGATAAATGCATAGCTGGAAGCCTGGAAGAAAGCTACAAATGGTTGATAAACCTAATTTCTGCCGTTTTAGATATATTTAATTGTCTCCACATATCATTTAGCAGCAAATAGTAAAAAACTAAATAAACTTATAACCTGCAAAGCACAGATGAGAAATGAGTGGTGACCTGAAATACTCCATGAGTAAGAAATTCGCTGAGTTCCCAGGAGCTGCCAGCATCACTTTACACCAGGGAATGCTCAGGGCACTGGTTCACCCCCCCTCAGGGACCCCTTTCCCAGAAGGGAGGCACAGACTCTCAAAGTCCTGGTGTAAAGGAGGCGTTTACCCCTTTGGAGCAGCATCCCACCCGTAATCCAAGGCTGTGACCCAGCTGTCCCTCCAGCGAGGGAGGAGATCCTGACACATTTGCTGTCACCGATATCAAAGAATTTGGTGCCAGGTCTGCAGGGGGAGATCCTGTGACACAGGAGTGACACCACGGTGGCTTCACACGCTTTTAACCTCAGGCACCCACAGCATGCAGGGTACTGGGTGTGCTGGTAACATCTCCAAATCACAATCTAGCTGACAAAGGCAACATTCCTTTGACTCCCAAGAAAAGGACACTGTGCACAGCCCCAGAACAGGCAGAAATTTTTGGTAAATATCACAGAATCACAGACTGCTTTGGGTTAGAAGGGACCTTAAACCTCACCTAGTTTCAGCCCCCCGGCCATGGGCAGGGACACCTTCCACTGTCCCAGGTTGCTCCAAACCCCATCCAGCCTGGCCTGGAGCACTTCCAGGAATGCAGCAGTGACAGCTTCTCTGGGCAATAGTTCCACCCAGCAAACTGACATTGCTCAGACCCACATTTTTTTAGGTATTCCTTGATTAATGTCCCCAGGCTACAGAGAAGAAACAGGTTGTTTTCAGAATTCAGGCAAAGGCTGCCACCATCTGCCTCTCTAGACTTCGCTGTCACCTGAAGTGACAAACAGGCTTCCTCGTGCCTCTGCTCTTGGATGAGCTCTGTCCCGAAAGAGCTGCAAGTCAAACATTTTTCAGCCACAATAACCTTTAGAGACAAACTAAAAGTTCAAGAAAAACTCCACAAACGTTGTCGGCTTTAAGTTCACTAATGCCAAAAAGGAGAGAAACAGGAATCAAGGGTCCAATTGCACCTCTCCAGAATTCAACCTTGTGATCTCGTGCTCAGCCCAGAGTGCATCACTCAGCCAGCAGGAACCTGAGTGAGGATGAGGTGATCCTGTTTAAACAGACCCTCCTAGGAAATTAATGAGCTTGTTTCTTCTCCTTCTCAGTTCATAAAAGGCAGCAATACAAAGGAAAAGTATTTCTCTCAGACATCTTCAACCATCAGTCCATGACACACTCCCATCACCTTGTGACACTGCCCTGTCCCTGCTGTCTCAGCACCCAGGTGTGCTAACCCTGAAATCTCCTTGAAGGGTTCCACTCTGGATGAAGAAGAGAGAGGTGCAAGGCCAAGGAAAAAGCTGGGAGTGGGGTGAAGTAGGAGAGGGGATATCTCATATCATCATATTTCACCTCACTGAAGACCTCTATAATCCCTAAACAATCAGAAATATTTGGTTTTTGAAGCACAGAATCAAGAATGGAAGCGGAGGAACCTCGCAGCAGAGGGGGGATGCAATCCAACACCTGCCTCTGGTAGAGTTGGAATCTTTATCCTTCTGCTAAATGTCTATCAAACTTTCGCACTTTCCTTAGAAATTCATGCTCTACTCCTGCCCTGCCTTTAGTATTAGAAAGGGGGGAAAGCGTTTAATGTGGAATTTAATTCCAAGAGTTATATTATGGACATAACCAGACTTTTTTTGCAAGAGGCTCTTACAACTTCAGTCTCCAGACTCCATGCAGTCTCTCTCCAGGTTGGATTAACCTCAGTTCTTTCAATCTTCCTGAATAGGCCATTTTACCTCTAAATCCAGGCCCCGTGAAGGAGAATAGCTGTCATAACTTATATCCTGATTTGCCTTTGTAACAGCCACAATCTTCTGCATTCATGGTCTTACATACAATAGCCAAACCAGACTGGTTAAACCCAAAAGAGAAGCCATTTGAAGGAGTCATTTATCACCAAACCTATTACTTTATAAGAGACATTCCTAAATGAGGAACTGGTTTATTAAGCCAGTTCCATCAGGGAGGATGCTCATGTTTTCTATTTGATGGAGAAATGAATGCTTAAGGAGCAGACACTTTTCCTGGCAGCACAAGAGAACCAGTTAAAGTGGAAGACAAATCCCATCAGCTCTGGGTGCAGGGTTGGGCCCCAGAAACACCCTAGAGTCAAATTGGCTTTCCAGCATGGGATCCCTGCTTCTGAATTTGGGCTGCACATACTCCAGACCCTTCCTGCAGGACAGACAGTGATGTCATGTGCACAGTCCAAGGGAGCAGAATTAATTACTGAGGTGCTGTGGTGCTGACAGGAGCAACTGTGGAAGACGGCCATGAAAATAAACACTGCCTACCACCGGTAACAAATGGTGCTCCTTTTCTTAGTTTCTTCTTCTTTTTTTCCTTTTTTTTTTTTTTTAATACATCAGGAAATTACTTTTGCAACTGCTACTCCTTCAGCTTCATCTTTCATCCCAGAGGACAGTGTCATTACCCAGGCTGTGAAGCATCACAGTCAATGTCAGCCTTCAGAAAGTGTCATCGACGTCTCTATTGTTAATATTATCTATAATTTCTTTCATTGCCTGCAGAACCCATTCAAACCTGTGAAAACAAGCATTGCAAATTCAGACCTAGACTTAACCACGTAATTCATAACTGAGAAAAAAAGATCATAAACATGGCAGGCTGTAATAGATGTATCAAAAGTGAACCCCAAAAGAACCCTGCAGCACACTTCTAGAGTTTCCAAACCATTTATTAGAAGCCTGAATGGTGCAGTTCATGGCCATTACACATCTAGACAGGCATGACAAACAGTTATTTTTAAATTGGCTCTTTGGACATGCTGCTTTCCAGTTTGCACACATATCTGCAGTGATTTTGCACATAGAACAAACCACTATGTAACTCTGAAACATTAAACTTGCATTGTGATTACCACTCACTAATCAAAACTTTCCTAAATTGGTCAAAAAGGGAATCGCAGGTTGCAGCTGTTATCTTGCCTTACTACTGGAAGCCTCGAACATGAATGCTATTGCCTTTAAATATTGAATGTTTGAAGGAGGAAGTGAAGGAACATTTTTCATAAGAAGCATATCATAAATTAGGAGGAGAGGAAATTCATTTCATCAAGTATTTCCAGAGATGTTTCCCAGCCAGTTTGTTGTTTACTGTAAGTGATCAGAAATAGAATCTTCCTCTTGTTGAGCACGAGAGGTATCTGTGAAAGGCAGTCATTGACCTCTGTCTGAGAGTTTCCTTGACTAAAAACACTCTGATTGCTGAATGGATCACGTGGAGCTTTGACAGCACAGGGAATCTCATCACTATATCCTGCAGAAAGGGAGGAACAGGGGCAGTACAGCAAATGTGCTGAAAACAGCTTCTAGTTGTGCCAGGGGAGGTTTAGGTTGGATATTAGGGGAAATTTCTTCCCTGACAGGATGGCCAGGCACTGGCACAGGTGAGCCAGGGCAGTGGTGGAGTTCCCACCCCTGGAGGGACCTAGGGACATGGTTTAGTGGTGGCCTTGGCAGTGCTGGAGGGACAATCGGACTCAATGATCCTGGAGGGCTTTTCCAACCCAAACAGTTCAGTGATTTTTACAAGGTCACTCTCTCTGAGGAACGGCCTCTGCTCGCAAAGCTTCACCACCCCAGGTAACCCCTCACAGCTCCTGCCAGCGTGAAGATGCTTTTCACAGATCAGCCTTACCTGAAACAGAAGGAAAGCAGTTACCACCAGCTCTCCGTGTCCCAGTTTGCAGCACTGTGTCAGAGGGAGGTGGTTGTCACTTGCTGTGGTGCCACTCACCCTAGCAGCAGCACGTTCCATCTGTTCCCACCTCCCTGTGCATCCACAGCTCACAGGGAGACAGCTCCAGGGTGGCTGCCCCACCTCCCACCCTGCTGTGGGGCTTCCCCGTCATCCTGACAGCCACTGCCACAAACCTCTCTGGCCATTTCCCTCCCCACTCTCCTGGAAAGCCCTTCCTTGAGAGAAAAGCCAGGATTAAACACAGCTTTATATTCAGGTCTTGGAAACAGACCCACCTCCACCATCCCTCATTTTAATCTCATCTGCTCATCACTCCATAAATATCAACCTGCAGAGCTTTGGACATGTTGAGATTTATATCCATGCTGTCCCCTGAGATTTAATGCCTCCTGAATGTCCATTCATCCTTATGCATCCCCTGGGGACAAAATCAGAGAAGATTGACAGGCAACCATTTTATGAAATATTTTCAAGAGGNGTATGTTGTCATACTGTTTCAATATTTATATATTGTTTAAATAAATATTTATACATACAATAATAGATATCAAAGTTAAATATGTATTATTTAAAGGCCACAGTTCACAAAGCCAGCCAGCTGTGTTGAAAAAGAGTCATTTTTACAGAGAGTGGCCTTTGCCTCCTCAAAGCTGGGGTTGCCTTCTGAAAACTTCCTTTTTGGTCTTAGAAATTTCAGTTTAGTTTAACTTCATTCCTTCTCTATTAAAGAGAAAAGGAAAAACATTTTCTTGGAAAATAAACACTGTCTTATTGGCAGTATAAGTCTGCACAGCCTCAAAAAGACGTTTTTCTTCCAGAGAGCCTGATTCTTCAGCTTAACAGGTGTTACTCAAAAGAGAAACCCCACTTGTTTTCCCTTTCTTTGGCTGGACTTCGCCCATATCAAACCCAGCTCCCTTCCTGCAGCACGGCAGGACCACACCACCCTGCCCAGTGCCTGTGCACCCATCCCTCCTCCTCAGCCACAGAACAGTGCACTCTTCCTTCCCTTCCTTAGGGCTGGAAAACTTTGCAGTTTTCCCTGTGCCACTCCATGGCATGATTTTGTTCTATGCATTTATCCTCTTCCTTTATCGCTGCAACCTTCATGAATTTCTACTCCCATACACTCCCACCATCTTCTCTGGGTTCTCTGGTCACATGTTTAACAGCCCTCCTTCCACTGACTCCAGGCCCATTAACTCTCCAAACGGGATTTCTGTGAGGAACCAACAGCCACAGACACATCTCACCCCAAGTGACCTCACTCAACAGGTCACCCAGGTCTCCTTCCTGCAGATCACGCTTTGGATTCGCTCCCTGCATTCCGAGCATCACCAGAGCAGTGCTGCATTCCCCACACCCGCTGCCATTTCACATTTCAATTAACCAAAGTCATTATTATGAATCTGCAATGGCTCCATTTCGCCTTTCTCTGCTTTACAAGATCAGTAATTCCTCATCTATCCTGACACAAATTCCCTCTCCTCTGCCAGTAACCTGCAGTAACAGCCCACGTTATTATCCCCTTCTTCTTGTACTAGTACAGGATTAGAGGCACAGGGTGTGCACCATCAGACTGGCCTGAAATCTATGGTACAGCCCTTTGAGTTTACACAACAACTTTAAAAAATACCTTTCCCTTGTGAGCAGCAGGTTCCAGCCTTATCCTTGACAAGATGCCCTCAACTCCCACCTCTGAGCCTGTTCCTGTGAAAGGACATCCCACCTGACAGCCCACGAGATGACTGAGTGCTCAAGTAGCCACATTACACCGTGATATGATATGACAACAAGAAGGTTTCTGGCCTTTATTTGAAGGCTTTTACCAGTTACAGTAAGAATTGTCATTGCAAACCAGGAATTTTTTAAAAAATGAATAATAAAAGTTAAAAAAAACATCCACGAGTCCACCTGCAAGTAAGACATGTTGGTACAGAAAGGAGACATGAGCTTTTGCTTCTTCCATTCTGTTTGTTTTTCAAAGAACTGACAGAACTAAGATACTAGGAAAGGTTGGATGCTATCAGAATCATTCCAGCAGGTGAGCATTTAACAGCAGATACTGTACCAGGGTAACAGAGTAGCTATGTTAAGTCTATGGGTTTGAGTTGAGCTTGTTGTAATTTGCTTCCCAAAAAGGACATTAAAAACCAGATTATGCCAAGATGATATAATGGAGCCATAAGCTGGCTACAGGAGTTTGTCCCCATTCTATTTATAACTCACCTTGGTAGCAAAGAAGTGATGGAAGCAACTGGAAATCTGAGCAGTATATGACTGACCAGATTGCCACAGCAATTCAGCTTTATAATGCACGTCCAGTATGACCACACATCCATCAGCCTCCCAAGGCACACCAGCAGGAATTCTGACTCAACCTTCTCTTAGCAGGAAAGGCCATTTACTTGCTTTGACCAAAATCAACCCATCTGATGACCTGTTGCTTCCCAGTTCCACACATGCAATCCTCTTGCAAAGAGACTTGAAGCAACCAGGTCCCAGTGCACAACTTCTGACTTCCCAAAAGTCATCTTCACCTTCAGCCACATCCTGCTGCCACCTTTTGCTTTGAGTTGCTGGAATAATGGAATATTTAGAGTCGAAAAAAATATGCTTCCGACTTCAAAGCAAGGAAGTAATGGGAAAGAAGATTTTATGTGCATCAAACCCCGCGTCTATGTCCACGCTTCTGCAGTCCAGCCCCAGCTGTGCCACACCAGCAGGCAGTGCCAGCAGTGCCTGTTCTCCACAGTAAGGCACCCACAGAGTGGCAGGGAGGGTGCTCCCCAGCACGGGAGCAGCCCTGAAGGGATCACTTCCCATTCCAAGGTCAGATACATCCCATGAGCACTTCTCTGCAGATGCTGGTCTGTGCACACAGCTGTGACAGGAACATTTAAGCTCATCTAAGAAACACAGTTCAAATCAAACACATCAACTCAGTTTACAGTCAGTCTGCTCACAGAGCCTGGTGACAGAAACAATTAACATCTCGTTTGTTTGTAACTCATAACCAGTGTTTTAGCAGTTTCAAAACACGTTAAACACACGTAAAGTCACGTGACAGCATTCCTGTAACACATCCCTATTCCCACACCAACAGGAGGAGGAGGAACTCAACACCACACTCACATCCCATCGACTTGTGGGAGGGAAAATGAAGAAAGAAAAAAAACCAAAACAATAAAACCATTTGCGCCAGCACACTCCAAACAAAGTTCCAAGACTACTGCTACTGAGGTTAGCAATGCCTGGGGCTGGGGAATGGAAGCTGAAATTCCAGGTCCTGCAAGCTTCACCATGAAACTACCACGGGCTTCAGCTCTGCCTAATCGTATCTGAAAGCATGAGAGACTCCAGCAGACATGACACTCTTGAAATACAGAACTTTATTTAGAAACTGCTTAAAATAGAAAAACCCTGTCAAGAAAAATCCAAGTCAAATATGGTTTCTCAGTAAAATGGAGTTTTAGGGCAACAAAAGTCTAAAAGGCCACAAGAGAAATAGCACCACTGCAATTTTAAACAATGGCTAGATACTTGCATTTTTGGCATTCACTGAATTTGGGTTTTTCTCTGAACTTCACAAAGATTCATGCACTACACAATTACCATAAAATGCTCTCCTACACACATTTTAGGACAAGCTACCACCAGAAACAAATGAATACAAGCACAACAGGACTGATCAATCTCAGTAGTGAAGGGGGGTCAGAAGTCTTGCAGGATCTTGCCAAACACAACAGTAATGAGGGGCATGATAGCAAAAAAAGGACAGTTAAGGAAAGTATTTTAAATATTAATATTTAAGTTAGTCTCAGTACTGTATTTTCTGCAATAACATTAGCTCTGTTAGCCAGCATCTTTTAGTTTTTACCCCAGAAGGCTACTGAACTGGCAAGTGTTATTACTAATATGTCCTGGATCAAAAGAATGGGGGGAAAAAAGAAAGCAGACAGAAAAATATCATCCTCATGTGCTCAATTCACTTTCATTCCAAGCCAGTTGCCCAGTGCAAGTCCTGTTACAACTATTGGGCGTGATCAGCATTCCCTGGGATGGGAAAGGGAAAAGTGAGAGAACAGAAGGGATTCCAACAGGAATGAAAATAAACAGAACAAATAAAAACAAGAGCCAGGAAGAAAAATCACTTCTGAAGGACATTTTAGGCAGTAAGACTGTGTGCCCTTTGCTTTGTTTTGCTTTTCTTACAGAAAACACAGTACGTTTTGGCAAAGCCACAATGCCACAGAAAAAGGCTTCAGCACTCTTCAAGGTAATTTATGTGTCTCAGCTGTTCATACTCCCTCTAATCTTGTGACAGGCAACGTTAAGGCCCATTTCATCGAGAACTAATCACTTAGTAAGCAGCTTTACATAGGAATGGAGTTTTGTTTTAATAGCCCCTTTTGAGCACTTGCTGACACAGTGAGACTGCCACGCAAGGCCTCTCGGACAGCAGTGAATGGAGTTAAACAAACGTCTACCCCAATATGAAGCACATAAAATCTCCCATCACATTACTTCAATTTGGCATATGGAAGCATATTTTAAATACTCTTAAGGCATTTATTATAATTTCTGTTCTGCAATTTCACATTAACTCAATCTTTCTGTGAGTCAGAGTCTTTAATTTCTCTACTGCACACCGCCTTAGACACAAAAAGAGTCTTCCCACAAACCAGTGTTTTACCAGCAAACCATTCTGCAACGAGTTCCAAATATTCAGCCTCTTGCTCCCTAAATATACCACCTCGATGTGAATACTGCTCTGCTACAGCGTGAGAAAGAGCTCCTAACTCAAACCCACTGTAAAAGTGAAACTTCCGCAAAGTGCACTTTAAGAAGAGGTACTTTTTGCTTATGAAAAGAAACCAGTGAGTCCTCTAAGAATAAAGTGGAGTATTTTACAGTTAAGCACATGATCTGGGGCAAAGAATTCTGATGTTGCTGCTCTGCTGGTACAGTATGTGGTCTGTTAATACTCTTCTTGTTCCTCCTGCGGTGCTCCTTCGTCAGGTATCACAAAGCCTTCCTGAAGGGGAAGAAAACAAGTGCTTTAATGAAAATCTGATGTCAAACCAGTTCCTGGCTACTCTGTAGGCTTTTTTTACCTCTTACTTCAGGTAAGACACCCTTAGGTCACTGTTTACAGTGTCAAGATGTATTACCAGAAGTTATTTTCCTCATCTTTGATCTATTTGTTACATACTACTCATGAAAGGTCTACCTTGTTTGCTGTCTGACTATAATTAAGTTATCTGCTCCTTTATGACAGGAAAAAGCCAGGCCATAAACCTCATGGGGGAAAAAAAAAAAAGTAGAGATAGAGGGAGCCCTGGAAAACAAACCAGCTTCCAATTTCAAGGGCAGGGAAGAACTGTGCAACCCAGTTTATAACAGATTACTTACATCTGTGGCATAAAGAATTTCCACAATCCTCTGCAACACTGGATCATTCTCCCCTTCATTCTCCTGGCAGATCAGTTCAATGTTCCTCAATTTGCCAAAGTAGAAGTCTCTCTCCTTCTCCAGATCTTCAACAGTAAGTTTCAATACGTTGATCTGCCAAGGGGCATCAATAATAATTTATCCAGCAGAGACAGAATTCAGTAGGATCTATGCAAAAGGGGTGTCCCAAAAGTTCTCAGAAGGGTGTTGATATGCAAAGCACTTCAGCAGTAACCAAGATATGGGGGGAGGCGGGACTCTGAGAGGACGAAAAGGGCCATTTCTCAAATTTTAATATTACTGCCACAACAAACATGCAGTCCAACACACACAAATCCACTTGGAAAGACCAAAGGCTGATTCCATGAAATAGGTAAAGCACTGAGTGCCTGCAGTTCTCTCTGCTCACACATTCTTTCATAACAACTCTCCTGCTGACAGCAGGTTCAGTTGTGTTGCACTCCGGATTTCAGTGAGGGAGCAGCTGCTCATAGCTCTGTTGGAATGCTGTGAGAGCTGCAACACAGCTGTGGCAATACTTACAAACCCTGCTATGTGTGACACAGCCCACACTGGGGTGAAATGTCTGGGCACTCGTGTGCTACAGGAGGGGTTTTGCTTCCATCAGGACAGCAAGACCATTATAATGAAGGGTTCCAATTAAGTGATTTTAAATGAGCTGATTCAGATCATTTTCTTCCATCTGCCTGACCCAGACATTCCGTGGTATTGGAAAAACAAACCTGCACATGACTCTATCAAGCAGAGGTCAGTCACAGGGCTGTCCTGTACACACCTGCTCGATCAATCCCGCCGATTCATCGTCTCCTCCACCCTTTTTGCCCATCCCAGGCCCAGCTTTGGGACCTGCTGGGGTCCTCTGTGCAACGATGGGCCTCTGCGGGGCTGCAAGATCAATTCACCAATTAATTCAAATTTATTCTCCCTCCTATAACGGTACTATCCCCCCTCCAAACATGCTTAGGCATGAAAGAGTTTGAAGATATATTCCTTCCTTGACTCCATGTAACGTGTCCTTTCTTTTTGGCACACCTGGCACCAATCCTTGCCATTTTCTCTTTTAGAGAAGACTGTTCTCTCTGTAGCCTCCAGACACCTGGGTACTACAGCAGCCCCAGCATTTGAGCCTGAAACATCTGAATCTCTGAAACAAAATGCAAAATACTATAATCCCATACACTGATTTTAAATAGCAACCCAGTCTTCATTTCCCCAGTGTTTTTCATGATCTAGATAATCTCTTAACTATTTTCTCTACCTGCACTGCCAGTACCGAGAGATTTCCTGGTTTTGTTCACAACTGGAGTAACAAGGTTTGGTGCTATTGTGTCTTGGCCTTGTCGAGCAGCAACAGGATCATACTCCTTCCCGTCATAGTTTGCATCAAAAAATTTTTTGAACCACTGAACAAATTCAAAGTTGTCCTGAAATTTTCCTTTCACTAGTTTGTCCACAGGAATTATCTGAAGTGGGGGAAAAAGAAAAAAAAAAAATAGTCAGACTCATATTAAGGGTAAAGAACCTCTATGGGTTTTTATATAAAGTTTTAAAGTTAATGCATTCAGAAGGTATGCAAATTGAATTCTTGTCCAGTCTAGGGAAAATCCCCCTTGACCACAACTATGTCAAATAACAGGATTTTTGTAATTATTGGAATGAAAAACAAATCATGCTTTGCCTTTGGGGGTCCAAATAATTTTATATAATTCTGCAGAGAAGTTTCTGCTAGACCAAGTTTACAGACAAAACTTCTTCCTGTCCACATGGTTCTGATGAATCTGAACTGATGACCAACTCCACAGCCTGCCAACACTGGAACTGCTACAAGAGCTAAACAAAACTGTTATTGCAGACTCCAGCTTCTCTGGGACTAGGTGTATAACTAAAGATTATTAAAAAGATGCAGCAAATAGTGAAGTTTGGTTTGTAGGAAAACTTTTTTTGAGAATGACCATTTTCCAAATGACCATTAGGCATTTGGAAGCCAGGCTGGTTGTCCAGATGGGTTGTGTGGACAAACTGCACAAGCCACTGTCCCCAAGCAGAGACTGACTCTGTTGGAGCTGCCAGCCATGGAATGAGACATCTTCTTAAAAAAGGAAAATGCTTCAACACTGAATGTTCTACATCCTACCAAACACGCTGTAACTATCACCTGAATAAATCCCCCTTCCATCAGCAGAACTGTCATTCCATCTGAACAAGCTTTTTCACAATTTCATTTTACCTAGCTAAAAATCAGGTATTTTAACATCTGGAGACATTTAAATGCCATATAGATGTGGCACTTGGGTACATGGTTTAGTGGTGGGCTTGGCAGTGCTGGGGAAAGTTGGACTTGATGGTCTCAAGATTTTCCAACCTTAACAATTATATAATTCTATACACTTGTAAAGAGGAATTTGGAATCCTTAGGACTAGCATAGCAGTAGGTTATGAGAACATACCTCCTAAAGATGATCCAAAGAGGAAGCTCAAGCAAACCTTATCTCACAGAAATTTCAATATTATTTTGTGCCACAGAAGTTGCACAGAATTAAAAGGGTAACATTCATCTCATCATTAAGAACTGGAAACCTGACCTTGGCTGGAGTAAAGCAAAATGTGTCCTAACTGATGTGAGGATCCCAAGGCAAACCAAAACAAAAAGCTTTGAGATTTACAAACCAAAATCAAACTCTGTTCCCAGATTTATTCAGTTCTAAATCTCAAAGTTCATCCCATCTACATTAACATTAAAAGCAGAGTCAGTTATAGCCCAGCTTACTTTGTCAACACCCATTCGTTTAAAACCTGCTTGTAGAACCTTGAAGTTTTGAATGTACTCATGTTCCAATTTTGCTTGAAACTTCACTTTCTTGAGTGCTACAGAACCTGGGAAGAGCATGTCCATGAACTGACAGTATGCAGCACCTGCCAAAATGAAAAGAACACAAATCCTGGGATGAATTAAGTCAGCTCAGCTTACTAACCTTTGTGAGTTTCTTTCCAGTCAGGTCAGCAAACTGACCTGACTCACTCCTCAGTAACACAAGCCCTTTAAAGGCAACAAAGGCAAGAAAACAGGAATCTTCAGTCTCCTTTTTGGTGCAGCATGGCCATAAATAAGCTCAAAGGAGCTGGAGAACCAAACTTCTGGGTTCATGACTTGAACTCTTATGAATAAGAACAAACCTGCCTCCATAATTCCAAGTGAAAAAAAAATCTAATGAGAAACCTTTCTTTTCTTCATGGATATCAGTACAAATCTGAGATGTTACATGTGTCTAACAGGCACATAATCTTCTCTTAACAATACTAATAGAACTAAATCAGGAAAAGCATTATTCCAAAAATTATATTTAACCATTATTGAAATGGCAATACATTTGCCTCCTACAAACAGAACCTATACACAACTCAAGGTGCTCTCCAAGATAAGAGGCCAATTAACTGGATTATATTTAAAGCAGGCCTTAATCAAAGAACCAAAATAAGATAAGTGTTTCTTCCCATTAATTTTAAATCCTTCATGTCCTCCAATTCAGCACTTGCTGTAGTAAGAGGAAAAGGAAGATTCAGTTCAGCCACAAAGAGAGGACAACCACCTCCGTATTTGTAGAATATACATACACAGTAAAAAAAAAGTATTTTTAAACTAGATTCTCACTCTGCAGTAATGATACTCAACCATGTGCCGTTGAAAGCATAAGCACAACATTCAGAGCATTATTCCACACCAACATGAATGAATTAAGCAGTAATGGGAACCCTAACCTAAACCATCCAACAGCTACACAACAAGCTTTTGTGAGCTATCTGAAGGCCAAGAAGGAATATAGATGAGCATTGCCATAAACTACTCTGTTCATCTCAACCACATTCTATAACTGTTCACTCTCTGTCAAGATACTTTGCAGGCGCTCCCACTTTCACCTGCTACCAGAAGACTGATGTCATCCACTGGTGCAAATTAAAAATAAAAACAACAAACCAACTCTTGCTGTTTGCTCTCCACTGTGTTCACTTGCTGCAGAGCTCCAATCCCAACTCAAACACAGAGGTCCTGCCAGAAACCAGGGTTTGCTCACTATTGGCAGTCGGAGCGATAAGCGTGATAAAAACAGAGGGATCACAGCAAAGTCAAAGGGCAGCTTTTGTGCATTCATGCAACCTCAAACTGCTGCTGTCACTGCTGCCCTTGCCAAAGACAGCAAAACAAGCTTGGGAACTCCTGCTTCCACAGGACTATGACAGCAAAAGCCACTTCATCCCTGCCAAGGCACAAAGCATTATTGCAGATGCAGAAAAGGGACATTACTCAGGACATACCACAGCAACAGCTCTCAGTCTTTTCCCAAAAACAGCTGAGCTGGAATTCTGCAGAGCCAGTACTAATTATCCTCACTTCAACACAGAGCTCTCACAGTATTCAAGACTCACACCAATCCCGCACAAATCAACCCTGCACACGACAGGGTTTGTTTAACCTGCCTATCTGAAAGCAGACAGTGGTTATCACTTCCCTTCCTCCTGTGGTCGTAGATCTTTAGTTCCCTCACCCTTACAGTTTTTGTCCATCATTTCACTAGACAAAAGTCATTACAAATACCGGTTAAATGCCTGTTGTGAGTCCCTTGCTTCTCTGTAATCTTTGGGATTGTTTCTTCCATGGACTCAGCCACAGACTGTGTCGACAGTCCAAAACTTACTTTTAATTTATTCCTCCTTTTATTCCACCTCCAATTTCCATCTCTCCTTCCATGAGCAACACCTTATCTTAAAGTCACTGTATGAGCCACACTTCCACTTTTCACCAAGTGCTTGTTGTAGTTATCCAAATTATCTTGTACCCAGGCTGCATTCTTAGCCTTGGGTTTTTTTCAGCCCTTATTCCACAGACTATTATCTTTTATTCGTTCTTACAAGCCGCCTCCTCCCACACACTCCTCCCTGCGATGACACTTGACTCCATTTCTGCACCACAGTCACTTCCCCTTTCCTGCCTACGACTGTACATGAGATTCAGATGTGCTGAAGTTGGTTTAAGCCCAGGTAAGCTGGGCTGACACAGACTGGATGTGCTCCAGGACCAAGAGGAGTTGTAAAGTCCTGCAGATAACCCCACGAGTCACTGCTTTGCCTTCCTCACACGCCAGTACTCTTCCAGAACAAATCACAATTGTTTTTGCTAGTTACACTTGTAACACTTACTCTATCCATGCAGGCTAAAAACTTAATTCCTCATGGGAAAACACCCTCTTCCTCAGTCTTTTTTTCACATTAACACCCATTCCTTATAGCATCTATGCTGCAGTGAGTCATGAGAACGTGCCTTTTCATTACACTGACATTATTAACAACCACTTCAATAACACTCAGACCATAACTGCATCATAACACTGACCACGAATCTGTTCACACCAGGAACTAAGCCACGAGCACAGCTACAGCAGGGCAGCACAGAGCGTGCAGCTGCACCTCTGCAGAACCAGGGTGCACATCCCACTTGGAACTGCCCTCGGGGTGAACCCCCTTACCTGAGCACAGCTGTTCAATCTTGGTCAGCGTCAGCTGCAGAGACTCATTGATCCACGCCAGCATGTCATGTCGGCTCAAGTTATCGCTGGTCACTGAAGTAGAATACACATTCACTGCCATTTTCTGAAAGACAGAACCAGAGGTGTGAGCGCCACAGACGCCGGGCTGCGGCGGAGCCGCTTCCTTTTGAGCGTTCCCGACCCACCAGCGAGAGAATCGCGGCGCAACTGCGGGCTGCCAACAGCTGGGAGGACCCTCCCGCACCGCGGCCGCAAAGGGCTCGGCTCGGGGATTTCTGACGAAAAATTAGCACCGAGGCGCTCATGTGGGAACCGCTGAAAGGAATCACGGCTGCGGCAAGTCACTCATCCCTCTCCCCCACGCCACCGGGAACGGCTGCAGCACTTCCTGCCCGGCCACGGTATCTCCCCGGGGATCAATACCGAGCGGCCGCTCCCCGCCCAGCCCCGCCGGCA
>VWZT01014194.1:34057-52722 GCA_013397055.1 Pachycephala philippinensis | reverse complement strand
CCAAGGCACTGCCCGGCCCCGAACCTCGGCACCGAACCTCGACACCCACCAAGGCACTGCCCGGCCCCGAACCTCGGCACCAAACCTCAGCACCGAACCTCGGCACCGAACCTCGGCACCGACCCCCGGCACCACCCGGCCCTGAACCCTCAGGACTGCCAGAACCGAACCCCCGGCCCAACCCAACTCTCCGGCACGGCTCCGGCTCTCCTGGCACAGCAGCCCACCTTGGTGGCACTGGTGTCACCAGAGGAAAGTGGCAGCTGGGGTCCCTGGCTGTGCCCCTCCTCCCACTGTGAACCCCCGTTATTTACCCAATAAGACTGTCCAGCCATACAGAAATACTCATTTTTAATCAGGCATGATAAATGGTAAACTGTCGACATTTTTTTTCCCCACGTGGAAACCAGTGAAATCACGTGGGCAAGGCAGAGTTGTGAGTTGCCACATTCCAGATACAAAAAAATGTGAAATGTGTTAAAAAACATAACATTTCTCTCATTTTTAAAAGATCGTATAAAAACCCGCAACATGTTCAACATAAAAAATCCTTAACCTAAAAAAATAGCACCAGGGAGAGTTAGAAACCTTTAAAAAGTATTAAAAAGGAATTTCTGAGATCCCCCTCCCTTAACAACATTTTATAAACTCATAATAAAAGGCAGCTCTTACAGGGAAAAACATTTCAAGGAAGACTTGTCTACTACAATTCTCATCAAGTGAGCTTAATGCCAAGACAATTCTCATTCCTCTTTTATCTTTGTTTACTTTCTCCAAGTCCTTTTTTTTCCCTCATCTATTTGTTTTCCTTTTGATCAGATAGGAAAGGATGTGAGATCTGGAGTATAAGATCAGGGATGCCATGGAGTGGAGGGCTCGTGTTCGCCCAGTTTGGAAGAATCAAACCCATCAGACCAGAGGATGGCTGTCACCCTGAGCCCTGGCACCGGATGGTTGTTCACCCTCAGGCCCCACGCTGGGCTCCAAACAGGGACTGCAAGGACCTGGGATGAGGAATTAGTGTTGTGGCTGGGGTCCAGCTGGACATAAGGATCACAGATTGGCGAGGAGTCCAAAAGCAGCTGGTGCAGCGCTGGCGATGCCAAGGCTTCCCGAACACCTCCAGCACACACAGAACCCACCCTGCCATCTTCCCAGTCCAGGGGCTGGTGACAAGAGGGTGCTACGTGTCCCCAAGCACTGGTCAAGCATTGGAGGTGCCAGCAGTGACACGGACCAGCCTGCCTGGCTTTCTCCAGAGCTTTCTTAACTAAGGCGTGTGGCTCGAACAAGTCACAGAGAATGAACCCCAAGGAGTTCTCTCTAAAGAGTAACCTCCAGGTTAAAACAGGAAAAAAAAGCCTTTAAACTACCTGGACTTCCCTTGCTGTCCATTCCCAAGCACAGCCTTGGACTGGAGACCAAGAGAAGATCTCAGAGCTGGGTGGAAAACTGCACACGGGGGTGGAAAATGGGAGGCTGCTGTCCTCCACCACCAGGACAGGGGTGCCGGAGAGGTAGAAGGAGCTGGGAGAGAAGCTCTTCCCAGTGATGCTGTGCAGCACCTCACAAGACAGCAAGGCAGCCTGGCATCGATCGGGTGGAGGGTTGGCCCATGGTTTGAACCCGAATAATTTTGAGAAAGCACCCAAGGGCTCTTCCAGAGCCAGGTGACAGGTGAACAGCAGAGGTAGGGGAGGACAGAGGGACCAAGGGGGGAGTCGTTTCAGTGCATTGAAATGTGCATTGGAATTGAGAATCCCCAGAGATGCCTGCTGGAGCAGTAGTCCAGTGGCTACGGAAAACCTGGTGGAAATGGACATAGGCACCTGCACCTTGCCGGTGGCCACAGGCTCAGCGTGCCCAGGACTTCATGGACAGCAGGATAATCACTCTGGCAAAGCTGGGGAGTAGAGGAAGGCAATCAAAAGTGAGCACAGTGGTGGCCACAGGAGCTCCCAGTTTGGGGGTACAGCCCCAGGAGCCCCCAGGGCGCTGCCAGGCTGGGGCTGGGCACACAAGCACCAGCAGCATCCCACCTCTGTGCACAGGGATGCACAGGGAGATGGGAGCACAGGGGAGGAGAGGTACAGCCCCTGCCTGCAGACCCCCAAGACCCCCAGCAGTGGCAGTGCTTTCCTGCCTCACTGTCCCATTCCCCCTGGCACAGCATGAGATGGGCACAGGCAAGAGCAAGAGCAGTGCTGCACTCCTGCTCCCCGCACCCCAGGAGGGTTGGGTGGGTTTTCCCTGGAAGGAACGCCCTGCCACCACTGCTCGGGTTCATGATATCCTACATGACATTTTGGGGGCTGAGATTTGAGGGTGCCATTGACCACTATACTGTCCTTCCTGCTGACATACCATATTCATTCGGGAAATGGATGCTCCAAGAATATTTTCCTTTACAGACCCTGGAGCCCAAATCCTCCCTGCTCCAGTTACTGTGTAAGCTTTCAAACCATTCAGCAGGATTTTAAAATGTAAGGAAAGGTTTTAGATGCTTTAAAAAGTAGTGAATATTTGTAAACTACAACGAAACATATAAAACAATATTTCTTTAGTTCTAGCTAGAAAAGTAATTCTATCACCTCACAGTTCAGTTTCAGCTACATTCAGGTCTAGGAATCTCCACATTCTTACGTAATGCCTTAAAGCAGCAATAGACATTAAAACAACAAAATTAAATTTTATCCAAAAAAAAAAAATAAAAACAAAAAAGATTTGGTTTCTGTATGATCCTGTGTTCAGTGTGTAACCTGAGCAGGGTCCCTTACACCTGCTGCTACGGTTTGGGGGTTTTTGGCAGTTACTTCAAGAGGTTTTGTTTGTTTAGGAAAAGCATTAATTCGCTGTAGTTCAGGTTTGCCTGCAGCTCCCCGGCAGCTGCCCGCACACTGGCTGCTCAGCAAGTGGTGACTTCCCGGCTCCAGGCTAAACCGGAATAGTTAATGCTCTGGAGGAGACTCCCCGTCTCATCAGTGATGCATAGAGCTTCGTGTGCTGGGTAATTAAAGCTTTGTCCATCATTTCCTACGTATCACTGCTAGTCCCTTTAAAGAAGTTACCCTGCCAGGTTCTTTGGTTACAGACATTCCTCGGCTCTCCCGGCGGGGCCAGGCTGCCGTCCCGCGGCACGTGGCCGGGGAGGGACGGGGCCGTGGCAGTCCGGTGGCCGTGCCCGTCCCTCTCCCGCCACAGCAGCGGTGCTGTGCATCTTTACCAGAGAGACGAGGGACGCTCCGTTTGCTATTCACAGGCAAAGTAATCCTTGAGTGGGGAGAAGAGGTGCCGGATGACAGGGACGCTCCACGAGCCCCCCAGCAGCTTCTGGCGAGGCCCGCGGCTGAGGTTGGAGACATCCTTGTAGGGGAAGGGGAAGCCAAAGATCCTGCGGAGCAGAGGCAGGAGAGGGTGGGTGAGGCAGAGCAGGAGCAGGAACCCCTTTCCCTGGGCAGCACCGCTCCCAGGCCACCCAAAGACAATGAGCATCGGGAGTCTCCTATAGGAAGGGGATTCAGCTCTCCAGCACGATTGGAGCCCCACACAACCTGAGCAGTGTCACCGTTCTGGATGGGGCCAGGCTGTGCCTGCCCACCATCCCCAGTGCCCCCCACCCCGTAGGATTTCCTGGCAAGGCTCCTGGAGGAGCCCTGTGCCTGGGCATCCCACCTGCCTCTGCTCAGCAGCACCTCTGCAAGCATCGCCCCGGGCTACTCCATGGAGACAGGACTGAGTAGCTGTGGGTAGCTCTGAGTCATGGGCTGGGCACTTCCCTTACAATCAGATGAAAGTCCAAGAGCCATTTCACATGACAAAAGCTTGGAATTGTTATTTTACTTTCAAATGCCTTTAGCTCAGTGTTAACTCCAACAAATACTGGCAATTTAAATATAAGCAAGCAAAACTATTTAACAATTTAAATTGTGTTTACTGGCCAGAAGCATCCACGGTGCAAAAACTTCAGGTTTTGTCACACGTACTTGGTGTGCAGGACTGCTTGTAATTGGATTTATCTACTCCCAGTCCTTCTGTTGTGTTTTGCCATGAATTCAGGGTGCTATGGGGTGTGAAGTCTGGAGCAGGGTGCACTCATGCTTTGCCACAGCAGCCACTGGCTGTAGTGTGAGCTCCCCCACACCACCACAGTTACAGCAGCCACTCAGTTCCCCTGCAGAAACTCACAACCATGGCACTGACCAGGGCACAGGGCTGCCATATGGCACCCCCAAATCAGCCAAAGCCTTACCCCAAAGCCAGTCAGTACACGTGTGCACCCCCAGCCAGACCCACCACACAGCATCCCGAGCAAGCCCCATCACTCCTCCCTCCAAAAACTTCAGGGCCAGGGCAGGGGATGCTGCTACACTTCTCCCCCGCAGTCTTCTCATCATTGCTCATTAGTAAGTGCATTAATTATCATGTGCACATCACTGCAGGGAAGCTGCCCCGTGCGGGAGCTGTGGCTCCTCACTCCCAGGAGCTGGGGTTAGAGCCAGCGAGACAAAAAAAACCCAATGAGCACTACAAAACAAACCAAAACTACCATGAGAGCTCCAAGAGGACTGACTGATTACCTGTCCATCCCAGGGAGGTTGCCCCAGAAGTAACGAGCTCGGTGGGCAGCTGATATCTTGATGGCGTCAACCATAACTGGGTTACACTGGGGGCCAAAAAGAGGGGAAATAAAAATTAGTGGAAATGTTGGCTTTGTTCCCTCCTGTATGGTCAGTCCTTCACACTGCCCTGCAGGGATTTAAAGTCTTCAGCAAATCCCCAAAATGATGTAGCCTCCACAAACCCTGTTTCACACCAGAGCACTGCCCGGGTGGCCACATGAGCTCCCAGGTCACGGCCATGGCCAGCAGCTACTGACCATCACAGGGTGCTCAGTGCTGGTTCCCCTGGACCAGGACTGTCAGCCTTCAGTGGTGATTTTACACCAGTGGTCCCTGCTGATCCACAACCCATCCTGGCTACCACAGTGTTAAAACCCCTTCCCAGTCCCTGACCCCCCTCTCCCTAGAAATAACAGGCATTGCTGGGAACAGATGCTTTTTGCAAGGCGGAAAAACCCCTCCCCCAGAGGACTAGTGCTTGGGTTTGACCTGATGAAAGCCAGAGGGGAGGATCCAGAGCCAAGACTAAACTTGATTCCTTGGCATGTGCACCAGGCAGGGGGTTTTCCAGCATCAGGAAACCATAGCCAGACCCTCACACCCGGCACACCCCGCACAGCCCAGCAAGTGTCACCTGCTCCAACGCCTTTCCCACAGCTGTCAGCAATCCCTACCTCCAGAAACCGGGAAATGTCCCTCTTGTCGTTGATCCTCATGGCCACCACATTCTCAAACATCCAGAAGAAGGGCCGCTCCTCGCCCGCCTTGGGACGGGCGTAGTTGAGCAGGTGGTAGAACTCGAAGAACAGCCTCCCGGTTCCTTCTGCAAGGAAAAAGCCGAGCAGCAGGTTGGGACCAGGTGGGGCACGGGGTGTGAGGCTGGGGGGGCCTGGCTGCCCTCCCCACCAAGATGGGTATGGAGACAGCCCACCACCAATACAGCCTGGGGCTGAACCGCTTCCCCGGGCTCTAAGGTGGCTCCACAACCCAGGAACATCCCAAGGTATCCCATCCTGGCAGAGGCAAAGCAGCCTTACCAAACAGTGCCTTCCTGGTGGGATTGACAAGGGAGACATCGTCACAGGGGCTTCCACCGATCACCAGGTCAAAAGGACCCCACTCCTCAATCTACAAAGAGACAATCCAGATCATTAGGAGATGCCACAGAAGCAGACCTCTCCTCCCCTATGGGGCAGGGGACAAGCTTGTCCCAGAGCTGGTGGGGTGAGACCCATGCCCCCACGGTGCCACGTCCCTCAGGCTCCCACAGAAGCAGAGCTCACATTTCTCTTGGTTATGTTCCTGACATCGTGCACGTAGGTGATGTTGCCCTCGGGCCGCACGGCGCCTGCGGCCATGGGGTTATCACAGATCTCTGAGGCAATGTACTTCTCCACTTGGATGCCCAAGTCCTTCAGCACCGTGTACCCTGCCAACGGACAGAGGTCTGAGGTCGCACTGCTCTCTTTAGCCTCCAAGTCTCCTTCGTCAGCACCGCTCGATGTGGCTGCTCCTGGATGTCCTATGTGGGTGTAGTCAAACAGCACTTCAGGGTGAGCAAACTTTTATTTGACCCATTCCTCCAGGCAGCCTTGCTCCCAGAAAGCAGGATGCCAATGCTGAGTGAACTGAGCCAAACCAGTTGCCCTCAGGCACTTCAGAGTACAGGTTACTGGTGTCCCCACGGCTCTGGCTTCTCAGGGGAACCAGCCACCCAAGATCACACTTGGCACAGCAGGAACACCTCTGTGAGCAAAACTCCCATGCTCTCCCCTCCATCCTTCCCTCCATCCCTCCCCTCCTCCACTGCCCTGTCCAGCAGGAAAGGGAGACCCAGCCCTCATACACCTTCTGATGGGGACCTCCCTGCTTGCACCCCCCCTCCTCCCCACCAAGCTTTTAGAGACAGGTTTGAGGCCATGGAATGATTCATCCCCAGTGCCCAGTGCTGAGAGCTGCCCAGCAGTGCTCCCCTGCTGCCTCACCTGTTGCCACCCCATCGAACAACGAGAGCACTCGAATTGGTCTCCTCTTCGCTGGAGGAACTGTTGGGTAGATTTTGGGTGCAGCCTGCGATGGAGACAGCCATGAAGCCCCAGCCCTGGCAGTGCTGCATTGCCCCATGAGGCTCTGAATGCAGCACCTCCACCTTCAGGAGAACATCTGCGGGACCAAGAGCCTGGCACCCTTGGAAAGGGTGGATGAACAAGACCAAGGCAGACGGAAAAGGAATTCCAGGTCGCTCGCCCTGCCCTCGGTGACCCTCTCCCCCACATCCCAGCACACTGGGCTCCCTGCCCACAGCCCTTACAAATTCCTGTCCCTTGTCACTGGTGAAGAAGTCCTGCAGGCGGGCGTTCCAGTCCTGCCGGCGCTGCAGCACGCCGTGGCTCTGCTGGGGCTGGCACATGTAGCAGTTCCAGGGCTCCTGCTCTTTGACTTTGGCCGACGTCCCTCGCCCCACCAGCACCTCCAGACACTCCACACAGAAGCACCTGCCCAAACCACAACAGCTCGTGCTCGTAATCCCAGCAATCCCTCTGGGTCACCCAGGCTTCTCCTGGAGTTCCCCCTGCCATGCACCAGAGCCCCCACCATTTTACAGGATATTTTTCCAGGCAGTACCCTGTTTTTTAGGGCTGCTAACACAAGCTGGTGACCAAGGCATGGGTAAATCTCCTGCCAGCCTCCACAGCGCTTATTCAGGTGATACCTGGCTTGGTAAGGACAGGTGGGCTGTGTTGGGATGAAGCTGGGGAGAAGCACAGCCCCTGCCCAGGCTCATGGAGGACCCTGCTTCCTGCAGCTCCCTGGGAGTGATGCCAGGCCTTCAGCCCCAGGAGCAGAGACGTGGGGCTCACCTGCAGCAGCTGGTGTTGCTGCAGAGCAGCAGCTCCTTGCCTGCGCAGCAGACGGTGCAGTAGGACTGGTACCCATCTTCGTCATACATGTAGAAATACTCCAGGAATCTATCCTAGCAAAAGGACATCCAGGAGGAGACAATGACAGAGGATCAGGAGCCATGCTCAGAGGGTGAAGAGAGAACACAGCTTTGCTCCATTCCCAGTACACACAGAGATCTTGGAGATGCACATCCTTAGTGTTTCAAGGTGGCAAGGACATGCTGAGGGACAGCCCCGTGGGGGACACAGCATGGCCATGGCACAGCCAGCCCCTGTCCCAGCAGCACTGGCTGGACCCCAGCTCCATCCTCTGGCCCCAGGCTCCCGCTCAGCCCCAGCACAGCAGCACTTACCCTGCACGTCTGGCAGAGGCCCCCCTTGAACAGTGGGTGGAAGGTGGCCGGGTTCCTCCTCCCACAGGACAAACAGCTGTCTGTGGGACAGAGAGAGCTGCGCTCACCCAGGGCAGGGACCCCTTACACCCCACCACAGGCTGCAGAGGCTGGAACCTCCCCTTGGAGCTGTGTCTGGATAAAGCCTTCCCTCAGAGCTGCATCCAAATGGGGCCTGCCCTTGGAACCACATCCGAATGCAGCTGTGGCTCCCCATGGAGGATCCGCACAGCACCCTGTCCCCCTCAGCACCCTGCACTCACAGCACGTTCCCCCAATCCCCCTCAGCACCCTGCACTCACAGCACTTCCCCCTCTCCTACATGGTGCAGCTGAAAAGGGACCCACGACCCTTGCTGAGCACTCCCAGCACCTCACACCTCTTCCCAGGAGAGACAGGGCCAACAATTACCTTCCAGCTTCCCGCTGTTGTGCGTAACTTCGGAAACCATTTGTTCTTTATAACATTGAAAAGAAAAAAATGGGAAAAAAAGATTTATCTTTTTTTTTTAACTTATGATAAAAAAGGATTTATTATAAGGAATAAGAAAAGATTTATCATTCCTTATGTGACAAGCTCTAAATGGACTCTGCTTACAGCTGCTTTATTTCTTGCATTAGAACTGCTCCAGCTTTGCTGAGAGATTTTGGTGCAAAACCCACATCCTTTCACTGATGGAGACACCAGAGCTCAGCTCAGCAGCACATGGTCATGGCTCCAAGCTGAGCCACTAGTGGGGCCCAACCCATGACCTGCAGTTGGGTTTGCTGGTGTCTTGTAAGGCACAAGTCAGCACCACTAAACCACAAAAGCTTTTGCCTTCAGAAACCTGAAGGCAAAGGTCCCTGGGAAGAGCCAAACCTTTCCCAGAATGGTTTCCCAGTGCTCTCAGGGTGCATGGCCCAGGCCAAGCCACTCCCCAGCTCTCTCTGTTGGTTACCTCGGGTCTGGTCCTCTTCCGCACGCTGCTCCTTGCCGTTGTTGCAGGGGTAGGTCTTCAGCCTCTTGGATGGGGGATACTGTTCAAGGGGCACCACCTCCTCTGTCCCATTCTTCAGCACCCTATTCTCTGCAAGGAAAAGGCAGCTCCCTAAGGACAAGCCTCCAGCCTCAGGACTATCCCTGGGCACCTCCTGCCAAGCCCTGCCAGGTCACCCCAGCAACAGCAGGACCCTTCCTGGCCACCCGGGTCCCCACACATGGCACAAGGCTCAGCCAGGTCTGATTTGGGCTTGAAGGGTGCTTTGCTCCAGCTTTTTGCAATGCCGCTCTGGGGGTCCCAGTGAGAAGCCCCAGGACCACCTTGGGACTGGACTGGCGTGGCCACAGCACAGGGTGAGCAGGCTCAGCCACGGCCAGTCCCCAATGGCCACTGCCCATGCCAGCCCCCACCAGCCCTCACCCAGCTGATGCCACCACCTCACCTGAGCCTTTGGGCGGCCGCAGTCCCTTGAGCCCCAGGGGTTTGAAGCCAGTGATTGCCCAGTCGATCATGGGCTTCAGCTGCTCCTCCAGCGACTCCCTGGGGCCAGTTGTAAACGTCTTCCCCGACCGGCTCCGGGCAACCTGATGAGGATGGAGAGCAGGGGACAGGGTGACAGGGTGGTCTCTGTCAGGGGAGCAGCCACAGCCTGCCAGGGCCACAGCCCCCTCCCCACCCAACAAACACACAGGTGTGAGGGGCTTGGTGGCCATGGGACAGTGGCAGCTGATGGATTCCTGCTCTGGGTGTGCCTTTGGCTGCATGCCAGTGCCTCTGTCCCTTCAATGAGCCCATCTGTCCTCCACCAGCCCTCCCTAATGGAGCCAGAAGCAGGGACAGCCTAGCCCAGCCCCAGTTCTTGCCCAGATTCTGCTCCCTGGCAAGCAGCAGGAAGAAAAGGCAGAAGAGGTGCCTGTGGGTCTGCAGCCCCATATGCACGCATGTGATGCATCCCTTGGATGGGGACTGGGTTCACGAGTGCTCAGCACTATCCCTGACTTCAAAGGGCACCTGGCACTGACCCGGGACACCTCTGGCCAGCCTGGCACTGCCCTGCTGCCATGATGCTGCCATGTCCAAGCCTTCTCAGGGAGCCTGGCCTGGGGTTCTGGAGCAGTGAGACCCTGGAGCAGCAGCAGCTGCCCCTAAACTCTCAGGATAAGCAGAGTTTGGCCCCACGGCTGCGCTTGGAAATAATCTCAGCAGAGAAAGAAAGGTTTTCCTGCATCCCATCCCACTGGCCCCCCCAGCCCAGCTGGTTCAGCTGGCCCCTCACCCACCCACCCACCCCTGGTGGTTACCTCCAGGGCGTGGTAAATGGCACGGCGGTAGGACACCAGCTTGTTGAACGTGGAGGAATTGAAATGCTGCCTAAAGGCCATCAGTCCCACCAGTTTGTCTGCAGAAACCTGGGAGAGAGCACCAAGATCTCACCAGTGAGACGGGAATGCCCTGCTCAGCCATATCCCCCTGGCTCCAGCACTGTGGCCACGCGAAGCAGCCCAGTGGCAGCTCTGCCAGGAGCAGCAGCGTGACAAGGACGGGTGGGTTGCACCCTCTGCCGGCACTGCTGGCGTGACACCAGCACAGCACTTCCTCCCTCCTGCCTGCAGCATGGGAGGGGTTGGATATCCTCCTTGGGTACTAGGAAAATGTTTGTGGTCAGGCACTAGAACAGGCTCCCCGGGGCAGTGGTCACAGCACCAGCCTGCCAGAGCTCAAGGAACGTTTGGGTGACACTCCTGGGCATATGGTGGGATTTTAGAGTTGTCCTGTGCAGGGAAGGAGTGTGACTCGATGATCCTTGTGGGTCCCAGCTCAGGATACTCTGATTCTGTGAGGGTGATGGGGCTCTGAGGAGACATCCCTCCCCAGGCAGGGGGTGGCAGGGGCAGCCCTGGAGCAAGGATAAAACCCTGTGAAGTGGCCAGGCAGATGTCCCCATGTCTGGATGCTGTCACACACCTACAGTGGCCAGTCAGACACCAGAGCCATGAGAACCTGCCAGGGCCCGGCTATGCTGAACACTGGGAGGGGAGGCCTGGGAGACTGCAGGAGCACATACACCCCACAGGCAGCCTCAAGAGTGGGGCAGAAACGTGCAGGGGAGGGTGTTTTGGGCTGGGCAGCAGCCTTACCTCGGAGAACTTCCCGTCTCCAAACCACTGCACCCACCGCATGCCCGAGACCGCCTGGCGCTTGGCCGTGGCTCTGTGGGAGACGACGATCGCAGGCCACCAGGAAAAACCTTTGATCTTTCCCCAGACGAGCTCCCCAATTCCAAAATCCTTCCCATCCTGAAAACGAAAGTCAACAGATCAGCCAAAAGTACAGATTCCCCATTTTGTCTGGGCAGTGGTGCAGGAGAGCTCTGGAGCACAGGGGACAGCCCCGGTGTGTCACCACGTGTGTCACACGTGTGGACCTTGGTGCAGTGATCTACAAAAGCTGCACGCCCTCGCCCAAGCACAGGGCCAAGCCATTCCCTGCCGGCAGCACTGGATCCCAGCCCTGATCCATGCTGAAGCTTGGTGGGGAGGCCTGTGTGTGCCAGCCCCACGCTGAGCCCGTGCCTGGCACACGGCGTGGTGCATGCTCCGTCCTGCACAGCCCTCCTGGCACGGGGCCCCTGCATGTCCACTCCTGCCTGCCCTCCCAGGGTCTCTGCAAACACCGAGAAGCCTCACACCAAGGCTGTTCCCTGGGTGCCCCGAGCAGATGAGGCTCCTCCTTGGCACAGGGCAGCCCCTTCACAGGGCTCACAGCTCAGCCTGTGTGGCTGCAGCACCCCAGGGAGAGGACACCCACCCACCCTCCTCTTGTTCCCACCAGGGAGAGCAGGAAACAGGGCAGAGTGAAAACAGAAGAAAAAAGAAGAGCCAAGAATTTTGGTGTGACCTACTGCAGGCCATGCTGGGTGCTGTGCACAGCAAGGCACCTCACACCGAGCAAAGTCACCTCTCTGCCTGCAGAGCCCTCCTTCCCAGCTTTGTTCTGCAATTAGGTACTTAATTATGCAGCAAGATGCAATTGCCCAATTCCTGCAAGTCTGGGGCCCTGCCCTGCGGCCCGCAGGCACCAAATCCAGCTCTGCAGCCCCAGCAGCTTCAGTTCTCTCCAGCATCCCCGACAGAAATGTTTTCTGCACATGAAACTGCCTGTCTCAGCAGGGCACGGCACACGCCACACGCATGCGTGTCTCGGGGGCCCATGTGTGGCACCAGTGGCAGCTCAGCGGGGCTGGTCCCCAAAGCATCCAAGCCTCATGGATAGAGACAGCTCGGCACTATCACACCACCCCAGGCATGCAGGGAAGGGTGGGCAGGAGAAACAGCACTGAGGTTTCCAGTTTGTTTTGGGACAAGCCACAGAGGTTCATCCTTACCCCACAGCATCCTGGGTGCAGGAGCAGAGCTCAGCCCCTCCGTACCTGGTATTCCAGCACCGTGCCCATGTCTCTGCTCTCTGACTCCTCGGCCCCCAGCTCAGCAGAGCCGTTCTGCCCCTCCTGGGAGCTGCTGCCAGAAAGTGTGCTGCTGCTCCGGGATGAGTCCTGGGAGTCCTCCTCCGTCAGGTCAATGGTCACTTGTGTGGACACGGCTGAGCGGCGCCTGGAGCTCTGCATGGCGGAGGGAGAGGAGCGTGAGTGCAGCCGGGAGAGGGGCAGGGGGAGCAGAGGCCTGCCCTGAATCACCCCCCATCCCCACATCACCCCCAGCCCTGTGCCAACCCCCAGCCCTGCAGCGGGGATCGGAGAGGGGGAGCCAGGGAGTGAGGGCACTGCTGCAGCCACGAATAGAGAGGAAAGCCCTTAACGGGGGCATCTGCAGGAGAACTGCTCTGCTTTTACTTGCCAGACCCAGAGCAAATGGTGCACCACTGCCCCATCCCATTTTCCTGTCCCAAATCCACCCCAGGGTGCTCAAGGCACCCAGTTCATAGCAGGGGCAAGAAACAGTACATAAACACACCCCCTTCACAGGGGAAACTGAGGCACGGGGAGGCTGCACCATCTCTGAAGACACTCGACCAGGGCACAGCAGCAGTGCAGGTCTCTGCAGCCCCAGGGAAGGCCCAGGGAAGGCCCAGGGAAGGCCCAGGGAAGCCCCAGGGAAGCCCCAGGGAAGCCCCAGGGAAGCCCCAGGGAAGCCCTGGCCCTGCCAGACCCTCACCCGCACAGGAGTTGGCAGGTCCCTGAGAGTCTCCACACGGCGTGGTGGTTCCTTGATCCGGGTCCGCCCTGTCTGGAACATGAGGCAGAGGGTGGGCTTCTGCCTGAGGCTGCTCCCCCACCCAGCACTGCCCCAGGGTTGCACCCACTACCAGAACAGAGGGGTGCCATGGCATGGGTGCCCTCCTCACATGGGGACACAGACAGTCCGTGCCTCATGGGGTTGAGCACCACGGGCAGTGCCCTGGGGAAGGTGAGAGGATGCAGATGGATGCTGGAGGCACCTTGTGCTGAGCCCCTTTGGCAACTTTCTGCTCCACAGCATCTCTGCAAGGCTCAGGATCCCCATCGCTGCAGCCCACTGCACCCAGCACGACAGAGAGAGCAGGAGCCATAGCTGGGAGGACTGGGATGCTAGGAGAACCACAGACCCTGGCAGAGCACCCATCCCAGGCATGGACCCACGTACACACCCTGGATGCTCTCACACTCCCGTGGGTGCTCTTTCCCACAGCTGGCCCTGCAGCAGCACCCAGGGCAGCCTTTCCCTGGTGGCCACAGTTACAGCCCAGCCCAGACTTGTTCCTGCACCCAGCATAACAGAGGTTCAAAATTAAATGAGATTTTGCAGTGAGGAGCCCCCAAACTAAACATAGTGGGAAAACTGAATTTTCACCCACTGGATTTTTGGCTTTTTCTTTTGGAAGCTGCCTCATCTCAGGCAGATCTCCAACCTTGGGTTTTATTTTTAATTCAAAACAGTAAAGCCAGAAGGCAAAAATGCCTCCAGACCCCAGAGGTTTGTCAACCTAGTCAACAAAAGAGTGTGGGTGAAACTGGGGTCCAGCCCCACAGCAGCTAAAAGCAGCCCACTCCAAGAGCAGGAGGCAGGAGATGCTTCAGTCCCTCAATACAGCCAAGACTTTTAAAGAAAATATCTGCATAATAATTATTAGGCTGCTGCAACATGTAATGGGCATCACTGCATCCCACACCACCCCCTCCTGCTGCTGTGGTATCATGAGAAGCAGGAATTTAAAAATTAAAATATTACACTGATGAGTATTGCATCCATCACTGGGCTGTTCCTCTGGCACTGAGCACAAGAGCAGCCCAGAGGGAAAGAGGTGAGGATCCTGGCACCAGATGCCCCCCACAGACAGCCCCCAAAAAGCACCCTAGGTGTTCACTTACCTTCTGCGCCGGTGCCAGATCGAGTGGCCAGGCCAGGTCCTCCTTGGAGATGTCTCCATTGCTTTCCTTCTTCAGCGGCAGCAGCTCCAGGCCCCTGGAATCTGTGCAGGGACAAGACAAAGCAGCCTCAGGCTCTGCAAGCCCTCCTGGCCGTGCCCCTGCATGCCCCAGCCCCACACTGCTCCCACAGCATGTCACGATTTGGAGACACCAAAACCTCATCTCGGAGAAATGCGGCTGAGAGCAGAGACAAGTGGTGTCCCCAGGGCTCCCCATTGTGGCACCACAGCCCCAGATCACCCACCCGTCCCCAAAACTGGGAGGGATTAGCAGCAGGCATGGGGACATTCTTATCTACTCCTCTGTTCCTGAAAGCTCAGAGGCACAAGGCGGCCACCTGCCAGCTATTCAGGGCTTTTCACCAGGTCCCTTGTGAACCCAAGACATGGGATTTGGGAACCCTGACTGGAGAATCCCAGGAGCAGTGATGCAGCCCCTCAGGTCAGTGGCACCCCTCAGGCTGGTGGGGCTCCCCCACTTTCCTCCCTCCATGGGGGTTAAACTATCAAGGGGCAGCGCCAGCACGCCAGTGTGGCACCGATTTCCACAACCACACCACAGCCTGGGTGTGCTGCTGGGTCACAGAAATCCAGTGGGGTCATGGAAGGACTCTGGCCACAGCCAAGGCACTCCATCCCCCAGCAAGGCCCTGAGACAGAGGCTGTGAGATCCCCAACCCTGTGCATCCCTGCACATCCTGGGAGCACTCTGGGCACAGCGTGGTGACCCTCACCTGGAGTGCTGGGCTTCCCATTGGCCTCCAGTACAACGCCAGGTGCATTGTCCCCGTTGATGAGGATCAGCTTTGCCCTACAGTCCGCCTCATCCTGCCCGTGGCTCTTCTCCTTTTTCATGGTCGCCTGTAGAAGCCAGAATGGAAAGGAAATTCAGCTGAGCAAGGAATCCCCAGGGAGGGCAAAGCAGAGTGAGCTCCCTGAGCCAGCCTCAACTTCATGCTCTTAGCAGAGGGGTCTGACTGGAGACCCCTCTAAAGGTCCCAGGAGATAAAGGGCACTTGCACATAACCTCCAAGCAAGTGTGGTGGCCCTGAGGATCAACCAGCTCCCTCTAACACAGGTCCCAGATACAACCCACTTAATCCTTAGGGAACACCAGGTTTTTCCCCCAACATCTGTATGCTGTGGAGGGCCCCAGCTCACTCTGACAGACCCTGTCTGGAGGGGGGAGTTGCACTTCCCGGCCACCCTGTAGAAACCAGGGGACAGCCCACCCCAGGAGACAGCCCACCCCTGGGGCACTGGCCTCCCTGTGTTCCAGCTGCCCAGCACGCCCAGAGGTAGGTGGGCTGTTCCTGCAGCAGTAGGACAGGCAGGCAGCCCGCCATGGGGGGCAAAGTCCTGGAGCCTGCGTTAAACTCTCCCAGAGGGAGAAAACTCCTCCTGCCCCCCGCTCTTGGCCTCAGCTTCCCCACCCCAGGGTGAAGGGGCAGAGCAGGGGGGCTGTGCAGCACCCCGGCACCCCTTGCCCTGGTGTCCCCCTGCAGAGCTGGGGCTCGCCTTCCCTGCTGCCTTCCCTTGGGTGCCCTCCCTGGATCCTGTTTTCCGAAGTGGGAGCTCCCGGCGCTCCCGGAGGCACCCGGACGCCATGAACGACGCTGCCTCATTGCCGGGCTATGGGTCTGTGCTGTAACTTGCCCCTTCGGCAGCACAGTCATTTTAGCAGCACGTAACTCAAGAGCTGAGGAGCTCGCAGGGCTTTGCCCACCTACAGCCCTGTTAGACAGCCAAAGCAGCACAGCCCTCAGCCCCAGAGAGACCCCAGCCCCAGCCCACCGCCCCTTCTGCGGCACTCTCTCTCTGCATCGCCTCCAACCACTGCCCTAACAATTGAGATTTCTGCTTTGAAATCATCTGTCAGCACCTCTGGCAAACAAAGACCATTTGGAGTTTGATGTTTTGGATGCGGAAGGCAGAGTTAAAAACCTGGTAACACTCAAACACGAAGGAAAACAGGTGTCCAGCGCCCACCTCCACAGGGAGAGACCCTGGTGCACATCCTGACTGCCCCCTCAGCAAAGGGAGGAGGAGAGGAACGGCACCAGACACTGCATAACCCCCCACAGCTGCGTGTGCAGAAATCCCACTGCTGCAGCACATCTGCTCCCAGACCCAGCAAACAATTCCTGGGAGCTGCCCAGACTCGCCGCCTGCCCCCGGCCCAGGCGGATGGTCCCACATGGCCCCGGATGCTCCAGGATGCAGCAATCCTCCGCGGCGCAGCACAGACAGGTCAGGGTCAGCTCCTCCTGGTCTGCTCCCCCTCCCCAGCCCACAATGCTGCAGAGCAGCAGCAGCCACGGCTGGCAGCAATGCTGCCACCAAAACCAGCAAAACTCACCAAAAAAGTGAATCTCCCTTGGGAATCCCTACAGGGAGGTGTAAGGCATGCTGCTCTCCCAGCACGAGGGCGATCTGACCCAGAGGGGACAAGGAGATGGAGCAGCATGAGGCAGGTAAGATTCAGGGAGGACAGGAGCGGGCAAGGCCACTTCCCATCCTTCCCAAACATCTGCACCCACAAAACTCCACTGGGACCGTCGGAGGACCTCTTCATTCGTTCGTTTGTCAGGAACCTGAGTCCAGGAAGTTTAAACTTGCACCTCAAAATGGCTTTTCCTTTCTCAGCCCTGGGACTGCCTCATGTCCAGCACACCAGGAAGGGTGTCCTGCCAGCCCAGCACTGGGGAGGTGCAGGGTAAGGTGGCACAGTGGCCAGGTGTCCCCAGGGACACAGCCACAACTGAGCACCTGATGCCCCAAGCTCAGCTTTGCCATGTGCTTGGGGAGTTCCCACATCGCTTTTATTCCGGTGATAAAGTGGGAAAAAAAGGGTTATCCCTTTGGAAGGAACTGCTCCCTGGCAGAGCAGGGACCTGCAGGTCACAGCTCTGCGGGTCCATGGCACGGGCCACAGGCCCTGCCGTGAGCACAGGCACGTCAGCTCCCTGCTTGGTCCGTGCCCTTCTCCAGCTGCGCCGCCCAGGATCACTCGAGGACATCCCGTCACCATCCTCTGACGGGAAAGGGAACAGCACACCACAGCCCAAACTGCTCGTTAAAAGTCTCTCTTTCCCAAAATCCCACACCTATGCAGCAGGACTGCAATTCCCATCACTTCTCCTGCTGTTTGCACCAAGTGCTGAAGCCACACGAGCCCATCCTGCTGCCCACCAGCCACCCAGGGTCCCGGCAGGAGCCCCGTCCTCGTGAGCTCAGCCCCTCCTGCTCGGGAGGAAGGCTCGGTTCTTTGTCCTCGCCTCCCCTCGCAGAAACACACCAACATGTGCACTCAGGGCATTAAGAAAATAATAAGAAACAGAGCACTGCCCTCACATGTGCCGGCTGACGGGAGACCAGCCCTGCAGTGTTTGCATTGCCCGGCGCCCTGCAAACACACCGGCTGCTCCACAGTCATGCGCTCCAGAGGAGAACCCATGAGGAGGAAAATAATGCAGAATTCCAACTCCATTGCCGAAAGCTCCCCAAGAGCCCAGCACCAGCAGCAGCCCCGGCACTGCCTGGTGACCAGAACGTGCCCTGCAGCCAAATCCCACCGATGAGACAATGAACCCGCTGACTCCACAGCCCGCCCTCATTTTGCAATACCAGTTTCTTTAAGATTTGCCAAACTGGTTAAAGACCATGCCACAGCATTAACTGCTTATAGAGAGTTCTGGTCCCTGCCTGGCCACGCCTGCCAGCCACCCTGGAGCGGGCAGAGCAGGCAGAGTGAGCAGGATGGCTGGGCTCACCTGGCAGAGAGGGCAGGGTGGGCAGGGCTCACCTGGCCGGGCCATGCTCTGGACTGGACCCCTGCCCCTGCTCCCGGGGCTGTTCCTCCAGCCTGGCCCAGGCTGGTTTCAGTTTTCCTTGCTGGGAAAACAGGCCACCCTGTTATCAGGTGCATGTCCCCAGGAGGTGGGGAAGTTTTCGGACTTTGCCTCCAGACAGGGGCATGCATATCAAAAGCCTGGAGAGAAGCTTTACCCACGGCTGGGATGGAGCCATCGCCCAAGCCCTGTTTGAATAACAAAAAGAAATAAAGGACCCTAATGGCCGGGCTGGCTCTGGGCTGTGGTGCACACTAATGGCCTTTAAGTCTCCCCAAACCGAACATTTCCCTCTAATCCTGGGAAGAAAGGAGTTGCTGGGTTGGCAGTTCCGTAAGAAAGGCGCGATTTCGCAGATGTGCTCGTTGGGAAGGGCAGGGGGCGAAGGGCAGGCTCCCCCTGCCCGCTTCCTGTGCCTGGCCTCTCCGCTCTCCCGCTCCGGCACTTCCCTCCATTTCCCCCGGTTTCCTCCTGCCCCGCTCCGCTCCCCCCGC
>VWZT01014194.1:20436-32194 GCA_013397055.1 Pachycephala philippinensis | reverse complement strand
CCTCGGGGTCCCGCATTCCCCCAGGGCCCGCATCCCCCGGGGCGCCGCATCCGCCCCCGCCGCCACTCCGCACCCCCCGGTGCCCCAGTGTGTCCCATCCACTGCCCCACATCGCCCGGGACCACAGCCTAGCGCCCCACGTTCCCCTTGCCTCGGTTCCCCGCATCCCCTCCCCGGTGCCCTGCATCACCTCCGCGGGGCTCAGCATCCCTCTCCGGGGGCTCCACACTCCTCCGATGTCTCACACCCTCCCGGGGCTCCCCATCCCCTGGTACCCGCCGGCGTCCCGGTGTCGCCTCCACTGCCCAGCATCCCCCAGGGTTCATGATTTCTCCGGGGCTCGGCCCTCGGAGCCCCACGCAGCCCCGAGGCAGAGGAGACTCCCGGGGCACCCCGGGGCCGGGCAGAGCCCTCGCCCACCGAGCCACCACTCTGCCCACCGGCTTCCAGCAGCACCATGCCCCACACAGCCCCATGCAGCACAATCCCGCGCAGCGCAGCGTCAGCAGACAAAGCCTCACAAGTTTTACACTCAGTTTTTGTTTGTTCTTTCCCTTTCCCGTCCAGAGGCGAGACACTTGCAGGGCTGCGCCGGGGCCAGGGACACAGCCCGCGCCTCTCCTGCCCCAGACAAAGCATCCGGAGTCCACGTGGGGTATAATCTTCCCTGCTCACTTGCTATTACTTCTAGATTCAGCAGAAAAGTGTGTAACAGTAAGAAAAGGAATATGATTATCCCGGTGTGATAGAAATGAGCTTTCAAGGTCAGGAGGAAAACTTAGTTAGCCAAAGTGTCTGAAATCTGCAGGACCAGCCCCAGGCCTGTACGGCAGGTTCCCCCAAACCACACCTCCATCCCTGCAGAACACAAGCATGAAAAATTTGGCAGCAAATGTAAAAAATGCTCTGCAAGTTAACAGGGGGAGCTGAGAAATCTGCTCTGAATAAGCCCTTGGGGATACTGGACATCACCATTCAAACAAACATGCACCACATAAACCTAAAGCCAATTCGCAGCTCGGGCGAGTAGATTAAAATAAGCAAATAGATTTTACTCCCATTTGTTTTTCCAGATTTAGGAAAGGGAAATGCTTTTGAGAGCTGTGCTCATGAGAGTTTCCAGGGCACTGTGAGGGTGGAATCAGCCCTTCCAGCATCCACGAGTTCCTCTCCCTTTCTACGGAAACCTTCCTGCTGCTGTTGGCCTCGCTGACCTGCCATCAATCTCCCGCCAGCCGAAACGCCCTCTTTCCCTCTCTGCCCCTCAGTTATCATTTAATTCAGGAGAGCAAGGCTGTGCAAACTGCTTGTGGGAAAGGTCTGGTACCAGACAAAGCAGCTCTGGCAGACGATGAGCCAAAGCCTGATCCTTTTCCTGTCTGTTACACACCCCACAGAGAGATGCTGAGAGTTTATTTCTTAACAATCAAGATAATTTATATGTCATTTCACAGGAAACAAGGTACCTATGCAGAGGATTTTATATCCAGGCTCCTGACACACATTCCAGGTACCTGCACCAGGCTCTCAGCAGCTCCTGTTGAGCCTGGGCTGGCAGCAGCAGCCTCTGTCAGGAGAGTACCAAACCTCTGTCAGGAGCTTCCTACCAGCCTGCTTCCCACCAGCCCCGTGGCTTTCCAGCACAGACCAGTGATGGGACATGGCCGTGTGGGCAAAGCTCCTCCACTCCATAGCTGGAGCAGCTGCAAGGAGCAGGCAGGGGCTCATGTGAGCAGGGAGGGAGAAGTGGGGGGTCCCTCGCCACCCCTGGGCATAGGCAGCACACCCTCGGCACACCATGCCACAGACACATCCCTCCCCGTGATGGAGGAACTCCCATCAGCAGCAAGGCTGGGCTGCCCAGCTTCTGCAAAAAGTCATTCCAGCAAGAACCATTCCCGCATCCGGCTGTGCTCCTTTGTCTGGCTGGCATCTCAAATTCATGGAGCCAGTGACCGACCAGCTGAAGGAGCCATTCCCTGTCGCTATCATTCAGTCAGGACTGGCAACATCCATTCACATCGGAAGTGACTCCTCATTTTTCACATGCTTCCCAGCAACCGTGCCAGCTCTTCCACACATAACTCCTCACTCCCAACCCTGAATCCTCGTCTTCACTGAAGGCTGCACTGCCAGTGCCTTCTCTGAAGTGCACCTGGGGTATAGCACCAGGCCCAGCTCCTCTCTGTCCACCCAGTTCTCCCACTTCAAATTTCTTCCTAAAATTCTCCTTTGTCACCCTGACCAGGCAAACCAATGCCACTCCCCGCCCAGAGCTCTGCTCTGGCTGCCACCACCTCCCATCTCTTGCTTTGCACCCAAAGGTTTGAGTTGGAACCTACTGTGTCCATGGGACCATGTGTCAGAGCAGCATTCCTGGAGATCCTCCATAAATAAAGCAATTGAGCAAATATGTGTCATTACCTACAGCTGTCAGCAGTGTAACCTTGTCACCTCCGGATCTTGTGGGTCCCAGATTCCCATGTCCCAGTAACGGCTGAGCACTTGTTTAGTCTTCTTGCAGGTAGGGAGGAGCACCAGCACCATTAAATCACCTTGGACAGCTGCAAGCTGGGGCTGGGAGCAGGAGGAACTTCTCCTTTCATCGAAGTCGGCAGCGATGCTCCTGCTGGGTTCAGGCTTTGGGGTTCCCATGTGGATGTACACACAGCTCAGTGGCTCTTCCCCAGCCCACAGTAACACCATTCTCCCTGCACAGCATTCTTCACTGCAAGACCCCATCAGAGCACGGGATGTCTCCTCCTCTTCCGTGAGTATCTTCACGGTCTGAGCCCTCACCCCAGCCCTGAGCTGGTGCCTGCCTCTCCACCAGCTCCACCAGTGCTACTCCATCAGAGCTCTCAGCAACCAGTCACTCCTCTCCACGGCTCCCCAGAGCAGGTCTCCTGTTCCTGGCACCTCTCCTGAGTCCGGGGAGAGCTGTGCCACTCGGCAGGGCTCTGGCTGCTGGAAGCAGGGTCTGTTCCTGCTGTGGGAGAGCCTCATCCTGCTGCCACATGTGGGAATACAGCCCCAGCCTGCCTTACAGCTGGGCTGGCTTTTCCCATCTGGGGGGAATTGCTGTTTACACAGAGATAGGAAATGTTATCCCTCCTACAAGAAGTTTCTAGCCCTTCCTGTGGGCTGGCCAGGCCCACATGATACAAACCTCTAATAAAAATAAGGTTAAAAATAAGTGTCATCCGTGTAACCAGAACATCTAGAAAGTCTGCAGCTACCCGCCTGCAAACTTCAAACACCAAGGCACACAAAGAAAAATCTTCAATGCCTCTCTAACAAAGCTGGCCACAAAATCCTCTTTTTCCTAGAAAACAGGATACGCCTGCTACAGCCTAATCTGAAGTGACGAGGCCTCCCCAAACCACCCTCCTATGCACATATACGTTTTTCGAGAGGAACGCTGCTCCCAGGGGGTGGCTGCCAGCAGAGCCCCCTCCCTCCATGCCAGGTCCAGAGCTGCTCCTGCCTGCCCAGGTCAGGGATTATGGTCCCTGCTCAGGAGCAGAGGAGCCGCTGGAGAGAGGGAGGGTTTTGCCTGTGGCTGCGAGGCAGGAGTGTGCCAGAGCCCAGCAGTGGAGCTCCCAGCCCCACTCCACCTTTGCACGCAAGGCTGGCAGCCAGTTGCTCCTGCAGCAGTGACTGCCTGGGACCAAAGGCTGAGGAGCGTGATGGGGAGAGGAAGGGGCATTAAACTGCAGAAGAAACTGAAATCCTGGTCTCAAAGATCTCATTTATCCAGGGGGACAGGACTGACTCCTCCAAAGTTTCAGCTGGGCAGCCGGGAGGAGTCACAGCATCCCTCAGACTGTGTCCAGAGATGTTCTCTGAGTGCTTCCAGACCAAAGCAGACACTGGAGGTGGGCAGAACACCCAGAGAGCAGGTGGGCTCAGACCAGCTGGGTGAAAGCCCCCCTGGCTTCTTCACACACTCCTACCTTTTCCAGGCCTTTCTCAGGCTGGCAAGGGCAGGCAATGTTCCCCACTTCAGCGGCAAGGCTGACCTGGGAGCAACTGCAAAAGGCTGGGAGAGCTTGGCGTAGATAATGGCATCAGAGAACAGGATGGGGACACCCCAGGATTTGATCTCTTGGGAATACATAATAAGCACCCTTCCCTGGGTAACACTCTCCAAGTGCTGACGAAGCTTTTCAAGTTTGACATGTGAAATGAAGCTGAAAAACGCATCTCAAGCAGGGCACACGGATCCTTTGCTCAGTTTGGAGAGCACCATTTTCAGTTTGGAGAGCACCATTTTCAGACTCTTTTCCTGTGTGTGTCCCCATTGCTTTTTTGCTGCTGCTTTTACTGTGGTATTTATGGTGAACAAGGGCGCATACCTGCAACTCCAAACTGCCGCCCTTGGCCTGTCCTCAGCTCTGATGAGTCCATCAGCGATGCGTTCTGCATGAGAATGGCCTGGCAGGAGCACCCATGGGTTGATGGCTCCCTGCACCCCTACGGCAGCCCTGGGGCTCTGCCCGGGACGCTGGGCGCCATCCCCCGCCAGGCACCCCCATAACCACGGCCATCACCCTGCAACTTTCTCTTTTATTCGAGTAAATCCTTATTGATTTGAGAACTGGGTACGTTCTGGCAGCGCAGAGCCGCCCGTGCCATAGCGGGGTTCGTGGCACTCGCATGCCACACCGCCGTCAGCTCCTATCCCAGGAGGAAGGACCACCGAATTTCCTGGTGATTGTTCGAACAGGATGTTGTGATCACGTACCTCAGCCGAGACTCTTCTTCTTGGATCCCGCCACTCAGCTTTCCTCAAGAATTTGGTTTGCTGCCTGAGAAATTGTTTAGCAGCGTTGGCGTCACCGTCCCGCCGTACCTGCGGCGTGCTCGCACACGCGCGCACACGGACCGCCCTTAATTAGCTCCTAAAGCATCACCCTGGGAAGACACAGGGAAGGAAAGATCCGTCCCAGACTGCTCCTGCACGGCTGCAAGCCAGGCAGAAAGCTGGCTCTTGCCTGGTTTCAGGTTTTCGGACACACAGTACAGGGGAAAATGTGGTGGTTGTGAAAATGTGCGATAATTAACTGCAACTACTAATTTACACTTAGGAAAAATTGCATAGGGCGGTATGCAGCATTTTAAAGCCAGAGAGGAATTCTGTGTTCACACATACTGGAATCCAGTGCTACCCCCTGCATCCCTCTCCCTGAAGGACTTTTAGTTCAGATTAACTCATTTTTAGACGCAAGGATTCCCCATGGTTTAAACCTGCTGACTTGGACGGTTCATCACAGAAACATTGTTCCAATATGAAAAATCTCTACCTTGTTTAAAGGTGTCCTAAATATTTAGGGTCAAATCCTGCAAGTACCTTTACATGCAATTTTTTCACCCCAAAAATCGAGGTGCACAGTCCCACCTTGGGTCTACGAAACACTTTCCCAGATACCCAGGGAGGTAGAGGGGGAAGAAAAGGAAGTTGGAAGCTATTTCCAGCCAGACCACCAGTAAATATCTCTTAACTCCCCATCATTAGTGGTACTTAGCTGCTTATCTCCTTGTTTATAAACCACTGCTGGGATAGTCTCACAATGAAAGCACTACAAAATTTCCTATATTCTCATTTGCAATTGCAAGTGTCAGTAATAAACCAGAAGACTTGTGGGCTGTCGAGGTTTTACCTTCCACAAAGGTTTTTACACACTGTCCTCTGTCCCGACAGACAGGGAACACCTTCCCTGATAAAATGGATCAGACACGTTGACACTTGATAGTGGAATCCCGGAAAGCTCCCGCTCCTGCTGTGAAATAGCCATTTAAGGCAAGGGAGCTTTTCAGGATGGGATCAGTTCCATTGTCCTCTGCGGGAATAAATCCAGTTTCAATATTCTTGGACCAAGGCCTTCCTCCCAAGACCAAACAGAAAGGAGATTGTGTAACAGGGCATGAGGAGGCAATTCCTCTGCCTTCCTACAACATATATTTGAGTCAAGGAGACCATCTGCATATGGATTATGGCGAGAATGGAGCTGAAATCTTCCTATGGAACCCTGACCCATGGACATCTGGGCACTTTCTGTCCATGGGCGGGCTCATCCCAGGGCTGCTGCTTCCTTGCTCAACATCTGTCCATTCCACAGAGCCCCGTCCTGGGATGTGGGCTGCTCGTCCCTGGGCCACCCATCACCCCGAGCTGGGCAGCGAGCAGTGCTGGGAGCAGCAGAGAGAGCGAAAAGCACACCAAAGTTTCGGTTCCCAAGTGGAATTTTCAGGGCGGGAAAAAACCAGAAAACCCCAACCAAACAAAAAAAGGAAAAAACCCAATATTCACCTTATAAACCACGTTTTTAAACAAATTTTTTTTAGGTTTTTGTACAGTAAAAATTCTGGCAGTACTCAGCTGCCAGCCAGCTCTCCAGCCCGTCGGCCCCCGGCCCCACCGACCCCCGGCCCCGCTGCGGGCGCTCGGGCTCTGGGGGCCAAAGGGCCACCCCGGGGTGCTCCCTGGGCCGGACGGGGCCCCTCGGTGCCCTCAGCGCGGTGCGGGGCCGCGGCGGTGCGGAAAGTGCGGCCGCCAATGCTCAGGCTGAGGCGGCGGCGGGGCCTGGGCTGGGGCCGGGCCGGGCGGGCGGAGCCGCCGCCGCCGCCATGGGGCTGCTCAACTTCACCCGCGACCCGGTGCCGGAGGCGGTGAGCGGCGACATGCACAACCTCAACCAGCTCAGCGCCCAGGTGCGCCGGGAGGGGACGGGCACGGGCGGGTTCGGCAGCGGGGGAGCCCCGGACACGGAACCGGCGGGGCGGGGCGGCACCGGGAGCGCGGCCCCGGAGCAGTCCCGGCTGTGCTGGGCCCACCGGGTCTCCAGGCCCCCGTGCCCGGTCCCCGCTGGGCCCGGTGCCTGAGGCAGGGTGGGCAGCGTGACCCGTGCCCGGCGGTACAGCCCCGATCCAGCCGGAGCTGTTTGAAGGATGTTTATAGAATCACGGAATCCCGGTCCCGGCTGGAAAGGACCTTAAACACCATCTAGTTCCACCCGCCTGCCATGGGCAGGGACACTGGCGGAGCTCCAGGTGGAGGGCTCAGATCGTGCCTCGTGGGCGGTGGGGTCCTGTCAAGCACTGGGGTTTCTGGTGGGACCACACAGTGTTGGGGTTGTGATTCCCACCCCCAGATTCCCACCCTGCACTTCCTGCCTCAAGCTGAGTGGTCCCAGTCATTGGTACCATCTGCCTCCAGGTCACCGACACACTGGGTGTGCAGCTTGGGCTGAAGTTGGTGGAAATGCTGAGGCTTTTCCAGCCCCAGCTTGGCAGGACTGAGGGAATCAGCCCGGTAACAGCCCGGTGCCATCTCTGTTACATGGCCGAGGAGGAGGGCAGGGCAGGATCTGCAGCCACACAGCAGCCAATACCACTTTGGGCCATACCCAGCAGGTCACAGCCAGCGCTGGTGCTGGTGCCAGCAGAGGGGGGTGCTGGTAGTGCTCTGCCACTCGGGCAGCCTCTCCATCCTTGCCTGCCAGCTGCACACCCAGAAGGCTGAAAGCAGCAACTAGACCCTTAACCAGTTCTCTTCCTTTCCCGAGTTAGTCTGGTTACCCCATGGGGTTTGTGAAACATGAGACTGATGTTCACAACTTTTCCCACTCGCAGTTTTTGGATTGCACAAGATAGAACAGCAGCTTCCGATTAGCCACAAGTCACAAAAGCCCTGTGCAGTGCCAGCTACCAGCTGCACAGACCCCTTGAGAGGCTCTGAAAAGCATCCTGAGCAAATCCCATCCACAGGCATCACATAGTGCCGAGGACATGGCACCAGCACAGGCCCAGCTCTGGGACCAGTGTGCTGGAGGCGGGTGGAGCTGGGTCAGGGGGGTACATCACCACCTAATCATGGTGCTGGTGGGGTGGTGAGGTGCTGATGTCCAAGTCTAACACCGTCCTGTCTCTTCACAGCAATTCTCGGCGTTGACTGATGTGCTTTTCCGCTTTCTGAAAGAGCCCAAGGAGGTAAGGCGGAACTGGAGAGATGTGTGAGTGCAGCTCTGGTCAGAAACAGAGAAAAGATTGTGTCACCGCTCTTTCTCTTGAGCAGGTAGAAAGGTTTCTGACTCAGCTCTCAGACTTTGCCACCATGAATAAAATCAGCTTGGGCCCCCTGAAAAACATTGTCAAAAGTATTCTTCTGGTACCCAGCGGTAAGTGATGTATTTGCATATCCTGCCCTGAGGCCAAACTGTCCCAGCCATTCCTGCAGGGCTTGGTTTGCACAATAAGTGTTAATGGTAGCTAATACAGTGCTTAGCACTTAAGAATCAAAACTTCCCCTGCTTGGTGACTCTTTGTATTCTTTATACCCTGCCTGCATGCACATTTCACAGGCTTAAGTAAACTCCCTTAAATATCTGTGCATTAAATGCAGCACAACACGGACAGTGCTTGGTTTAAGCAGTGCCTGTAAATCCCTTTTGCCAGACCAGGGCAGCCTCGTGTTGGCACCGAGTCTCTGCAGGAACTTCCACCCCAGTGACCCGGTGCTGGAATTCCTCCAAGGACAAGCGCTGTTGGAGACAAATAAGACAGTGCACACCCGTTTGGGGTGGGCTGGGGACCGGTGCAGTTCTAGGCCACGTGAAGGAGACAGCTGACCTTGCAGTCTGGTTCTAGAGAAACACTTCATGTGTCCAGCTCTTTCTCATTCATAAAACAGTGAGGAAGAGGTTCGGGGGGATTCCACTGGAATACTCCAGACTCCAGCACTTTATAGGATTACTGTGATGTTGTGGCTGCTGTTTGACATGGTAATGCATCAAACACTCCACGGCACATTCATCCCATTGATCCTTCTTGTTATTAATAGTCCCTTGCTATTACCCTCCAGCCCTGGGTTCCTTGTAGCTTCCTTCACAGCCCTGATGCTGAGCACAACTGTTTTCTGAATTTGTTTTAAACTTGTTTTACTGCTTCAAGCCACTTTTCCTATCCAGTAGTAGCAATCATTTTCTCTCCTGTGAGGATTTAATGGGAATTTGCATTTTCTCCCATCCTGATCCAGGCCTTGGTGCCCTCATCTTGTCATTCCTGTGTGTGTGTGCTCTGGCTTCAATCCCGTTGTAACTTTTCCCCAGTTCTGGGATGCCACGGACGATATCAGAACAGATCACAGCAGATAACTTTAGCTCTGTGCTACACAGCCGGAAAGCCACGTGGGGCTGGCAGTCTCCTTGAATTTATGAGATGCCTGCTCTTGGCTTCAGAGAGCAGAATCCTTGTAAAGGTCCCTGCGCTGCCTGGGCCCCAGAACAAAGGGGGAAGGCGCAGCGGGGGAAAGTGTTATATGCACACGTTCACACCCATCATCCCAAACACAGCAGGTAGGTCAAATTAGTAGCCCGCCAGCCTTAACAGTTCTCCTTTAACAAGCAAAGCGGCTACAGGAGAGAAAGCAGCAGCTTCAAAACATAACCGCTGCCGCCGTTCCCATGGATACCTGCAATGGGATCTCGCCCTCTCCCAGGCACTCCCAGAGCCCGGACTTTTAAAGCACCGGGCATCTGCAGAGATACAGGCAGGCACGACTGGGTTTCCGATCTCCGAGGAGCTGTGGTTTGCTTCAAAACACAGCTCAGAAACAGAGGCTTTCCATCGCCGGGTCCCGTCCCTGCCTCTATGTGACTCAGTAAAGATTGGTTTGACTCAGTAAAAAGTGATTTTTTTTTTTTTTTTTCTTCTTTGTGGTGTTTATTCAGGTGCCCTGAAGAGGAATTTGTCTTCTGAACAAGTCAGAGCAGATTTTATTGCTCTAGGTAGGTCACATGATTTCCAGTAAATAAAAGATAATTAATATTTATCACATAGTAATCTCATATGGTTTCCCCCCACAGGCCTCAGTGAAGAGAAAGCCAGTTATTTTGCAGAACAGGTATTCATATATTTTTGCTTCTTTCTAAGCTAACAAAATATCAGTTCTGTGAGTGGGAACTCATAAAACCCCACTGTGCTCCTGAGACGTGTCAGCACTTTGGGTATTTTCTTCAAAACCAGCTTGGGATTTTGAACTGAAGATCCTCAAAGAACTAATAAGGAGCAGTTTGTCTGATGATACCTCTGGTTTGCCAGGGCCTCTCCCCCATCCGTGTCACAGTTCCTGCACTGCTGTGTGGCTTTCAAGTGATGTTTTTGTGCTTCCCATGCTTTGAGCCCCGAGGTCATGCAGTTACACGAACACATGGCTTTTTGCACAGATATTGTTACACTGAACCAGTGCTAAAACAAAACCAGTGAGTTTCATTTACAGAAGTGACAGGGCAGATGGAAATCCTAGCAGGACTCAAACACCTCTGAAAGCCCTCCTGACCACATTAGTTCTGTCTTTACTTTGGGCTTCTGCCATCCTCTGCCTTGGTTCTGACTCTTGTTGAAGTTTCAGGTACAAACAGAGGCCTCTCTGAATTAATTGCTGGTGTGTCTTTTGCTTTTGTAGTGGAAGGTGAATTCCCCCACCCTAACACGCCTGGCTGTGGGTCAGACACTGATGATTAACCAGCTGATAGATATGGAGTGGAAGTTTGGAGGTAATAGAGCTACAACATAAACTGGAGGGGTTGGGAAACCCAGCAGCAGCTCTTGGCTAAATAACATTTTATTTCACCGCTTAACTAACAGATTATCTGCCTTCTCTTCTTTCTGACTCACAGTGACTGCTGGGAGCAGCGAGCTGGAAAAAGTGGGAAGTATCTTCTTACAGGTAAATCTCCCACATCACAGAGTTCAGCTTGTAGTGCAGTTGAGGAACAAGCTCCAGCCAGGCATGTGGGAAGCACTGGCTGTGAGGGGAGGGAGAGGGAAGCTGGGTCTCACAGGAACGGGCTCTGTGACCGCATCTTCAGTCTCCAAGTGCTGCTGCCAGCAGAGAGCAGACACGCTGCTGTTTGTTTCTCTGAAGACATGCGATATCACAGAAACGTGGCCCATTCTGAAAAGCTGTTCAAAAAGCTCAGTTTAGCATAGGTCAGCCATCTTGGGGAGGGAGGGAAAGTGGGATCAAGGACCTCCAGAGATCCTCCCAATGCCCAGGGAATCTGTTCCTACAGTGATGCTTCTTAAAAAGCCTGTCAAAGATATGTGTGCTGTGCAGCAGTCAAACTCACAGTGGACTCCTGCTCTGCTGTCCTCTCCTGATGCTCAGATACAGGTCTCTGAACTAAAATACCTCTGCTTTTCCTTTCCTCAAGCTGAAACTGGTGATTAAAAAAGGGAGCCAGTTGGAAAACGTGTATGTTGGTGAGTTATCAGTTCTGGAAAAGAGGGAAGCACGGGAAAGCTGCAGTTTGGGGCTCTGGGTGTTGCTGGGGGTGGGGGAATCTGGGGGCAGGACCAGGGTGGGGTCACTGCAAAAGCATCCCTGTGGCTACTTCTGCCTTGGCCTCTCCATGGCTGCAGCTGCTCCTGCCACGGGCACTCTGGAAGTGTTTAGGAACACTGCCTTTTGGGCATCCTCACATCTGTGCCTCAGTAAACACAGATCTGCCACGGAGCATTGCATAGCAGCAAGGCAGAGGAGGAAAGTAAATGATTCCCAAGCACGGAGTGCTGTTGGGAGATCCCATCCCGGGGGAGATCCCAGCCTGGCCCCTCCAGCAGCCTGGCTAGCATAAGGAACCAGCTGCTGGGAATCACAGTGGCTAATCCTCCCCAGCTTAGGTGAACATGAGTTGCTCTGTGGTAGCACCAGAACAGCTTTGACAACGTTGGAAGTGTAACCTGAAATCTTAAG
>VWZT01014194.1:0-10665 GCA_013397055.1 Pachycephala philippinensis | reverse complement strand
GGAGCGGATCCGATGGGGCCGGCGGGGAGGACGAGGGAGGAAGGCGCGGGATGCTCCGGCGGGGGCACCCGGCCGAGCCCCCCCTCCCGCACACCGCAGCCATGGCAACGGCGATGGGCTGTCCCAGCCCGGCCGCAGCGCAGTGAAGGCGAGAGGGACGCAGGGAGGGAAGGAGCCGCCGGGCGATTCCTGAGGGGCTGGCACACACACAGCCGCTGGAAGCGACCGGAGCCAATCCCCCGGCTCCCTTTGTGATGCTTCCTGACACAGATTCCCTCTCCATGGCTGACTTTGCAAGTTCCCCCATCCTCTTCCCCTCCTCGCGCGGTTCCTTTTCATGCGACTAAATTATACACGAGAGGAGGGACATGCTGGAAATTCTAGTGACAAAATAGAAATGAGCAGATTTGCGCAGGCGGCTGCAGCCCGGCCGCCTCCGGGACTCCTGCGAGCCAAGAGGGACCGGACCTTGTCCCAGGGCAGCAGCATTAAAGCCCGTGAATTTTGAAACCACCAAGGAAAAGGCTTTTCCTGCGGCAGCAGAGAAGTGCGGGCGTGTGGAGCAGGAGCGCGGTGGGTGCCGGGACCGCGGCCCCTCCGCGCACAGCGGCTGCTGTCCCAGCACACAGCACCCTCGGGGACGGCAGGCGACGCATTCACTTCCCCGGAGAAATGTCTTGTTTGGGAGCCAGTAAAAAATATGCAAATCTGGGAGGGCTGGGCCTCAGCCTCCGAACAGCCTTTCTCCCTTTCCTCCCTTTCCTCCCCTTCCTCCCCATCCCAGAGCTCTGTGGGGCGAGCTGAGCCCTGGGCAACCGAGGGAAGGGAAAGGCAGAGCCGGGGGAGCGCGGGGGCGGCAGGCGAGGCAGGGGGTGAGATTTGGTGTGTCACGGAGCGGGACGGGGAGATGTGCGCGGGATAGCGGCTCCTCCAGACCGCGGGCATGCGGAGAAGGCTCCTGCTCCCGCAAGCCGGGGTGGGTGGAGCATGCTGTCACTTTTTGGTGCTGGGCAAGCCCGGCATCGCTGTCGCAGGATTGCTGCCTGTGCAATGAGTCAGGAGCAGCGCTGCCACGTTCTCCTCCTACAGGCAGCGTCCCGTGGCGGGTCGGTCGTGCTCCGCACCGGGACGCGCCCGCACACGCGGTGCTGCTTCAGCTCCGACGCCACGTGGGTGGGTGAATCTCCGGCAGCGACTCTCCGGGGAAACCCCTGTGTTGCGAAGGATGAGGACGCCGACCTGCAGCTCGGACGAGATGTGGAGCGCCTGGCTCAGGCAGCGATCCCACGGGACACGGGCATATTCCTGTGCCTGCGTCCCACCTCCTCTGCCAGACAATGAAACACTGCCCTCCTTCCCAAGTCGCAGCAGAACAAATAAAGCAAGCGCCATATGGTGCCAAGACACGTTGGAAATGGGGCCAAGCCCAGGAGGTAGGGGAGGTGGCAAGCCTCCATCCCCACACCAGTCCCCATCGCCAGCTCCAAGCCAGGGCTGTCCTTGGGGGAGCTCTGTGCCCGCTCCTCCTTCCCCCCGCAGCCACTGCCCCGCTGCCAGGCACAGCTCTGCATTTCAGCCGTGGCTTTGCCTGCAGTCCTGGGGGAGCACAGAAACCAAAGCTGTCCCCGAGAGCACTTTTTCCTCTAAGGGCTGGCCCAGGGACACACGTGTCACCGCTGGACTGACGCTGGGGCGTTGTCAGGAGATAATGCCCTGCACCCTGCCACGGGACCGGGCACCCTGCTACCTGTGCCCCACAATTGCAAACGGCAGTGGACACCACAGACAGCTTGTCCCCTAAAACCCCTGCAGCCCAGGGGCTGGAGGAGAAGCCTCGCAGCTGCTCCAGGCCACCACAGATACAGGACCCCACTGCAAGAAGAAAGTGGCACCATGTTTCTGCCTGTCACAGCAATCCTCCTGCCTGGATCCTCCCACAGCCCTGCAGCTCCTGGATTCCCTGTGCGTTTTCAGGCGAGTCACCTCCAAGCACAGGCTCCCAGCAGTGAGGTACCTCCCAGGGGATTTGGGCACCCTGTGGCAGGGCTTTCAGAGGTGCTGAGCGCCTGCAATTCCCTGCAGCCTGCTCTGTGGAGCAGAGCACATCCCTCCCAGAACCCAGCCTGCCCTGGCTGCCCAAGGCCTGACCCAGGACAGCAGATCCCAGAGCTTCCTTGGGGACAGGATATGATGAGCTCCTGGGGGAAGAGGGGGGCTCCAGGAGCCCCTCACACTCTAACAGACCTTCTGCATGTGTGGCAAGCAGATGCCAGCCTCATCTGTGCCTGGGAGCCACCTCGCAGAGCTCATGTGGCACCTACCCACCTGCCAGCCCCATTCACCCCATTCCCTGTGCAAGGGCCTCCAAAAGGGAAGCACCTGGCTCTGTCCTCCAGGTTGAATCAAAGTGAGAATCTCTTGGAGGTTTTGTAGCCACAGGGCTCAACTCTCTCACTGCAAATGTGAGCAGATCATTTGCACCTGAGTCACAGAGATGAGAATCAAGTAAGTTGTGCAAGCAAAGGACTTTGTTGAATCATACACAAAAATGTTGGGATGATAAGGATCAGACAGGACCCAGGAGTAGCCCACAGATCTCTCCATCTCTGTGCCATCCTCCTTCCTACTTTAAAGAGGCAGCACTGCCTGATGGAGTGTCTCATGACCTGGCTCCATCCCTCCCTATCTATGCTCCCGTGACCTGGCTTCATCTTCCCTCCCCTACCTATGGAGCCTCTGGGAATGCTCCACACCAATGAGTGTTTGACAGCTGCTCTGCAGACCCAAAGCACTGTGTGAAAATTGTATTTTTTATTGACAATGTTACAGGTAATGAGAAAAGCAAGAGGCAGCCTTGTCCTGCACAGCCTACCTGGATTCCTGTAGAGCGAAAGCGGACGTGGCAGAGGGTCCCAGCTGTGGTGCTGTTTGCTGACCAGTGGCTGTGGAGGTCTGCCCTCATCCTGGTCCCAGCTCCACTTGGGCTTCTTACCCACCACGTGTTGATAAACAGAAAAAAATGTACAATGGCTGCATTGAAGTTCCCAGTTAAACAGAACAGCAGTGGCTGCTCAGAAGGGGAACTTCTGCATTATCTTTTGCTCTGTTAATTCAGAGGTGGGACTTGCTGAAACAGGGACAATCCACAGGGAAAGATCTGGATTTTTGAACACCCCTGGGGTGAGATCTCGGGCAGGGTTAAATGCCAGCAGGCAAAAGAAAAGCAGCAACCCCAGGAACAAAGGGGACACGGGTATTTTGGGGCAGGCTGACTGCTAGGAGCAGGGGAAGCAGTTACTGGGAGGTGTGGGGTTAGGGCATGCCATGTTCCAGCACATGCAGCTGCAAGGCGAGGCCGGGGATCCCAGTGGATCACCAGGTACTGACTGGCAGTGGCTCCACGAGAGGCCAGGGACCCTGTCCGGATCACCAGGCAGCGACTGGCAGCAGGCTGTGCTGGAGGCTGAGGATCCAGCACTGGCACACACACAGGACAGTGCCCGGCTGCTGCAGGGTGAGCAGTGGGCACAGCTGAACCCAGCAAGCCACCGAGCTGCAGGCAGCAACAGCACAGGCAGGGAGAGCAGGAAGGGAGCCCAGGCAGGGAGCACAAGCAGGGGAACACAGGCAGGGAATGCAGGCAACAGTGCCGGCAGCAGCAGCAGCCTACCTAGGGGAGAAGCAGGGAAAGCCTTGGGTCCCCGCTGTGACCCAGCACCTTGCTGCTTCCCAAGCCCCTGACGGTGTGACAATCCCGGGGGTCTGCAGCCTGGTTTGTGCTGAGCTGGCAGGGTCCCGCTCAGCAGCAGCCAGGTGGGATCCTGTGCCTGGAGGAGGCACGGCAGGATCAGCCCAGAGCAATCTGTTCGGGTAGAAGTGGGTGGTAAATTAACGGCACTGGAAGAACGACTCCCCGGTAGCTCCAAAGTGGGGCGTCAGCAACGAGCCGAGCTCTAACGAGCCTCGAGAAGGCTGGAGCCCTCCGTGCCATTTCATCTCTGCTGCTCTGCGTCGGATTTCCCAGGAGCCCTGCAGCCTCGGCCACATTAATTATGCAAATGAAAAGGTGATGCCAACTCACCAGCCCTCGGTAGGGTCCCTGCGAGTGAAGTTGGGCCCGAGCACCGGCCGCTGCCCTGGCTGGGGCAGGGAGGGTCCGGGAGCACACCAGGCAGGATGGATGTTTGCAATAATTATCCAGTCATCCCCTTCAAGTGTACTGCAGCCATAGCAACAGACAGATGTTCTGTCCCAGCCAGAGTCCGCAGCGAGCTGGGGAGGGAAGCACAAAAATTAACCCGTTCAGCCCTAGGATGGCACAGAATCCACTTAATTCTGGGACCAGCCCACACTTGGACATCCCTGAGGAAATCAGGCAAAAACCCAATCACACAGTCCCCAAATTAATCCAGGAGAAATTGCCCCAGTGCTGCCTTGGTCACTGTCTGACACAGAAAGTTGAAAGAGAATCAGTAGCATCCCATGGGATGGGGTCTGGCTCTGGGAGGGCTCTGCTGTCTCCTGTCCCAAATGGAAATAGCCTGGCTGAAGCTCAGCGTCTCTCGGGGGTGATGCTGCAGGTGAGGCTTTTCAGCTCTGCTGGTACCCAGCTTTTGGAGAGGGATGGATGGCACCAGGAACTTGCTCAGGGACAGCCACAAGCACCTCTGCCGTCAACACCCACACAGTGCCCTCAGCACAGACCCTGCTGGGCACCCAGCTAGGCAGGAGGGGATGGATGAGCCACATGGACCAGTATCCACTTCTGCGTCAAAGCCTTTACAGTATTCGGAGATGGGATGCAGCCAGACCAAGGAATAACTGGCATTTCACGATCCTGCTGCTGTACAAGTTCCCAGGATTCAGCCTGAGTCCATTAAATCTCACCCAGAAATATTGCCACAGGGGCTCTTGTGCACCCCAACACACCAAAAATGTAAACCCAGCTTTTCCTGGGGCCTGCTGAGCAGGCAGCCCTCCCCAGGCACAAGGTGTCTTCTCCACCTGCCCGGAATTCCTTCCAGCATTGGAATTTAAATGTTGTAAGGTGAAGGCCAGACCCCCATGGACCTCACAGTTCCCTCCTGGAAGGATCAGAGCTGCCCACCCCAGCTCTCCCCTCCTGTGCCAGCTGTGCCCAGGGGTCCTGCAGAAGCAGCTGGGCTCCTCAGAAAGCAGAGCAATCCCCTGACCTCGGAGCAGGCTCACTGGAAAGCCCCATCCAGATGTTTGCAGCTGCAGATGCTGCTGGAGTGTACCCATGGTGAGGATTTCAAAGGAGGGCGAAGGGGCTGGGTAGGACAGCCTGAGCAGATGTGCCTGGAGTAACAGATCACACCTGGAAAAATGGAAGAATGGAGAGGACCCTGCTCTGGACCGGTGGAGGAAGACAGACCCCCCAGCACAGAATCAGAGAACCATGGAATCACAGAACTGCAAAGGATGGAAAAGACCTCTAAGATCATCGAGTCCAACTGTTAACCCAACACAACTGTGAGAGGTCACAGGAACAGTCTTACTTCTTAAACTGTAAGACTATTTTTGGTTCATATTCCTTCCCTCTTGTCCTCTGCCACACAGACAATGAGATCTCCAGCTTGCAGAGGGCACCCCAGCTCCTCCCGGCTGCTCCCGGCGCGCCTGCTGACAGCTTGTGCCGCCTTAGCACAGCCTAGCCTGGAAATCTGTGGTCTCCCGGTTGGGTTTTTTTCTTTCCCTTCTTTCTCCTGAAAAGAAAAAGCAGGGAAGGGTGAATTTGCTGGTCTTGAAACTGAGGGAGACGTGGCATCATGTGCAGTCACAGAGGATGTGGGCAGGTGCCATCAGCCTTCCCCACGCAGCTCTGGGAATGGAGCTCAGCCCTGCTCTGCAGCTCCCTGGCTGTTCCTGCCCGGGCTCCCACACAGCTCTGGCAGCTGCTGGGTATTTCGGTTCTTCCCCACAGCGCCAGGCTACCCCACTCCTTCTGTGGCTCTTCCCCCAAGCACATCAATCCGGTGGCCACGTGGTTTGATTCCCAGCCCGCTGAAAACATGCTGGAGACAGAATAAGAAGGTGGGAAAAATGTCTATTATTTCCAGAAATCCCCTCTCAATTTGTGACTCTGGCTGCTCTGCTTCTCTTAGTCCCAGGCCTCTCTCAAGCAGAAGCCCCACCAAATGATGCTTGGTGCTGTGATACAGACAGCAATCCAAGAGGCTCCAGAAGGAATTCACGCTCCTTGCTGACTTCCCTGAGCTGCTTTGACTTATTATCTGACCTGGATCTAAATTGGGTTTTGATTAAAGTCAAGAATAATTCTACTTGGGAAAACCTCATTGTTTAGGCTCAGAGTTAGCAAAAGCTACGGGAGAATTAAATCTGATTTCTCACTTTGGGGACAGAGACCCCAATGGGACCCCTGCCAGTGCCCAGTGCCCGCTGTGAGAGGCAGCCACGCTGGGCCATGTCACCCAAAACCTGACCAAGCTCCTTTTTGCTGCCACCAGGGTTTCTTCCCAGTTCTTCTCTGAGGCACTCCTGTAGACCCTGATGGCTCCAAAGCTCAGTCAGCATCTCCTCATGTCAGACACAGGGTTATCCATGGTCTGTTCATTCTTTCTCATCTCATCCCATGGTGGTGCCAGGGTTTAGCCCGTGTCCCTCCATGATGTCTATCTCCAGTTGTCCACAAACGTGTCTTCTCTCAGCATCCATTTCTCAGAGATCAGGGAGCTGAGTCATCTCTGTAAGACACTCTCCTCTCTCCTGAACAATCCAGCAAACTCTCTCTGCACTAGTTTCAGGCTAAATTCTCTCAGTGTGGCTCGCCAGAACCAGGTGGCAGCCCGAAGCGTCGCCAGAGCCCTCATACTTCTCTATGCCTCCCTTGAAATAAATCTCCCAAGACAACTTGGGATCATTCCCCTTTTCCATTCTGCTGGTGGATCACAACTACCCAGATGGTGGATCACAGTTCTCCCCTTGGTGGATCACAGGTCTCTCAGTGGATCACAGGTCTCCCACCCAACCTCGGGCAGGTGAACATCTCAGATGCAGACTGAGAGACACACAGGCTCCCTTTGTGTTTGATGGGAAGAATAAGGCAGTTCCAGTGAGCAATTCATCTCACTCCCACTTGGGGAGTGCTCAGAGGATGGGGATGAATGGTTTCTGTAGGTGCTCATTGTCTCATGCTCACTGTAGAGACAGTTGAGACACCCAGGTACCGCTGGCTCTCCGGCTGGGAATGTAAAGTTACAAGAGCCAAACATCATCCGTAGTGATCCCTTAAGTACCTCAGCATTCTCTGTCCCTCCCCAAGGAAGCCAGCAGAAGAGATGGTTATTAACTCCTCCGTTCACTTTGTGTTGCTTGGCACCAAACAACGTCTATGGGAGGGTTGGGTGCTCCTGTGCCCACCCGTCTGTCTGGCTCTGATCCCACCCAGCAACACTCGGGGGCAGTCAGTAAATAATTCCAGTTTTGTCTCCACTCGAGTGCAAGTCCAGATGCTGACCAACAAGACCAGGTGTTCAAGGCCAGGTTGGACGGGGCTTAGAGCAACCAGGTCTAGCAGAAGGTGCCCCTGCCCAGGGAAGGGGGATTGGTACAAGATGGTCTTTAAGGTCCCTTCCAACCCAAACCATTCCATGTTTCTCTGATCTCTGCAGTATTTGATGGGATGTCTCTGGCAGCATGGCAGGATTTCTTCCCATCCCATCAGACCTCAGTAAGTCCCAACTGCTTTGCCCTGTGCATGTCCAATCCCTGGTCCAGCTGAGCACTTTTGTCAGAAGACCAAAAATTTCTTTAGAACAAAACACAACTTGTAGGAAATTAGAAAGGCACCTCAAAGAGGAAAGAGCAGCAGAGTGCTCAGATAAAACCCAAATCCAACCTTTTTTTTAAGACAGTATAAATAGCAATGGACCTGGAGTCACCATGTTTGTCTATAAAAAAGCCATCAGCAGACACCCTGTGCTGGACACACCCAGTACGTGACAGCCCGAACTGACAGCTGAAGGTCCAGTGCCACCAAAAAATTCCACTTTCCTTTTTCCCTGCCTTTAAGGACAAGAGTGCCTCAACACCATGCATTCTAATCTGGAGTGTCATGAGATTGCTCATGCAGTGCAAGTTAAACCCTCATTGAATCCATGCTGGATTGGACCTAAAATATTGATCTGAACCTTGAGGCCAGGTGTGAATGGTCTACCCCGAATCCTCACCCAGAGGACATCAGTTCTTGGTGTGACTGGCCTTGCACTCACAAACTGGGGAAACTCGTGTCCATGCTCACCAGAGAGGGACCCTCTGCATTGCTTTATAAGTGGACCCTAAACCTTCCAAAGGTTGGGTTGAGGCAGGAGAAGACTTCTTCCCCTGCCTATGATGCTGCAAGAGGACATTCCCTTCACACCGGCTCCTCAGCAGCTCAACTGCAAGGTGTGGAATTCAGTGGTGACCTCAGTGAGGAAGTCTGATCCTGGTGAAAAACTCAGCATCACTCCTGGGTGGAGCAACTCCTCAGCAGAAGCAAAATGTTCTTTTACACCCTTCCTTGCTCAACATCTCCTGCAAAGTGGCTGGACTCCAGAAATGGGATCTACCCCGGCTTCTCCTGGACATCCAATGGTCCCCACATCTCTCACAATGCTGATTCACCAAGATCTCATAGGATCCCCCATAGGCTCCCCCATGCCAGCCAGCTCTGAACAACAGCTCAGCCAGTCACTGCTTTGTTTGGGACAAGTGTATGCCCAGGAGCTGGAGCAGGCTGAGAGCTGAGCCTGACTTTATCCACAAAGTCGTTGTGAGAAAGTTGCCCGCTGAACCCAAATTCTGCAGAACATCCTTCTTTTTTCTGCCGTTTCCATCCACTCACTGCTCCTCACAGCCATCCCCAGAAAAAGCCATGCTTCCATGGCTGGCCAAGGCTTCAGAGGATGTCCATCTTGTTCATAGTGGTCATCAGAAATACTGCAGTACACCAGCAAGTTCCTGTAGGCATCCTGCACAACGTGCCTTGGGGTGAAATTCCACAATGGAGAAGACCCTCTGCGCTCCCCAAGTCCTTCTCCAGTGGCGTCAAGTTGGGCCCAGAGCAAACTGATTGGTAACACTGGGAATTTTTTGTGAGTTGTCCACATATCCAGTGGGATGGGGAGGGTCAACATGATCTACAGTGCCATATTGCAATAAGCAATGCCAATGCTCCAGTGTCACGGACATCCCCTGGTTTCACCATACCCCCTCTGGCATGGCTAACCCATGGCTCAGCTCCTGCAGCATTCCATTCCCACCTCAAGATCTTTTGGATGGGCACCATGTGACTGGCACAGGGCAAGGGACAGTGAAGAAAACTGCCGTTCAGCCACAAAGTGCCCTCACCTTGCCCCATCTCCATCCTTGGCGTGTGGCACTGCTGCTGGCTGTGCCCTGGCTGCTCCGATGCCACGCCCAGAACCTCCAGCACTGGCCTCAGACAACTCCCTGACATATCAAATTGCTCTTCCAGGTTCCCACAGTCTCCCGACTCCTGCACCTCCATCCTCATGACAGCCGTACCACTGCTGACCACGCAGGCAGCCCTTGTATGGACCACTGCTGTGCCCCTGACTTGGGATGGAGCAAATGTGTGGCACTGCTGGGTGGGCATGGAGCACATATGTGGCACTGCTGGGTGGGCGTGAAGTGCATGTGGCACTGGTGGACAGAGCAGGAGCACATGCATGGCACTGCTGGGTGGGCATGGAGCACATATGTGGCACTGCTGGGTGGGTATGTAGCACACGTGTGGCACTGCTGGGTGGGCGTGAAGTGCATGTGGCACTGGTGGACAGAGCAGGAGCACATGCATGGCACTGCTGGGTGGGCATGGAGCACACATGTGGCATTGCTGGGTGGGCGTGAAGTGCATGTGGCACTGATGGACAGAGCAGGGTGGCACTGCCGGGTGGGCATGGAGCACATGTGTGGCACTGATGGACAGGCAGAAAACGCACATATGGCATCGATGGACAGACTGGGAGCATGCAGGTCACTGACGGACAGGGAGCACAGGTGTGGGACCAATGGACAAATGGAGCACACGTGTGGCACTCATGGACAGACTGGGACCACACGTTTGGCACATGGACTGGGACCACACGTGTGGCACTCATGGACGGACTGGGACCACATGCGTGGCAGTGATGGACAGACAAGGAACGTGTGGTGGCACCAACAGACAGACCAGAAGCAGAAACGTGGCACCGTTGGGTGAGCATGGAGCACACATGTGGCACTAATGGACAGACCAGGAGCACATATGTGGCATTGATGGACAGACAGGGAACACGTATGACACCAGCAGACAGAAGAAGAGCACACACGTGACACTGCTGAGTGGGCATGGAACATGCATGTGGCACTGATGGACAGACCAGGAGCACACGTATGGCACTGATGGACAAGCAGCACATGCGTGGGACCAATGAACAGACCGGGAGCATATGAGTGGCATTGACGGGAAGACCAGGAGCACACGCGTGGCACTGCGGGGTGGGCATGGAGCACACATGTGACACCGATGGACAGACCGGGAGCACACGTGTGGCACCACCAGCATCTCGGCACATGCGTGTGAGCGCCGGGCAGAGCCCGAGCCGCAGCCGCCGGCCGGGACGGGCCGCCCCATCTCAC
>VWZT01014192.1:431762-442901 GCA_013397055.1 Pachycephala philippinensis | reverse complement strand
TACCTTGGTCAGACCCAATACATCAAGGTAGTGCAATTATATGAACAAATGGTCAGAGAAAGAGAAAAATTTTCAATAGTTTTTTTGAATGTCATGCTATCTTCAGTAATCCTTTCATTATATACCTATTCATCAATAATTCATTGTCTATATTTTAAGAACAAACACACAAAAAATTTACTCTCAATTCAGTGTATTAAAGGATCATTTTTGTCTGTCTCCCAAACTTTGTAATCCTTGCTAGGAGTTACGACTAAGGGATGATAATAGAATAGCTTCTCATCTTTGTCAATGACTGAAAAATAGCAATGCTTTCTTGCTGACAAAATCATGAATAAGTAAGTTGAGCAGGATCAAAACAAATTTTAAAATTATTTCTCTGCTACTTCAGGATGTTCTTTGAGATTTCTCTCAGATTGATTGCACTGCAACACTAATGGAAGCAACATGGACCTTACTGAAATCCTATCTCCTCCGTTAAGACTGATTATTAACAATAATTCACTAGAGTAGGGTGGTGAGCCTCTTCTTGCTGCTGTTTTATTCCCAATGCCTCTGTATTTCATCAGTAAAGTTAGTGGCATCTTCAAGATCTCATTTTTCATGTTTATAAGTCTCCCTGCTCTCTTGTAAATTTTAAGAAGTGTTTTGATTCATAAAATAATTTGATTTCAAATAAAAGGAATTCTCAAATATCAGGCATAGGGCACTAGGTTTGATCTGTCTGTGAACTCAGGGAGAGTAACACTGAAGGCAAGGAATATTTGCCTTGCTTCACAGAGCCTTGCTCTCCAAATACAGCCTGGATATGCCCTGAGCAACCTGAACACCCTGTTTCCTGCCAGTCTGGATATCCTTCCAAGGCAAATGGATGGGCATTGGTGGGCAGTGAGGCGTAACAGTTATTATAGACTCTCTAATGGGAATTGGAGAAGGACCAAAGTGGCAAAGCACTCCAGAAAATACCCTTCCTTTGCAATCAGGGCTCCTGGGACTTGCATGCCCTGGAATGAGTGCTGGGGGAAGACACTAGGAGCTCTTAGCTCTATTCAACACTGCTGAAGGGTAGTACAAGCCCTGTCTAAAGCCACTGAAGATTTCTTTGCACTGTGCAACAGGTTTGGCAGATAGAAAATGGCATACATGAGTGCATTCTCTCTCACACATGCATGTGGCTTTGCATGATTCTTGGAGGAAGAATATATTCCACTTTGCAGAAGCTTTTATTAAATCACTTGCAATCCTGCAAACTAAAGGAATAGCATGTCTGCAAGTCACAGAACATCTTGAGAGTGTATTCCTGGTATAATAATTTATCCAAGAGAGCAAGTAATAGCTTGCTTAGATCTGTATCCAAGAGCAAAATCTGTAATTAATAAGAAGTTTCATGAATGAAATTGAAGAGGAGTTACAGCAAGCAACTTTTTCTGTCTTCTCTATCTATCTGGCTTTTAAGTAATCCACTTTAGGGTATTATTCATTATTTAAAGAGAAACTTAAGAAATGGTAATGACTGGGATTACTGTCATTCTAGGAAAAGTAGGGCTCTCTTCTGTTGTGTATTTTCTTATACAAAAATAATGTGACAAAAATCTGAAAAAAAAATTTAACAAACTTGGTATTGTCAATGATTGCTAGAGGGGATACCTAAACCTGCACGTGTCTGTGCATAGGGCTAGAGTAATATGCAATAATTGGCCAGAGTCTATGATTAAGAGTTTCACAATAAATTCAAAACGGGAACCTCCCAATATTCCTCCTATATTAATGAAGAAATTTGTAATATCTGTAATTTATCTATAATAAAAAACATAACCTACAACAAAGAGGTGTCAAATTTAAATGCAGATCAAATCCTGGGATTATCAACACCACAAATTACTGTTTATTTCTGGTGATTGAGTTTTACTGAAATATAGATATTTACACAAATAGATCATTTTAACATTGAAGGGAAATTATTTTTCTATTGCCTTATTGTGTGATGTTCTTTCTATAAACTTAACCTAATAAATTTATTTCATGTTTTATCCCTCATAGCTTGGTACTCTATTTTATTTATATATTTTACTATTATTAGAATTTGCAAACAGATCGGAATGCAGTATCTTTTATATATCTCTTTTGATAGTAAAACTTGTTCAAATATTTCTAAGAGTTATCACTTCTTCAAAATAGGCATTTCAGAAGGTCAGGAAGATTCAAAATATTCACCATATACAGTCTAAATTTTCAACTCTAGCTGACCATTTTAATAGTAATTTTGTAAAGAAAAAAGTAAAAACTATGGCTTCTGTAAAGTAAAAACTGTATAGGTTCAATACTAAGGAAAACAATTGCTTTAATTGAGTTTTACCTTTTTATTTTTCCTGCCTTTTTTCCTTCATTCTCTTTTGCATCCTTTCTTTCACGCTTTGGATTCCTTTTTTCTTCCTCTCATTCCTGTTTTATAATTGAATAATTCTTATTAATAAGTGTAGGAGGCTTATTGCTTCCACTGATCATTTTTTCAACCTATGAAAAATTGTTTTGAGATGCTGCTTCTTTCTATCTGTTTATGTTACTCTTTTAAATCATTTTCAGACTCTTCTGTAGAAGATGGGCAAGGGTTTAAAGGATATTGGGGGCAGTGAAAGAGGATCATAGTTTAGCAGGTGGAGATAGAGAAATTATATATCAGCAGTACTGTAGAGAGATTGTGGAATTTGAAAGCTGCTTGGGAAGAAGGTAACAGTTCAATTTTTAGATGATGGAGAATCCAAATCACTGTGTATATAGTAGATGAAAGATTTATGGAAGCCAATGAAAATATACTGAGGGGATCATTGTTGACCCTTATTTCTTTGTTCTCAAATTGGAATCAGTTTAATTGAAACTATTGTGCTAATATTACCTTGGCTTGGGGAAATTAAGATAAGAGTGCCATGGAAGGACTGTAGAAAGTGTGGAGGTGGTGCAGAATAATAAAAATGTGGATTATTAAAAATGGTTGAATAGCTTTATGCAATTGGAAAAATTCAACAGTACTTCAAAGTTCTAAGTTGAATAAAGTCACATCTAGTTTAACTTCCTTGAGGTCAGTAGAATAATGAAAATTCAATTTGCCACACAAGCTGTTTTCAGGCTCTGAATAACTTTAATGGGGTTTGCTGTGTTTTAAAAATGAAGCCTTTTGAAAATACAGAGCAAGTTGTAGGTCAAAAAATAACAAAATGGCTTTGAGGGTCTGGACATGTCCTGGACTGTGAGGCAAAAAATAGCTGCTGTTGCTTTCCTTCAAAAGCATTTTAGAACTAAGTGCTTTCCAGTTTCATACAAAACATCACAGGATTTCTATGGTACATTAAATCCATGTTTGCTTTGATGAACATAGAACTTTTAGAAATATATACTAATCTAAAATGGCTTTGAAACTGAACTAGCCCCTTAAATAGCTATCAAGTCTTGAGTTCTGCTTTTGGGATGCACTAAAAAAATCTCTTCATAAGCTCTTGAGGACAGTACACTTTTCACTCTCTGATATGAAATTATGTAAATAAAGTTAAAAAGGAAGCACAGTCCAAGAAGTTACTTTCCGAGAGTCTTCTTAGAGTATTCAACCAAGTACATCTGATCAATTTAATAACTCTAATTTAATTAATAACATGTTCCAATTTAATTCAAAACCTGTGAATGAAGAACATAAAGCAGCTGGAAGGTTTGCATTACAATTGGTTTTATTAATTGAAAACTATCATGTATAGAAAATTTTGAAAATATTGCAATTCAGAATTCTACAATCAGGTCTTGACCGCTTTGGATCCCATGCAAAACAGTTGTGCTTGAAAAGTACTTTTACCGTGAGACTGCTCAGCTATCAATATGAATTGAAAGTCTCAGTCTACTTCGTCCTGGTCATATGCTGAAAGTAATGTAATCATCACCTGGCACCTATCAAATGGTGAACAGTCTCCTACAACAGCTGATATAGGGTTGTGTGAGCAATTTATTTTTGTCTGGCTGAATGTTGGGGAGAATAAGAAAAAAAGAAACAAATATTTTTTAAAAATCTAGTTTTAAAAGATCGGCTTCTTCAGGTCAAGTTTTTATATGTTTCACATTTTACAACTAATCAATATAAATTAATAACTGTATTATTTTTTTGAAAATATAAAACACTAATTCAGTTTTAATGGGTTCTTTTTGTCCTTCAGTTGTTTTTGGTCTAAACAGTGTGCTGAGTTTTACAATGAACAGTTTCTTTAGCTAAAAGCCATGTTTTCAGAAGGGAAAAATGTTTTGACACCAAAATTGATTTGTTCCAAGTTGCATTACGTTGGCAGTGGTCAGATTTGTGCTGAGTTAGTGCATCTGCAAAGTTTCTACTTGATTTGTATTTATTTGTAAGATGGACAACATTTGTCAGAATTATTAAAGAATCTAGCAATTTTTATTGTAATTTATTTTTATTAAGTTAATTGCCAGGTGAAATTACCACAGTTATATTTTATTATATGATTTATACAGGATATTTCTGTCAGTAAGACATACTGAATTGTACCACATTTCAGATGAAAATGATTTCCAGTATTGCACAAGCATAACCACCCTCATCTTGCAGTCATCCAGAAGTATTGCTGTCGTTTGATAACATTCTGGCTTTTTGCACTAAGTAGCAAAGTACAGATCTTGTTTATTTGCCAGTTAATTGTCTTTTCATCAACTCTAATGGGAACTTGACTGACTTTTAAGGACCAGGGACTAAATTTTGCTTGTGACTTATTTTTCAAATTTGGAAATGGAAGTGATTTCATATCCTAATATATGTAATAGGGATGAGAGGAAATCAGTTATTTTACTTGCTCTGATGTTTGGTGGGTTTAGAAGAATATTTCTATAAATAAGAGGTAATATATTTCAATCTGGTTAGTACAATATTCAGTGTATGATAGTCAAAATGATTCTTTCACATTACAGATATTTCAGTATTTGTGTTGTAGTGTTTTTCCTTCCAATTTATTTTATAGTATGTTTCTAGTTTGTTTTTTGAATTTGCTGCTGGCCCAGAGCCACGGGTCAGCATACTTTGCCTGGAAAATGTTTTTTAAACAGTATTAAATATGGAGATTTACATCAGGAATGACTCTACACAGAACTAATTCCTCCATCCTGTCAGCTGTAAATAAGAACTGATATTAGGAAGGTTTCAATTTATGTTAATGATAGTGTGAAAAGCATTGGTACGATGCTCTTTATATGGGCTTATGCAAATGGTTGATTGCTACTGAGGTGTGCATTAATATAGAGCACATCCTCAGGTAATTTATGGGAGAATTAGAAGATATGAAATACTAAGTGAAGCGATGATCAGTGAGCAATAGCATTGCCTCAGATCAGTACACATTGGCAGAATGGTGTTCATCATTTCTTTGGAAAAGAAAAAGGCATGCTATACAAAAAATAAGGAAACCGTGATATATATGACAGTGCTTAGAAACATAATTATGCTTTCTATAAGCACTGCAAGTTTGGGGGATTATTTTTTTTTAAGATGCATTCAAAAAAATACCAATTAAGGGATTGAAACCAAGAATAAAAAATATGATGGAGAAAAGTAAATATTCATGGAATTACAGAATCACAAAAAGGTTGAAAGGGACCTTTGGAGGTCACCTGGTCCACACCACCTGCTCAGGTAAGGAACTGGTTGCTTGGGGCAATTTCTTGGTGGCTTTTTGGAAGTCTCCAAGGTGGGAAACTCCCCAGTCTCCCTGGGCAACCTGTGCCAGTGCTCAAATCATCCACACAGTGAAACAGCATTTCCTGATGTTGAGGGGGAACCTGCTGTTTCAGTGTGTGCTCATTGCCTCTGGTCCTGTGCCACTGGGCACCACTGGAAAGAGCCTGGCTCTCTCTTCTTTATGCCCTCTCTTCAGGTACTTATATATAACCAAGGGCATATTCCATACCATAAAGCATCATGCATAAAAACTCTGGGGTAGAGGAAGAAAATGTGGGGTATGACTTCCAAGTTAACTGTTGCTTGGAGGGTAGCTGGCCATTGCTTGAAAGGGATCAGGAATGATTTCCTTTGCACTCTTTTTTTTCTTTCTCTTTCCGTCACTTGCTAAGCATAGTCTTTACCTGCCCAGAAGGTGTTTGCCATCAGAAGACTAATTTGTCTGATTGTAGTATTCAGGCAGATACTGAATTATTAGAGATGGGAAATAGCAGTTGGTCAAAACCAAATACACAGCTGAAGAATATATGTAGAGCAACAGCCACTGCTGCAGCAGAGCGTTACCCAGAAAATAATTAGAAATTATTAGTCAACCCCCTAACCCCATGAAACATAATATTCTTAATTAATTTTCATATTTAATAACTTGTTAATGCCATCATTATGAATTTTGAAAAAAATTATCTTCGGATGAACCATCCACTTTAATTAAACACATACAGTAGAATTTCAGTTCTTCTGTCATGATAATTAGAGATTGTGTTTCCCTTTTCCATATGGGCAATTTGGTAAGTAAAACTATCTTAAAACAGTTATAGATTAAATTTGCAGAATTGCTTAGTTTTCCATGTTGTGAGGATGTAGAAGATTATGCCAAAGGCTTTCTGGTTTAGGATAGGTTTATTTTTGTTGATCTCAAGATCAAGCACGATAGCGTGTTGCTTCTGTTTTCAGCCTAATTTTAAAAATCTGTCAATCTTGAGACAGATATTTTTGTCCAGTTTTCATGCGTTCAGAAATTCACTGAATATTTTGTTGGGTCTCAGATGAATGTTTTTGCAGCTTTTCCATTTAGATTCCTTATGGTGATAGTCTATTTCTTTATATTCTTTTCTTCTTAGATACCTTATCTTGAAAAACAGATGTTTTTGTTACTTTGGTTGATCATGAGAATAAAATATCTGAGGCAGAAAAATTCTGTGAAAATACCTGAATTTCAGCTTTTCAATTACTTAATTACCTGAATCCTATGGGAAGACTGAAGGTCTCTCCATACTGATTGTGAAAACAGTACCATATCTTTATGTGACATCTTTAATTGATTTCACTCAGAAGACACTAAGTTTATAGTAGCACCATATGCAAATTTTGCGGGGGTGAAAATGCAAGGTATCAGAGTTATTCAAAGTAGCCTTGACTCATTCCTTTGTACAAACAGATGTTCCTATCATTTGCTATTGTTGCTCTAGAAATATTCACTAAAACTAAGAAGTGTACCAATATTCTGGAAGTTAATTAAGAACTGTTTATTGTAGGAGTTAATAACTTACTTGGCTTTTGGTTATTTTTTGGGACACTCTCAAGGATAAATTTCAAAAAACAACACCCTTTCTATTTTGAAAAGCAGTAGTCCTGGGATTTAAGTTGAAAGGAAGATTGGTAATGTCATGAAAGAGCATTCTTCAAATAAATTATAAAAATACAACAAAATATTTGGAATTATAGATAGGGGAAAAAATCTGGTGATGTTATCAGTTCTATTCTCAGAGTACTGGAAAGTAAAAGAGATGTTGAGGCAGCAGAGTCTTTCATTATTGTGTTTTGTTCATATTTAAATTATCCATTCCTACTGGAAAACTATTCTAATTAGTACTGTAATTATATTCTGCCTTAATTATTGTTGACTTAATTTGTCCTTTTTCTTTTCTTTGTTTTTGGCAACCCCACTAATTAACTATTGTTATCAGTAGAGTGTGACTCCTTAAATATACTGAGATAGTTCTACCCTCATATACTTGCCCCAAGGAGAGGCAACAAGGAGAGTGCAAGTACTTACAGCTGTCTCATCTTATGAGAAGATATAGCTGAGGATAGAGAGTTCAATGAAAACAGAACAGATTTTGACAACAGAACTCTGAACAATTAGGAAGATGTTAAAGTAAAAAATAGGGGGTAGTTGCTGAATGAATATATAGAACTCGTATGGAGCCACCTCTCCCAGCATATAACATTAATATCTTCTCACCTTGGTACACTCAGTTATATAATTTATTTTTTCATTGTATTTTCACCTTAGTACACAGAATGCTTGAACACATCAGTCATAAACCACATTGGTTATTTTGCCTTTTTGAGCTAAGCTTAGCTTATCCATAGTAGTGACATTGAGGCGAGAAGATATATATTAAAATAAAACAGATGGAAAAGATTTCTTATGAAGAAGAGTAATACAGCTCCTGACTAGGGGATCTAGTCCCAACAAATTACTTCAGGTTTGCATAATTTCTTCTGAGCATAATTTGCTTCGGTTAAGTAATATTTATGAATTGTTACTAACACCAGACTTTGATTCAAAAGCTTGGAGGTTAAATTGTTGTTTCATGAGCATCTGTTTAGTGAAAAGAGAAGAAACTCCTAAGATAATTGTAACTCTCTTTTTTCCTTATTGCTGCTCTAGTTGCCTGGCTTACCTGACTTGATTGCTATTATTTCTGTTATTACTGTAATTGCCATTAATCCTTTATTTCTTTTGCTTCTACCACAATTTGCAACATCTGCCATTGTCTCTATGTAATTACATCGTTTTTTCTTCATCTTGCTCTTTCCTACTTAGAAGTTGTAACAAACAAAACTTGGAAGGGAGTGTTTCAACATCAAAATATTCATAACAAGGAGAGCTGATTTTCAACCAGAAACATTTCCTTTTATTAAGTATGCTACTGCTTCATAAGAAGGCTTCTGAAAAGGCTTCTTAAAAGAGGAATCTAAGAGTCCCCAATTCAAGTCAAAGCTGACTGAGACTTTTCAAACTCTCCTCTTAGATGTTCTTCAATGGGTACAACATTTCATGTGCAATCCTCAGAGACAAGAAATACTTTTATGGCAGTTGATAGGGACATCTGGAGGAAGGACAGATTGAATCCAGACCCTGCTTTATTTGGCCGCATCAGGAAAACAGAGCAATTGACTCATCCAAGCATATTTTCTGGTAAAGGTCTCTGCTCATAACTGGATTTCCAGAGCATATCAACAGCTTGTCCTGTCCATGGCCCTTTCCTTGCATGCACTAATAAGTAGGATTTCATTTCTATATGGGAAGGATAATCCGGGTGGAGGGACTTGAAACTCTTTTTGGACAAATGCCTTAAAGCACAAACACTTCTGTGACGTCTTCAAACTCTGGTCTCAGCTCTCACCACACATGATCATTCAGTGAGATCATGGAGTAATTTCCAATGACCGTGTTATGTCTTTCAGTGAGAAATCAGTTCCTGGAAAACAGACCACATAATCAAATTTGGTATCTCCTCTGGAACCTTGACTAGTACCAAATTCTTTTGAGATAATAAAAAAAATTGCAGTGGAATAACTTGCCAAGAAGGAAGTTCATCTTGTATATGCACTAGCTGTAGATTAAAATATTCCATCTAAATGTAATGTAGGTGCTATATACTACTCTTTTTCTGAATTCTCTTCAGTTGTTTGAGTTGGTTATCTTATGATAATATTTTCTGTTAATGTTTCTGTGTGTGCATGAACAAATGTATTGGTAGAAGTTTATTTCCCTGTTTATATTATACATATATTTCTAAAATACTATTTATAAGTTGCATTTTAGAATTAGTGAGTGGGATGCAGACTGCTTTTTCTGATTGAATAGCAGACAATGCTACTGAGTTATTTTGATGTAATTTTTGGAAGTTGATTGAGAGCCGTAGCCTGAGTGCACAAAAAGAGCACCTGAAACTATAGATCACTGAAAAAGAATGGCCTTAACCTTGTAGATCCATCAGTTGCACTCATAAAAAATGTAGTAGTGTTTATCTGCAAACAGACCAGAAAGGTTTTTATTGGGATATTCTCAGCAAAATGAAAAAAGCATTAGCAGCATTATTTTTCATCTGGACTTAGCACTCTTGATGAAATGTCAAAGGTGATTCTCTTCATCTAGCATCCTTTGTTACTTTGGCATCGATGTATGAGTTGTAGGTTATGATGATGCTGCTCTGATACTCTTCTGTGTGCTTTCTTTAACAGAAGACAAACAAATTGAATAGATGTATTCTTTCTGAAAAGGGCTTCAAAATCAGTGATTTTCTCTTCATGGGTAGTTCAATCCCCATCAATCTGTCTTTCCAGCTGGCTAATTTTTTTAAACAAATACCTATCACTCTGGACCATAAAGGGGGATAGAGTGAGGGTTGTTTGATAGCGTAGTGTTTTCATGTCAAAATACAAGCAGATTGTCAGGAATGTAGCATGTATAATTACAGTTTTGATATTTATGAAAAATTTATGGTACATTGGCATTTTACATGAAAGCCTATAATAAGGGTGGTAAAGCTGAACCCACTCAGAAACATGAGGAGTGTGGATTTCTTTAAAATCCTTGGGTTTTGGTTTTTTGTCTCTTTATGGATTTTAAAATCTCTTTGGAAAATGCATGTAGCCAAAATTCCTTGATTACATGAATTGTAACTTTGCTTTATTCATTTCAAAATCATTTAGTCAAGCACATTTGTTGCTCTCTAGGATTGTACGTCACCAAGTATGTTGAATTAATAAATTCGTAATAAAATAAAAGGTGCATCGCAGCTGTGTGAAAGCTATACAGATAGCTTGAAAGAATTTAGGCTTTGGATGAGCAACATTAACTCTTTGAAGAACTAGATTATCCATCTGTAGTAGGCAGTTCCTCTACACGAATTGTGTCCCTCAGAGGTTAAACATGCTGCATGCAGTGTGCTAGAGGAGCCAGTGGTGGGGATGTTTCCTAAAGAGATTAGGTTTAGCCTGTCACCAGACACAGCTGCGTTTATTCAGCTGAGCCACCTAGAATTTTGAAAGGAAGCCAAAGTAGCACTCAAGGTTTGCTCGGTTGTTTAGACAGTGAAGGCAGTGCTCAAACTGATTTTCATTCACCTCCGTCCTTCAAAGCAGATATAACGCTGTGTATAGGCAGTCCTGTGAATGTTTCGCCCTTCTGCACTCAGCACATAGGGTCTAGTCACAACAAGATCTTTATGAAATTAAAGGTTTTATCCAAATTAATCCCTCGTTGACATAACTTATTCTTTTCAGTACATGCTGAATGAATCATCATTTCTGTTTTCTTCACCATTTTTTTTGTTTTCGTGTACCAAGAGTACAGAATTCTCTACAAGATTTAAGAGGGCCTGATGTTGATAAAAGGAAACAAA
>VWZT01014192.1:409214-431738 GCA_013397055.1 Pachycephala philippinensis | reverse complement strand
TTTTTTTTTTTCCCCCTATTCAATAAAAAGCAACCCACACACACCTAGATAAATCAAGAAGTAAAAGCAGATATCAAGTCCGGAGTAGAAACCAGAGAGCAGAGGCAGAAAGAAAACAGAGTTTTCATTACTTATGCTTATTGAGTGGAAACACTTCTTTAAAGTAGTTCTCTATTGGTATCTGAAGCCAACAGCATTTGCATACCAATCAAGAATCTTCATACCGTTTAGTTTCTCCTCTGAGAGGGTATTTTGTTTCATGATTTAAGGGAAATTACAGTTCAGATAAGGATCATGATTTCATTTGCAATCTTTTATCATAATTTGTCTGTGAAATTGTTTAAATCTTTCATCATCTAAGAAAAGATATGGTTTCTTTTATAGAGAGACCTTCTTTTTTCTGTTATTTAAAGGATGGCTTACATCCTGGCTAGAGAGATTGAATGTGTAATGACCATAGAATAAATGCAGGAATTAGATGACTGGGATTTAGACTTTCAGCCCTGCCACTGGTTCACAGTATGCTGTTGGGTACCCACCATAGGTTTTCCCTTTTTTTTCTCGATCTGCAAGACTGAAGTTGGTGAGACTGTACTCCTTAGAAACGTTTTATGTGTTATTAAAAAAAAAAAAATGCAAGATCTAATTATTTATTTCATTAGCATATTTCCAATGTGATTTCTGTTAGTGTTTGTACTTCTGTTGTTGTGTTTGCTTTCAATCAAGATATTTCTAGCTGGTTGAGGCTGTCTATTGTTGCTTTTCACAGGAATCTCTTTCTTGTATTTTATTAGAAATGCCACACTTCTGTCCAACAGCCAGGTCATGGAAACTGCCCTGCAGCAACTGGAGACATTCTACCTCACATCCCTTATCTCATTTCTAGGCAACAACACTAGTGACAACACTCTGTCAAGGTGCAAGGTGGTCTTTTCTTGCAGATTCATTTGTTCTTATCAGGGAAATGTCATATGAAGTGCACCTTCCTAAGCTCATAGTTGCACAACTGGGAAAGAGTAGACTGGCAACAGAGAATGTTTGAAAATATCTGCACTGTTTTTGATTTTCATAGAATCATAGAATCAATCATTTAGATTGAAACAGATCCTTAAGATCATCAAGTGAACACCATTTAGTTGTTTCCACAAAGGATTTTTCCTCCCTGGCACCCTGTCTTCCTAACATTATGCCACATATAACTAAAACTCCTCAAGTTACTTTCTTGATAAAGCAGTTATGAAGATCCAGGCATTAGAAGAAATGCATAAACAGCTGTGGAAGAAATTTATCTTCTCTCCAAACCATCAACTAGTGGTGGCATATTTACAGTGTTTTGGAAACTTACTGGATCCATGTCATTGCTCATTACACATCACCTTTTAGAAAAATAAGTGAAAGAGCTTTAACCTCCATTTGGAACGTGTAGGAAGAATCTAATTATTAAATCCATTATATCTGCATGTAAACCAGATTGACAGCACCTTGAGCAATCCTGTGATTCTCGTGATGGACACAAGCTAATTGAAAGCATTAGAGGCACTGCCCGTATCTGTATTGACATCTCCCAGAACAATGAATCTTGGAGACTTCATTACCACTCTTTGACAGCAGCTATTTCTCTTCCAACAGAAGAGAAACCAGGAACATAGAGGTGGCTTTTGTGTCTGTGTGTAATTTCAATCTGATTGTATTCTTACATTTGTTATACATGTGCATTTGTATATTCCATTTCACTACTTTTTGTTTAAAATGGAACATCTTCAGCTTGAATAATCTCCTCCTTAGCCTTGTGAGTCTTCCATCATCCCAGATATGGATATTTGTGTTTATAGGTTAGTGGCAGAGTGAGTTGACTGCTATGGCAAATCTCAGGGATGCTTTTAATTGCGTCATGTAAACTTTTTTTTTTTTCTATATATAGAAGAAAAAGAAGTAGTGCTTTTGTCATGGTAATTTGATACTTCTCAGAAAACATGTTACTGACTTACAGGGAAATATACCTTGAGTTCATATAGAAGCAGCATGTTTTTGCAATGAGACAGGGGTTTGGTCATTTAAATAGCATGAATAAAAGCTGTCAGCAGTTGTACTAGCTAAAGTAAAACTTATAGCCTGCTACATTATGTTGTAACATAGTGCAAGTATCATCTGTGGTTATGAATAAATATCCCACTGCTGTGCAGAAATACATAATCACTTTTATCACTTTCCACATTTGTTTCCAAAACATCTGGTGCTAGCCATTGCTATAGACCAGAGGAACAGACCATAGGAGACCGTTAAGTGGTTTAACACAGCAGTTTCTGTCCTTTGGAAGGTCACACACAGTGTTCCATGCAGATATCCAGCCATATGTAAGGGATTTGAACATTGCTAATCTTATTGTTATAAATGTGCACAGAAAACATTTCTTGCATGGGATTGGAGGCCTTCCAGACCTGAGCAGGTGAACTGCTGTTTTGGGTTTTTTTTATCCTCTCTCGTTGTTACAGATGTTTGTAGATAGTTCCTGTTTTGATGATCCAGTATATGCATAAAGAAGGCTTCAGAAGCAAACAAGGGCATTGTTTGACATTAATATCCTCTTTATTCAATGTACCTTTCGGCTAAACTGAAGGGGAGGGTGAAAGATGGGAAGAGGATTTGGCTGTCTTCAGGCAGTTAAATAGAAATAATTTCTCCTTAATTCTCATCTGCATGCTACAATTTGCATTTCAATTTTAATATTTTGGAGTGTAAAAGCATATTTAGGGGAAATGGACTAATTAGATCTCTGTAAACAGCCATATGTTGCCATTTTTATTAAATTTAAAGGGTGGTTAGAATGACAAAGATTTTATTACTTGCAAGAAAAAGGACATAAATGCCCACCTGCAAGATTTATCCTTTTTTTTCTTTTAAAATAGTGCTTCAATTGCACTTGTTCCTAAGTTAGTTTTGAAAAATAAAGGAATGAGAAATTGCCCACAAGGTAATCCAATTATTTCCTCTTATGAGGAGATGAATACCTCATAAATGCCTGTCTGGAGCCAGGTTCTCTTCTCCTTACTTATAACCATAAGTGGAAATAATTTTTGTCAGGAATAATCGAGGGCTTTTGCAAGGAGTACTAGAATTTAGCATGCAGCAACTGGTCTTTGAGATGGCAGTCACACCAGCTTCCTCTTGAATTTGCTCTTAAACCTGGGTTAATGAGCCCAGGTACTGGTGTGTACTTAGGTTAGCATATGTCAGTTCCTCTGGAAGGGAATCTTATGTTCACTGAGGTTGAAATGCAGAATGACTGATGCCAACCCTGACTTGTCACACCTTGAACGTGGCTGTATTGTCCCTCCACAAAAAATACATTTGCATTCATTTGACTTAGCTGCAGGCCTGGAAAGTATTAACTCAACCAACAGCAAGTGTGCACAGGGAGCCTGCCTGGGGAACAGCCGAATCTTTGGAACTCTATCACCAAGGCCAATTTTTACAGCATGGGAAAGAAGGGCAGGTTCACACTATAAATCTAAAGATGTACACAAGAGAGATTGGCTGAATTTCTGGAGCTTCATGCAATGCTCTGTTTTTCTGAAAAATGAAATGAGCATTATAATCAGGAGACTAGTACAGATGAATCTTCAGAGGTGTTTCCACCAGCTGGCTCAAGGAACTTCATTCAGGCACAGAATGGTCCTGAATCTCTGCAGTAACCTTGAACTTCACTATTTTCTTAAAAGATCGTTATTATTTCAAAATCCAGCTACAGAAGGTATAACTACTCAATAAAACAATGAGAGACATAAAAGTGACCCATTTGCATTGTCATTCATTATTTTATGAGATATCCCTTTTGAGTGCTCACACTAAAAACTTTTACATAAAAGACTGTCATGATTTGATATGTCAAAGAGTTTTCTATTATAACAGAAATGAAAAAGGATTGCTAAAAAAATCACTTTTACCCTTTTTGACCTAGAGGAATGGAAATAGTTTCAGGCAGGGATCATAATATTTAGGGGAACCGATGTACAGCGTGCTTTAAAGTCAAACATGAATTAGGGCAGTGAGTAAACAGAGCAAACCATACAAAAACCAAGATTCTTCCTTGGTATCTGCAATACTGTACCTGGAAGTTTGGTATCATCTATATGATACCATTCTGTAGGTGTCTGTTAAAACCAGTAATTTTTTTTGTCATATTTTGTCCCTTAATAGGAGATTTTAACGAACATATGAGATAAACCAATTAGTAAAAGCTATTATTCTTGGAATGTGAATGTGGCAGATGAGATCCCTTAGACCATACAAGCATTGAAAAGAATAACATGTATCAGTGTTTAGCGTATGGGCTCAACCTCCAAAAGATGTGATTGTCCATAAATTTGGTCCACATGAATGCTCTCAAGGTTCAATTACCATACTGGCCTGAGAAAGAAGTTGTCCAGTGCCCTTGTAGTTCGACAGCTTAAATGTTATATCCCATCTCAGTTATCCTAAATCGTTCATCTTCTTGAGACTGGGACAGGCAGGTATTTCTTATTGCCTAGCACAACAATTTTCTCAGACATAAAGCAATTCTGGAAAGCTTACCTTCTCATTTCTCTGTTTCACTTTTCTTCAGGCTTTGTGAGACAGGTTGAGCTAAAATCTGTAAATTGCCATACTGGCTTTCTTTCTTTACCATTGTCATGCACTCATGCACGTGGCCTTGGTCAGTTACTATATCATACTTATCTCTGGTTTTATAAGCATTTTTATATCACAAAGTATCCTGGTACTTAACTATTCAGATCTACCCATCCGGTAGATTGAGACATTTGGATAGATTAGGTGGATTTCAGTAAGGGAAAAATATCAAAATCTTTAGCAAGTTTAGTTCCTGCAAACAGAAGGAACTCAGAGATGCTTTGAAATTCTCTAATTATAGAAGGTGATTCTTTATTCTGTATGTGAGTGAAGGAATTTCACAAATTAAAACCTTTCATAAAATGTTCAGTACTCTGGGGGAAAGAAACTGTATTCAAAAGACAGGCATTCCAGATGAATTCCAAGATTTCTGGCTTAGATGCAGAACCTGAATGTCCAGGAATGTTCTTGTTCTCTCTGTGGCTAAGGGCTTGTGGTTTCTCATAGTCTCGGTGGCTAGGTTCACTGTAGTTCATATTGAAATGACAGATTTAATTTTTCTTTTAACTTTTCTATTCTTTCAAACTTTTAATCTTTTAATTCAATACTATCTAATTAATACTAACATTTTCTCAGGTTTAATAATCATTCTGTGCTGTCACCATAAGCCTGGAAACTTTAAACCACAGTGGGGAAGATGCTTGGGCTTGGGTTATTAGTACAGTTTTTATTACTGGGTTGTAGCAGTTTATCAAGTTTAGAGTGTCTGTACTACTATAGAAGCTGTAATTAGAATCACACAATAATTTCTTTATTCTTAAGGGACATCTGGAGGCCATGGACTCCAGCCCACAATAAGGATTCATTTGGTCTTCAGTATTGGAGAATATGGACTTTGTGGATGACTAGTTGCACAGCTGGCTTGTTAAACTGGGCCCTGCTCTTCCCACTGTGACCTTGGGCCCCATGAACAGTGCATCAAGAGCAGCCCTAGATCTGCTGCAGCTAAAATGTTTCACTGATACTTCCTGGCCCTTATGGCAGTAGGCCATGCTCATGATTAGATGTTTATGATTTTTGGTTTTTCATTTTCCCGTGGCAGAAACTGTACCTCAGACAGTATCTTGTAACTAAGCACTGTGCAGGATTCCAACATGAGGAGGGAAGTGTTTGCTAATGCGAGACAGGGAGAGGGGTTTCTTTATTCATACCTCGAGGATAAGTTTGGAATTAGTGAGTTGCATTTCTTACAGCTTGAAACATCCATAGGAAGCATAGGAGGTGTTGAGATTTCAGTCACTTTTTATATTGGTGCTGAAGTGTTTAAGCAAATAGAAAGTAAATGTTCTTATTCCTGCTGTTATAAGGTAGTGTACGTGCCTGTCAACATAACTTGCAATTCTAAGTGAAAAATCTCTATTTTTTTATTCATAATCAACACAATATTTTTATTTTTATCTTCTTTTTTTTATTGCTTTTTCAAGAGTAATGAATGAATGAGCTTTGGGGAATCATTTGGCTTATGGTGAATGATGCAGGAAATGAAAATTCTCCATCTAATTCACATAGCAAATGCACTCAGGTCAAAAGAATCTCATCTGTACTCAGCTCTTCGCATTGTGCTAGTTTACAGAGATAAGCACAGAACATTTAACTCAGACATAACCAGAAAATGTTGCAAAACCTAATGGTTTCTAAGCAGTGATTCACAAACTCCCAAGATATCCTCAAAATTTCTGTTCACCTTGCAAAAAGTGTGACTCCATCTTCCATTGCAAGGATAAATCCTTTAAGAAAACCACTAGAATCTTATGAAATTTGATTGGATTTACTATCTAAGTCTATTTTCTGCTTCCTCTGTTTTAATTTTAATCAGAAATCAAAATTATGAATGGTTAATATACACACACAGTCTATATATATATGTATGTATGTATGTATGTAATATTCTGGTCTAGTTAAAGGTTGACTTCCGGCTTTGATTGGTTAATACCAATGGTTTTGGTTTTCAGTTTTGGACTAGACAGAATTTTTTCATGTTCTGTCCTTTCCAAGTTAAATGCTATGTGTGAGTTCCTGAAATGTTTATGAAATGAAATGATAGATGAAAAATTATCAATGTAAAATTAAGTGAAATCTTTGAGTTTGTATTCAGCTCAAGCTTTGCCTTAAGATTCTGCTTTTTTCAAGGCAAGCTAAAGATGCAGCAAACTCACACAGATGAAAAGTTAACACAAGGATAATAGATATATTCTGAAACCAAGATGGACATTATTTTTATTGGCCTGGTTAATAAAAGATTAACATACATCTTTAGAAATCAAGGTAGGCAGTTCCTGTATCAGTTGTAATTGTCTGAAGAAGCTGGGTTGCACAGACTGACTTCTTTCATTTGCCTCTCTTATGTTCAATTTAATGGGTACAATATCCCTGTGAACTTACAGTATTGCATCAAATGAGATATGATTGCACTTTTAACTGTTTAGACAATGTTTCATTTCCTGATGGATAACTGCCAAAGGATTTAGTTATGGATTGCTACCTCAGAGACAATACACATTCAAAACTATTAATTTCAGGCTGATAAATTACTTTGTATCTCATGGATGACTCTGGCAATTTTTAAAACAACTTCCTGACTTGCATTTACTTTGTCTTATTGCGTATTACAATTCCAAACAGTAGACAAGCAAAGCACTTAGTCAAACTAAAGTAGCATTAGAAAATGCTATTTTGCTTTAATTCTATGTTGATCAGGCAATAGAATACAAATGCAGGGAAGGTAAAATGGTGTGGATGTTGGTCTGTGCATACACTAGACAAATATAGTTAATCATACCTACATGAAATTTATCCAATTGTAGTCAAGAGGATGCATTATGCATGGATTAACATTTGTATACTCATACTATTTTGTCAGGACAGCTGGACTTAGATCACAAGTTCAATTTGTTATTCATACTCATTTTTTAAATATCCTTCAGTATAAAATTCAGTACCATTTTCATCATTTGCATCTCATCTGGCTGGTACTTATTTATCTATAAACTGAACCAGAACGTTCAACCTCAGGTGTCAAATCAATGTGTACTTTAAGTAATATTCCTGTGTTTTCAGGCATTTATAATGCAAACACTAAACATGCAAATGAATGTTCTATATGTAAGCATAATGTGTTTTAAAGGATAAAACTGAGTAGAATATCTTAGAACAAGAAATTTCTCTTTTTATATACAACATTATGTGAATTTTACTTCTTAGAGCATTTCTTTCCAAAGCACTAATAAAAGGATATTCTGATTTCAAGGACAGCATCTCCTTCTTCTGGTTTTTTTTGGTGGGGTGTTTTTTTTTTGTTTGTTTGGTTGGTTTTTTTGGGGGTTTTTTGTTTGTTTTTTGTTTTTGTTTAACTTTGTTCTGCGTTACTCTGAATTTCTCAGCTTTGCTTTATACTGGGAGCTAAAAGTCCAAGGTTCTATTTCTGGCAGTGTTTCAACTTCAGATCACATAAAGCTTCATGCAATATTTGTTAAAATAACTTGTGATTTTTAGGACCTCTATTTTTGATGTATCACTTTCAAATAACCTAATTTCCAGATTAAAAGGTTAGGAGTTTCTGAAATTAGAGCCTCCTTCTCTCCCCACCACCCCTAGGACAATATATGTGAAATACCTGAAATGAGACACATGCATAAGAGCATCTTGGGTTTGAAATTGTTTTTATTGTTTTCTTACCCAGTGATTACAGGTATTTCTAAGTCTTCCTTTTTGTAAAGTATTTTGAACGACAGAGCTGAAGAAAACACTTATGCTTTGAATATACTTTTTAAATGAAGGAGGAAATAGGGGCTTCTCTTCTTTAGTTTTCTTGAAGTAGAACAATGGTGCAACTTTACACAAGGGATCTTTTATAGAGTTCTGACTAAAGGCACTGTTGTTGGTCCCTGGTCTCTGTGGTCACCATGTTGGATTCTTAATGGAAGTGAGAGCTGCGTGTAATAGACTAAAATAAGCACCTCAATAAAAACAGCAAGTCTAGGGGCTGTAGGCATATGTCACCATGCCTGATCCTGTGACATAGAAGTATCCACTTTCCACTGTCACTGCAGGATGACTAGCGTCAGCTCAGACTGATAAATAAGCAGGAGCTGAAGAAAACAGGGAAGATTATTTCTACCCTGCCTAAAGTACACTAAAATCCTTTTTTACCTTGTCCTTTTGGTACTCCACTAAGAATGACACTAGAGAAGGAACCAGTGTTATCAGTGCCACTGCCATGACCTTAGTCTTCCTCCCTAGGAATATTATGTGACTTTACAATAAGTGAACACCCATTGCACAGTAATAATGGATCTAGAGTCTTGTCATATATTTGTTTCTTGCTATGTGTTGTTTGTAGGTTGCAAGTGGTACACCTCAGTATATAAGTAAATTAGATGTTCTATTGGTCTGCACTTGAATTTAAACAAGGGGAAGAAAGAAAGAGTATTGCAAGCATTAAGCTTTTAATGCAAAAGACAGAGCAGAAAATAGCATATTTACAAAAGCAGATTGCAATCTGAAGAATTCGAAAGTTGTGAGTCATTGCCCAGTAATCAGCAATGACCTGTTACTACAGTTTAAAATTAGAAAGCACACCTGCCTGATACTTTGCTGAACAGAGCTGTTATCCTTCTCTTTTCAACTGAGATTCAGAAAAAAACGGAATAAAATTCTTTCTCAATGTTGTTTAAAATTTCACTGTTATGCAACTTGTATTATGTTTGGTATTTGGCTTTTAGGAAATTTAATTAACTGGCCTCCCCTCTCCAGTTAAATATATTGTGTACATTTTATAAACATGAAATGAAAGTTGCAAACAAAAAATAAAAAAATTCTTTCATGTAATCAATCTCTGTTCCAAAAGGAAAATTAACCTGTGGTGCTTTAAAATATGAGTCCTCTTAAGCAAAGAGGCTCTATATGTATAAATACATATAGCTACTTGGAAAGGTTTCATCATTTATTTTTATTAAAGTCTTACTCCACAAAGCCATACTGTCTCCTGTGGCAATTCTTGAGGATGAAGGGAAGGCAAAATTGCTCACAAGATCTGTGCGTATTTTTATATGTACATAGGCACTCGCAATCTGTATCCATAAGCTATTAAAAGTTGTTTCATACTAAGACTGATGGTTGTTAATGAAAGGATAAAAAAAGCTGCATTTTAGAAGATTAAAATGCTGTTAATTTCTGTATGCATTTAAGATTAATAAACTGCTAATTAGGACATGCAAATGAGCGCTTTATGAATTCCATCACAAACATTCACAAGTACCTTTTACATAAATCACATTCAGTTAATGTATTTTTCGTATGTAATTGGGGAACAGATTGATGAGCCAGTCCAATTAGGTCTAATTTACATGTGTATGGAATTTTGTAATATAGTATTATGAAGCTAATATGCAAGTAAGAAAAAAACTAATTATAGCATGTATTTGCTTTAGTAAGATGAAAGAAAATTGCAGCTTATCTTAAAAAATACTGCTATTTACTTGAGGCAGAGGTGATATGAAAAGAATGTAGAAATTTTAACTTTTTTGCATGAAATAATAATGTGATTCAATAGCTGTCTCTTAAAACTCTTATAGTATGGCAATATACATATTTTTAGATTTACAAATTCTGGGAGCTGAATCCATCAGTAAGCAACAATGCCAGAAACAAACCTAGCCTTACACAGGGGATAGCAGAGGTAAAAGCAGAATTAAGTCCAGTTGTAACTGATGACAGAAGCCATGTGGCCTTTGGCAGGCAGACATGAAGGAAGAAAAGGAAGAGAAGACAAGGGAAGAGTGAGTTCCTGCAAGCAATCCTGGTGCTTTTCCATTTCATCGGGAATTGCAAGGTCTGATTTTCTCTTAATGTATACATTCTCTTTCAAAATGTTTCCATATGTTTTCCTGCTGAGCAGCATTTGCAGGTAAGGTCTACTGGAGAGTGTACAACTGAAGTGTTTATGAGATTGCTTGGAGAAAGTCACTGTATGGGAAGTGAAATCCTTACCTTCTGGTGCAAGCAATTTCATTCTGTGAGGAATTCAGCAGTCATAGACAAATTCTCAGTTTATTGTTTCCATCAACAAGGTAGCTTGTATTCTCATTAAGTTAATGGATAGAACATTAAAGATACTTTTTTGTAACTCCTTTGAATCAGACCTTTCCTTTTCAGAGTGGAAGTATTTCTGACTTTGTATCAGGGTATTTGTGTGTGGGTCACGCTGTATGTTTCACCTGGTGATAGAAAATAGCATTTGGCACCTGTGTTAGCACACAACGTGACCCATACTTTTTAACCTGTGAATTGAGAGAATTAAACATTTATTAGCTTTAATTTAATATGCCTTGCAGAGGTTGAACTGCAAGTCGTACTGATGGTGGTTACAAATGATAATATCAGGAAGGACACATTTTCAGTCACCTCCTGTCACAGAGTTTACAGCATGGACCATCTGAGAACATTTTTGGGGTGTTTTGCCAGCAGTTGCGTGTAAACACGAGAGCTGGAGGATTATGCCCAGTTTCTTCCTATTTTCTTTTTTCAAACTACCAGTGTTTTCACTCAAGAATATAACAACAATCTCATGGCTATTTCTGAGTCAGATTCATACAGAAATCCTCTCTGCGTGTAGATAGAGTGGGCTTTATATTTAGCCACTTACAAGCAACATTACTTGGGCAATGCAACATCGTGTACTTCTCTCACAAAACATCATGAATAAACAACCCAGGGCTCAGTTAAAATCTTCCTGACTGCAAGGAACAGTAGTGCATTTCTTGATAGTACCTGACATTTCTGCTTCAAGAATAATACAATAGTCGACATCAATGTTCAAAAGGAATGAAGTACCACACTGCCTAATTCAAAGATCAGACCTTTCTGAAATGAGAAGCTGAGAAAAGAGGAAGGGAAATGTGAATTAAACTGGATAAATTTTTCAAAAGTATCTGTAAGTTGGAATAAAAATACACAATAAAAATGTACGAGGTTAAATCAAACTCTTCTGTCTTATTGAAAGCACCTTTTATAAGCTTTAAAAATATTTTAGAATTCTAGTATAAATTTGTTGCGTTCTTTTAATAGATGTTAGACTTATATGAGCACATATCTGAGTATTTTTTTTATATACCTAGGATGTATTTTCCTTTGGTCTCTAAAATTTCTGAAAGAATGATAAGGTCATTCTATTATTTCAGACGACCAACCTCTTTAAAGGATGTGACAGGAGCAATTTATCAACAAATTAGGTCTTTTCTGAAAGACTAACCAAAGAGGCCATCTTCTACTTGAAATTAAATTGGTGCTGCTTTTAACCCCTGGTGATACTCATTTCAGTGAGTGTGATGCAGAGACATCCAGTACCTACTTCCCTGTCACTGGAGAGCTTGTTCTTCCATTAAAAGACTTACTATAGAAACTAAATTATGTGTTTCTACAAATGAAGACGAGAAATAAGTTTTCTACACAATATAGTAAATTTGTGTTGCTTCTGTTAAAAAGAAAAAAAAATTTAAAAACTTATCTTGCTTTTGGCATCTTTATTTTCCTAATTTTATTACCGAGCATTGTCTTTTTTTGTTGTTGTTGTTGTTTTTTGTTTTTGTTTTGTGTTGTTTTGTTTTGTTTTGTTTTGGCTAGTAAATACTCCTCGCTCTCATCTCATAGGAAACACATAAGTTAAAATATCATTTTTCTCAGTGGCAAAATCTTCAGCGCCTTTAGTGAAGCCAGTGTCTTACTCTGAGATTCACGGTAAAATGAAACTGGTATGTCTGTTCAGCTGACTGGTAAATGGATGCCAACAACCTAAAATATTTCTAATGTAAAAGAATAATATTTGGTTTTCTCTTAGACTTACAAGGGAAGTATGTATCCATGTGATAGTTTATCTGACTTTCAAAAACTTAAGTCTTAGATGGATGTTTCCATTACTTCTGTATTTTCAAAGCAAGGTATAGCATTACTTGGTTCACAGTATTGACATCAAGTGAGGGGATGCTAACAGGAAGGATGATAACGTCTAATGCTAATGCCTTTGATATAACTAGTAAATGTCAGTCTGCTATTGTTATTTCATGTGTCTTTTCCCTATCCACACAGATGTGTTCTTTGAAGATACTCTGTAAAACATATTTAGCAGGAAATACCCTGGGTCTGTTTATCACATATTTTTATAGGAAGTTCTTAAATGAAGACATCAGAACCCTTGCACTGGGTCTGTTTTACCACCAGAATAAGGATAGCAGTTTTAAAGGAGGTAGTTACAAACATATGGGCTTCTATTAGAGTTCCTGTTCCTGCAGGCTATTTAAGGAAGTCTTGTAGCTGTTCAGGTTAGAGTAGATTCAAATTGAAGCTGAACACTGTTGACACTCTTAAGATGCAAACAAACCATTCTAAACAGCAGGAGATAAAAATACAGTCATGTCCTGCCTATATTGTACTCTAATTTTCCGGTTGGCTGATTACCATTGACTAATTAGGTAATCCAGAGAAAGTTTGTATAGAGCTCTTTGTATTGCATCTAATTGGGGCAGGGGGGGAGGGATTTCTGTGAGTAAAGTCAGAAGTTCAGTGCTTAAAATATATGGAGAATTTGTCTCATTGACATTTAGGATATGTAACTGAGCAGAGATATAATCCCACCATCATTTTACCCCTCTGACAAAATATAGAAGATAATGGAAAAGAAAACTACATTATCTGTTATTTTGAAGAGTTTGTGAATATATAGGGTTATTTGCCAAGGAGTTTATAGTATTTTCTGCAATAAACCGATTAATTTGCTCCTAGAGAAAGCATTTATTGCATTACAGTTCTAAAGTTAGAAACATGATAGACAAGTGAGAGGAATTGAAAACTGAAAAAGGTGATCGAGCTGCTGCCATAACATTATACAGATCTGGAGACTAAACAGCTTTTATAACATGAGAAGAACAAAGAAAATAATCTATAATATTTTATCTATTTTTTCTTTCATGCAATTACACTTGATACTTCACAAAGCTCATGTTAGCATTTAGTATGGTTGTTTAGCAATACAACATGTCAGCTATTGCATCTATTTTGTGCATCAGCTCTCTATAAGCATGCTGGTTCCAGGGTGCTGTGTGTTATTTATTTGTTGGCACACACGGTTACTCTGATAAGTACAGAAGAAAAACTCAACTGTATCGGGCATATGCCTGGAAGTTTAAATGTAGAGAAACACTATTCTAATTTTCTTCCTCTCCCTCCTTTTCTTCTATGAGCTGCCAAGAATTGCTAATAACTTTTGAAATGTATTTTCAGCCAGCTGAACTGCATGTTCAGTTTTTGCTTGATTTTTGTTTGTTTCTTTTAAGATAATGGAGTATTTTTGAAAAATGCTATATTTTCTATGAATTTCTGTTAACTCTTGTTTGGCACTCACAGTAGTGGTCTTTTGAGAAGAACACAGAACTTAAGACAGGTACCAGATGCATGAAGATAACCATTCTACATCAGTAATAAAGATGCACAGTTATTTTATGAAATAATATATGCAAAATCAGCCTCAGTTTCAGTAAGCAGGATAGGAGAGATGGCTACAGGTATAGATGTGTTGGCCAGCACACTCAACAAATACTTGGTTGCACAGTGACTCTCAAGTACCATGAAGGTTATTCCTCACACAGTTCCAGGTCCATCTTCTTAGATTTTTTTCATGTTGATCTTGTTTCTTCATCGAATCTCATGCTCCTAGCTTGGGTTTTTTGTTTTGGTGCCTAGACCTTTTTCCTTTGACCATTTCACTGTCATCTTCTCTGTCTTATCCCTTACTTTCTTTGCTGGCCATGTCACTTCAGGCCCTCTTAGCTCACCATTTAGTTTATATTCATTCTGGTTTGATAGCTCCTAGTTCCCTGCCTGAATTCCCTGTTAGTGTGTCTCTCTCCTGTTTTACCTCTGCATCCTTGTAGACTCTTCTACAATGTATCCAGCCGTTCCCAGCTTCCACTCTCTCGAACTCCATACACACACTTTTGAATCTTCAGATCTTTCCTCTTCTTTGTATCCTAGTAAGAAATAGGGTGTAGCTTCACCATTGGTTGATGCTATCAGATGTATAAGTAGAGAAATACAGTTATCCAGGGAGTATGTACAAATATCATTTATTTATCAACTTTATGCCAACCTGTAAATAAATATTTTTCAATGTACTCTTGGATATACTTCATTGCACTCCAAATCTTGCTACAGGTGATAAAGGAAACACAAGTGATATTTAAAGCCAAGGCTTTGTTGTCAGTATAAGTCTAATCAGGGAATTATTGTAAGTACAGATGTAATTATTAAAGACCAGGAAAATAGAGTTTTGTCACATAAAATGACATTAATAATAATAATAAAAAATTGAATTTTTGTACACACATTTCTCACTATCTACCCTTTTCTCTGGTATTATGTTCACCCTTCCACTTCCTTTCTGGGTCCTAGCATTGATACCACCACCCTTCCTTATTCAGGGGCAGTTGACAGCAAGTCATTGGTGTCCCAAGTTCTTTGCTGGGAAAAGTTGGATGTTGGTGGGGTTTCTTCTTTTTATCTCCTCTAAGGTTTACTTGGAACTGATTTTGTGTTTTCCAGCTTGCCCACACTACTTCTGAATTCTCCCTATATGATGTTTTATTTAGGTTAGGTGCTTGTTCTTTCTTCTCTTTGTCCTCCAGCCACTTTTTCCCAGCTCCCCAGCATGCTTTTCTTTACCTGACATCGGGTTTGTAGGTCTGCTGTCCCCAGAGACAGCATGTCCCCGTATTCTTATCATTCTACTCTTGTATCCTGAACCTGTGTCCCTACTTTTCAAGGTGCCTGTTATCATACCAGACCTGAATTCCTCTGCAGTGTGCGTTATTTATAAATATTTATTTGTGCACAGAATAACTACACTTTTCTAGTACTTGTAAAACACTAGTATTATAACTCAAGAAGAAGAGCAAAAGTTAAGTAAATCAGGCATACCCACGTTGTGGGGGAGGTTTTTAAGTTATTATGACAAAACCTAGTTAAAACAGAGGTTGAGTCAGGTCAACAGCAGCTCATAAAAAAGTCTGACAAGCCTCAGTCCTGAAGCCTTGCAAACTCAGGACAGTGCCTACAGAATTTAAAATCTGGGTCAAAATCTGAGTTGGACAAAGGAATAATTTTTAAGCTTCAGCAAAACTGTGGGGGGGCAGGGGGGAAGAGAAAGCAGTTACTGACTCCCTTAAGGTTTTGTTGGAAGATTTCAGAAGCAATAGTCCCATCACAAATTCCTTAGAAAGACCTTTGTTTTAGAGAGCCACTTCATTGAAATTTATTTTACAGTATGAAAGCCGGAGTCTGTCAGGAAATATGTCTAAAACACTACAAATTAAATGGTGTTCATGGGTGGGTTTTTTTACTTTTGTGACAAATATCTCTCTAAGGTAGTCTTTCATAGCACTGCTGTGACAGTGCTCAAATGTTTGCATCTAAGACGGAGAAAAGAGTAGCAACCAGATCCTAACAAAATTTTCTGTGCTTGCATTACATCTGAATCAGATTTACACTCTGTACAAGAGTAATTGAGTATTCTGTTTTATTTTGTATTCAGTTCTTTGCTTATATCTCTGTAGTGTTCTATACGAAGCAAAACATTAATCTCAAGCAAGATCCCAAGACTGCTGGCAGTCAAGCAGCACAATATATACTATTTTTAATCATCACAGTATTTTGGATACCTTCTGCATGGTCCTGCATTGGACACACAGGTCTCTCGATAACAGCAGAACTTCTCCTAGTGTAAGTTGTGTTTGGTTTGTGTTGCTCAAGTGATGAATTTAATCCAAGACTGCATTCCTGGACTGGAGTTTAATATTATAGGCTTGGAAATAATTATTTTTAATCAACTAGAGAAATACTTGTTTTCTTGAAGAGACAATCTGATAGACTAATTCTTGTTTTTAAAGAGTGCTTTTATCATTTTGGTACATTAGATATGGAAAGAATTTTTCACCATGGCAGCAATAAGTGCCGTAAGGTCATTTTGTTAATTTCTTAATAAAGATGATCTTTTTCTGAAACAAGTCCCAGTGTTCAAAACTAAAAAGGTCTGAACACATTTTCCATAGTGAGTGATGTGCTGAGTTCTCTGCTCACATTCCTTTCTGAGCTATACAGAAAGGATTTTTGTTCTAGCTGTGTTTCAAACACTGTTAAGTCAGTATGTAAGGTCATACTTCTGGTAGCCGTCATAAATGATTAAATGTGTATTTTAAACATCTCCAAATAAGGAGGCTTGAAATACTTTTACTGGGGTTTTTTTCCTATTTTGTTTTTTTTTCCATTCATTCTTAACCATGTGTTTCAGTAGAGAGTGTTGCTGAGACCTACTCCATACTGCTTCAAAGTCGTGGTTGGTCAGATCTGGATCACAGATGTCGATCTACAAAACAGTAGTTCTTGAAAACTGGGAAGACCCAGGTTCATATTTGAATAGTGACTTTTGTCTGTAATGGCTACTGTTTCCTAATCATACATCTGTATTGATCACATTTCTTTTCTAGCTGCTTCTTTTCTAATGACAACACTCCAGGATTTTATCATGCCATGTTAGTGTTGCAATAATTGCCTAGCACCAGGGGGGATCCTTTCCTGGAGATTATAAGCACTACATAATGCAAATAATAAATAATAGTATCAACAGCCTGGAAGACTTGCAATATATTCCTAATGACTAACATATTTTTGGAGCTGAACATTTACCAAGTCTGCCTTAAGTGTCAGTAAAATGTATTCCACTGTGACCCAAATAAAAAGAGAAATTCTTCACGTCGGTCAGTATTGGTTATTTGTGATAAACTTATATCTTTTGCAGGAGAGCATGTCATGCTTCACTAACCTTCTATTTAGTCAGATAAGTTTTGTTTTCTCTGCAGATCTTAGAAAGCATAAGTACTCTCTCTGTACTCTCATTTGTATTAAGGACAAGTTAGAAAACTGGTTGCTCAGACTGATGCTTCTTTATAGCAGCAGGTCTTTCCTTTGTTATGTTCATTCTGGAGATGCTTTTACAATTTCAGAGGTGTAAAGTTACCTGTATTATCTTCATCGAACGAAAGTGTCAAGACTTACTTGAAATTAAAGGCTGAAAAGTGGTTACCCTGTAGCACTGCAGTGGATTGCTAAACATTAATTATTGATGAAGACCTTGAACCACTTGAGTAAATGATATTAAGGACAACTACTGTGAGAAGCCAGCTCAGGAGTGCCAAATTCTATTTATGATGGCACGCCGTAAGGATATATGAGCAAACCAGTAGTGACAGTCAATTTTGTTTTTCAAAAACATATTACATGAGAGCCTGGTCTTAGGACAGCACTTACTTAAAGAGGAAAAAGTAATCCACCATTGAAACAATTACTTTTTGTTCTCTCTGAATAGAGTGGAACATTAAAGCTTGTTAATTGATTTTAGAAGAAAAGTGAAACGAGATGTTGGATGTGATTAACATATGCTGACTTTGCCTCACTGAAATGTTTACTTACGAGTCCAGCATTGCTGTCACAGACAAAATGAGTCTATTTGTCTTACTTTAGCCTCTGAAGGACTGTTGCTAGCATTAGGAAGGTACTGTGTGTATTTAGATTAGCATATATACATACTGTCAAAGGAGTCAGCCTTTCAGGATTGAGGAAAACAGGTTAGAAATGGACAGCTTATCTTCATGGAGAATAATCATATGTGATTGTAACACAGCTCTATAATCCTAGATTGAAAAAATGTGTGTTGTAAAACAGTAAGCAATTGCATTACCCTTTTCTATAGGAGTGTAGGCTTGGTTCGGCCTTTCAAGACCGAACCTAGTGCAGTTCCTATTGAATTTATGCTACTGAGAGTAGGGTTGGGTGTTCTATTATGAAAGCAGGTGCTTCATATTGACACGTGATCAGTGATCCAAACGAGATACCACTTTGAGTTATTTACATCTAAGCTTATTGTTCAAACAGTAGTAATATTCACTCAAAGTCCTTATTGACTAGATTGGCTTGTTGTATGATGGCTTAGATGCATGATTGTAGCAAAAAAAGGAGGACCCTTCCTTTCCTCTTACAGCTGGGGCCATTTCAACTGTGTAGCAGGATGGGATGAATTTTTGGAGCAGAACACATGCTGCCTCTTAGAATAATGTTACAAGATTCTTCCCACAGTTCTTCAAGAAGCAGTGTGCTACACATAGACAAAAATAGTCTCTAATTGCAGAATTTTCAACGAAGTTTCAAAAGTGAGAAGACATCGCTGATCTCATCTTTCATTGCAAATCTTTCATCACTCATCTTTCATGCAAATCCTCATTAGCCTATCATGATCTTAGCCTTGCTTTATTTGGATATTATTGCTTAATATTTTCTTATTGTCTTCATGCTGGTTTTTAGTTCTTCTCAAAAAACTTTGAACCAGGACTGTGCACGGTGGTCTTATCTGGTAAACAGAAAAATATGTTATGGAGAGACATAGCAAAATGCATTAGAGAAGTCAGAAAGAGCAGAGTGTAATATGGAAATAAGTTTTTTTAATTGTCTCTGTTTTTCAGTACTTACATTTTATATTGCCTTGAAATAAATTTAAAAATGGCATTCATAATGCAGCAAATAGAGTGAAGTGTGTCTAAAAACATTTTTATTAACAATTTCTTTGTACAGGTGACAGATCAAATTTACTGTAATTCTGTCACAGATTTCACAAGAATTCATTTAGTTTATTTCATACCTCTTGTGGTGTAGAGATCACTTGGGAAAATACCACCTTTTAACCATGCTATTTAAAATTTGAGGTTTTAGGTAAGGAACTCTTTACTTTCTGTGTGTAAAAGCCTGCACTCAGCACTTGTGACATTGATTTTTACATGGGACCAACAGGACTTGTTACATTCATAAATACCATCGTCAGCTACTTAAGATTAACATACCGAAAGAATAAATAAACGTGGAGAGATTTAGGGTAGAATGTGGAGGATGAATATGCCTTTATTATAACTTCTGTACATGATTAAATAGTAGAAAAACTGATTTGCAAATGGTGCATTGTATAGAAATAATAAATTAATTTCAACAATTCATGTGTTCAGATTCATACATCTGATTGCCCAGAAGTCTCAAAGAATTATTCAGAAAATCAACATATCTGCTCTTATTAAAAGGTACCAGAAGATTCAGTATGTATTAACAAATATTCTCCCCAAAACTATCAGTGTTCCTTGGGCTTATGTTCAGCATGTGTGCACCTTAGTCAGGGAGACAGATGCAGCATTGTATTGTGTATTATGATACTGTATAATATATTCTGTACTAGACTTAGGGAGAAAAATCTACACCAAGCCACTGATTTTTTGAGCTGAAAGAGTCAGTGCATTTTTAAGGAAATGAATGTATTTGCAGAAAGCAACTACTGCGCAATTTTATAATCAAGAAAGGCAGTAAATTCATGATGAGTTCCTCATAGTAAATAATATAGCTAACTAATAAGTCTTGTCAATAGGCTGAAGACAGAGAAATTGTACTACAACATTGCTATTAACGTTGAAGTTTACAGGTTAAGCATATGTCTTATGTACTGACAGGGCAATACAAGGCAACAAAAAAAGAGTCCCAAAAGTATCAATTTAAAAGTAAGATAGCTTAATATTAATTGCTACATTTCTGGGGTCTTTTTAATCTTGAAGAATGGGGGATTTTACCTAATTGCTCCAAGACAAGAAATTGACCGTTTTGTTTTGGATGAGTGTGGGATATGTCTATAAAATTAAAATGCTTAGGTTTTTAAATGCAATATTCTTTAAGGGAAAAAAATTAAAAACCCCAAGACATTCTATGGACAAATAAACAAAGATGTGAAGTTGTGAACTAAGAAATAGCATAATGGAAGCCCAGAGAGACTATAGAAACAACGAAGCAGGAAGATGCATACACTGTTTGTGTAAGGTATGAGAATCTGTAAGTTCACTGAAAACACTTAGTAGACATGCTGCATCCTGCTTATTTAAACTGCACCCAATTCTGAAAAGTAAAAAGTTTTAATGAAGAAAGCAGTCATGATCAAACATAGTATCAGATTCAGGCATTCTGGGGAAATCTCTCTTCAATGCTTTTCATACTGTTCTTCCACAGATTAGAAAATCATTTTAAACTGTCTGTTTCAGTAATATTTTTGCACCAAAACATGAGTGCTAAGTACCAGTCCCAAGACATCTTCCTTGTTAGCTATGCCAACATATTTGTGCTTATTCAGCTTTTCTTTTTCAGTTTCTTATTTTTTATATTGATGCTAGTATTTATTTTAACTGACTAAACCTAAAAGGTTCTGTGTGTTTGCTCAAAGAAACAATGCACAGCGTTTTCAGGATTATCTGCTTCTGTTCAAGATATGCATTAAAAAACATTCATTTAGAACAGCTGAATGAGTGTCCTAAGGCAAGCATTTTCATCATCATCATCAAGTGCCTTACCTAGAGTAAATACTAAATAGGAAAACAGTTAAAAAATTTTGGTATTGTTTTGTTTTTCATTTACTATTAAATGAATCTATACAAATAGGAAATTCAAAAAAATATACATGTGAGTCTAGTATATTCCAGGCTTGATCCCTTAAAGCATTGAGAATTTTACCCAGATTTTGGAAACTCCTTCAGTTCACAGTTACCCTTGATCACAGGAAAGATTCCATGAGGTCTGAAAGTCCCCGTCTTGCTTCTTGTATTGATTTACCCTAGCTCAAGTAACCTAAAAGCTACTCAGTGTATATAGTGTTTAATCCCATCTGATTTTTATTGACATAAGTGTAAAGACTACTTGGGCCCAGCATGCTAAAACCACCAGTGGGCTCCTTTGAACTCCAGTTGCACACACCTGCATATCCCCCACCCTTCTTAGGTGACAGTAGACACGGACAGGCTGTATTTGATAAGAAAAACCCTGTCAAGGCCAAATTTAAATGGTGTATATTGGTAGTATAGGCAGTACAGGCCCTGAAGATTTAAAGCACTGGATGCAAATGAAAGAGTGATAAAGTATTAATAGTGTGTAATGTCTAGAGATTCAATTTATACATTATTTTATTTAGCAGGACTTTGGAAAGCAATTGATAGTCACATAGGCTCTGTAGGGCAGCTTACATGACTGTCTTAAGTATCCAACACATCAACAGACCAGATTTTATTCTCTCACTGTTTTCCAGGCTCTTTGACCACAAAAAAATCTGGGAAAGTGGAATAAGTCGATCTTAAAATACCCACAAAATTGATAGAAGCAAGATAATTCATTTTCCTGCCATGTCTCCTTAGTCATTGCTAAGTAAATGGAGTCATGCCATGGCAATATTTTCATTATAGCGAAGACTTGCTGCAGACAGGGCTGGTGTTGTCAAAGTCAATTTGCACTGAATCTCAGTTAGTCTTTGCCACTCGTTTGTCAAACATGCAAAGTCCTGTATTCTTTATAGACTAAAATGGAAAAAAAAAATTGAGTAGGGCAGATGAGACAGCTGGAGTCTTGGTGCTTTTGAAGTGGAGCACTTGGCAGTGTTGTGTGTTGTTACTTTAATATGACAGGACAGGAAAACAACCAATCCTAAATAACAGTTATTGCAGTCACAATCTCTGAATTTACTCTAAAATGGATGCCTTCATGTAGGAAAATCATCCCTGCAGTTTGCTATTCCCAAAGGCTCAGTTTGCAGAGGACTTTTTAGAACAGCATCCAAGAAAAGCATGAAGTCAGTAGCTAAGCTGAGGCAGTCAGCAAAAATCGTTCCAAAAAAGGTGATGGAAAAACAGTTTCTTTGCCTAGGTTTCCCAGCTACAGTGAAGGTAGGCATCTCAAAAAAGCAGTTTATTT
>VWZT01014192.1:306952-409183 GCA_013397055.1 Pachycephala philippinensis | reverse complement strand
TTTTAGTAAATAAGGGAAAAACTAACTGAAATATCTGCTCCTTGGTTATAGCCAGCAGCTGTGAAATGTGGTTTCATGGCCCTTCCTTTTGCATGCCTATTTGGAGACTGAACTGAAGATGAGATCTCTTGTATTAAAGCACTCTGTCCTAGCCATTAGTGCTTGCTGGAGATTTCTCTAAAGTCCTCTTATCATACTTGATTTGCTGTAAATAACAGTCATTGGAGCAGGACCTTGTAACTATCTCTGGAACTTCATTCATTTCAGAAAGTTGCCACCATTATTCTTTTGAGTGAAGTGTGTGAGAGAACATAAATGAAATGAATAGATGTTTCAGCTGACATGGACACACAAAACCTGACTAGAAATTTTTCAGTATTTGTATAGGGAGGCTTTGAATAGCTTGATGGTTTCAAGAACTGGGATGTCATGGAGGGTTTTTAATCCTGGTTTTGAGCAATTTATTGAACCCTATACATAATGTTAGCTCTTGTATGAAAAGGATCAGGATGTTATTTTAATAAATCAATAGTTCTTACTTAACCCTTTTCACTACTCGTGACTTTTATATACCTCCATTTTATCTACTCTCACTTATCTAATTTCAAGGCTGAAAAACCCTAGACTATGTAGGCATTTTCCTCCAGGAAATTGTTCTCTACTTTTAATCATCCTGTCAACGTTCAATGCCTTTGCAGTTTTGACATCATCTTTTAGGATGTGGGCACAGAGTGAGGTTCAGGACAAAACTGGATATGATATTACTGATATGAGTATTATATACTGAAAAAAGAGGATTTTCGCCTTGTCTGTTTCTTTACCACTAATTGCTAACAATTAGACTGTGGTGGAGATTTTTTTTGTGACTTCTAGCAAGCTGATATTTTCACAGGATTGTCTGTTACCATTTCAAGGAGATTTGAGTTTGTTGGGAGCTTTTTTATTTGTTTGGTTGGGGGCGGTTTTGTTACATGGGGTAAGATTTATCTGTCCGTACCTGTGGCTGTCTCAGTAAGTAAAAAAAACTCAGAAGTAAAATATAGAAGTTTCATTCTAAATCTTAATTGAATAAGAAAGATAACCGTCTTTCAGATTTCAGAAAGGTTTTTAACCACTTCAGTATTTTCAAATGCTAATCATCTTTGTGAACTGGCCTTAGTAACACCTTTAGCACATACATTTGCATGCTCTCAGTGTATATACAGCTGAGTTTTAGCTATCTTTGTTCTTGAAGCGAAAAATTCTGCACATCAGGAGTGTTTCAGTCTTTAACTCTTTTCTGTGTTCTGTGTGGTTTTGGAGATAAACTGTTAGTTTCATCACATTTTAGTAGGAATAACAATCTCTTCATCAGTGTGAGCACTCCTGTGTCTGGCAACCTATCATGTGTGAAATGAGAATTCTTTTAGTTCTCAAAACAGTCTGTCTGCACTTGAATCTTCCTTCAACTTCACCTTTAAAATTGCGTCATCTTTAAGGAAGCTTCACCTTAAGCAGCTGCTTTGGGAAGGTGAGGAAGAGACAGTAGACAGGTCTACTTGATTGCTGCATACAGGTCTGGAAACAAACTGGAACCATCTGTGCTGAAGCAGCCACTCTCCTGTTTCAGTGAGCATCTCTACCAGAAACTCGTTTTTGCAAACAAGAGAATCATATTCTTCATAGTTTCTGATAACACTTCCTAAGGACCACACCTTTTTGATTCTCAGCAAGAAATCCTTGTCTTGATGTTCTTATCAGACTTGGATGTGAAATTAGGTTTATAGCCAAAAATGTGTTATCTTCTTTTGACAATTTGAGGCCTGTTACAGTGAGAGAAACTACATACTAGCAAGTGACAGAGACGCTGCAAAATTCAGTGAAACACAAGTTCGGAGTTGTCCATTCGTCATTATATTTCTTAAGAGTCTCCTGATCTTTCTTAGGCTTAAGCCTTTGCAGTTACTATGATAAAATACATTTATAAACTTGCTTATACTGAGATGCATTCCTCTTACAAACCAAAAGGTGATCCCCTTGCTTGAGCTCATTTGTTTCTTTCATTTGGGTAGTAGCCACAGTTTCCTGAAATTTTTTCATGATCCCATGAAGAGTTTCATTGCCTAGATTTTGTTCTCAGATGAGTAAAGTTCTCAAGATTGAATAGTGCTAACCAGCTATGTATTTCCTTTCTAGCTGTTCCTATTCCCTTTGAAGTTTTTTGGGCTCTGTTTTTTCAGGGTTTTTTTAATCTGTTTTGCTCTGGTTTGGGGTTTTTTGTGGGGGAGTGTACAAGAGGGAGTGGGCTTCTTACTTCAGGGGCTTGCTGCTGATAGTTTTCTCTTTCTTATTGATTTCTGGCTAAGCTTAGTAGAGCTAAAATAAGTTGTAGAGGTTGAGTAGACTGCTCAGTGGTGCAGTATGGTGGGAAAAAATGGTTCTTAATGAGAAAAAATCTGGCTGCAAAACAGAAACACTACAGTTGCATAAAGCACATGCTCTACTGAAGGCTTAGTGCCATCATCTGTTCACCATTATCCTGTTTTTCCCTGGAAGTGCTGAATTTCTAAACTGAGCTGCCATGACCCATTTTTTGGATTTTTTTAATACTGTACTAGTGTGAGGAGATGTGACCTGCTTTTAATAGGGGATATATGGCCTTGTTGCTTCACCACTGGGGTCAAATCAGTTTAGTCCCTTTAGGGGACTTAGAGCAAGTGGACACTTGGAGTCAGCATGTCTATAGATATGCCATGTGACAATTACTTGTTAAAGGTTTGCCATGGCTGATATTTCTTAATATTTAGAATGATCGAATAAATATTTTAGGTTGTTCTTTTATTCCCGTGGATTGTCTGTAGTTCATGATAGTGATAAGAAGCACACAGAAACCAAATTGCTTGCTACTGTTTTCCAAAAGCAGCCCAAAGAATCAGGTCCTTTAAGGGCATGCCTTTCCTGATTTAGCAAACACCTGGATAAATTGCCTGGCACTGATGCCTTTTGACATGAAACATCCTTCATCTTTGCTACTAATGGCATCTGGACTCTTCCAGCTGCCAAAGTGCGTTAGGAATTGTTTGGTTCAAGTGCTAGCTGAAATGGTCTAAATGATCATATTATGGTACAAAGAAATGTTCCTGGGCTGTGCTTGAGGTTGATAGTACAGAAGAATTATCATTGTATCTCAGCAGTTCACGTTTTTCTCGCTCCTGCTCTAATATGTAATAGCTAGAGCCTTATGGAAAGGTAGGTCAGGTGCTACAATACTTCACCTGCCTTCTATTTATATGGGAACAACCCAGGAGTAACTCTGTGCCACGAAGAATGCTATGAGTGAAGCTCTACGAGTTTCACTTTTGGTAAATATCCTCATCTTCTTGGAAATTGTTTTATTACCAGACACCCAGTGCCACATCTTTGACTATCCATCCTCTTAATTTGAGAACCCTAAACTACGGATAAAATATTGAAATTTTTTTTTTTTTATTTGCATAAGTAGAACTTAGTTTTATGAGGAAATAGAGAATTGAACATGGTGGGGAAGAAAAACAGTCCAAAAGGTTTGAAGTAAAAATACGGTGGGCATGATGGCAGTTGAGATTAAACAGTCATGATTTTAAACACATTTGAAATCCTGCCTGAGTACACACATGTTTTCTTTGACCTTCTTCAAGCCCTAAAGGCTCCATTATGACTGAGATTAAGTGCTCTTGCTAGAAGTTACGAAGACAGTGGAGCCAATTTAATTGCTGCAGCCAATGTACAATCCCATTCCTATTTCCTCTAAAGAAATGAAACAGTCCATCAGGTAAGGCTGAGTTCGATGTGGGCCTTCTCTGATGTGTAGTCAGTGCAGTAAGGGCCTTTAGATAATTGTAGCAGGCAGCCAATTCATCTTGATACACAGGGTATAGGGGGGAAAAATAGGCTTTAAATGTCCATCTGGGTTTTGGAAAGTAGACGTTTCATGATGTGTCAGACTGCTGTGTGATTAAGTAGGTCATCAGTGTCAAAACACATAGAATTTCAATTCCAGAAATGCTTTTGAAAAATATCATGCATCTCTAACAGTGGAGAGATTGTCAGTTCTTTTTCAGTAGCTGTCTATTTTTTGGTTTTGTTTTTAGACAATTGTTGTTTCTGTGCAGTGGGAACCAGAAGTGGGGAAGGAAGTCAGTTGAAACTGGTTTCTCACTAAGCAGCAAAATGTATCCTACTGCACAGGCTTGTGCCTTGGAATTTTTCAAATATTTTACCTATTCATATTTTTAAATTGGGCTTAGAAAACATATTTTCTTTTGGTAGAGGTTACTTTCTTTTATTTGTACTTTAGTTTAAAAGTTTGTGTACTTTTAGTTTACATTGTCCCCTTTTGTTAAATTGTTTGAGAAATTTTAAATTTGTGTACCTGCAAGTTCACTTAATTTGCATGTAGATCATCTTCTTACCAGATATGTTGCTGACTTATTTTCAGAAATAGTGAGTTTTGTGCCAAAAAAATTGACAAACCAACCAACAAATAAACAAAAATTCCCAACCAGTAAAGCCAGTTCATTTGGGACTTTTATACTTCAAAGAAGATTTTATACATGCTGCATAGGCACATACCTATTAACTCAGTTTTAATGTGACAGTTTTTTTTAATTCACTTTCTTTTCCTTTCCTAAATTCTCCCAGAAGGGGGTCTAGTAGCAAAAAGTAATATTATGGTTTCAAACTCTAGATACTTCCAAAGAGAAGTAGACCGACTTTAGTAAGACTAAAAGACACATTCTGTACTGAAAAGAGACATCAAAACTCAAAACCACAAAATTTATTTTTAAGGTAGTTGCTGCTAGTTGTTCTTTCTGTTCATACAGTTGCTACATGGGACTGTAGCAACCCATTGGCAGAAATCAACTATTGTTGATAGTATTGCCGTAATATTACCTTTGTCACTGAATAAGACAGGGAACAAAAACCCTAATGATATTTTTGTTGGTTGCTTTCCTTCACAAATAAAATTACTTTCTACAACAAAGAGTATTTTTACAAAGCTGCTTACAACAATACTAAGAAGTATTAATAATGAAATTAAATTATTAAATATCCATTACAGGAAAACAACATAAATGTTTCATAGTTATATTTGTGATATAGCATTTGCAGGTGCAATTTCAGTAACTAATGAATGCAATTATAATGTGGACATTTAGGTAATTTAAATGTGAAGATAATTGGATAATTGCTTGTTCTAATAAATTAATATTAACAGGAAATAATTGTAAAGAAAGAAATGTGTGACTCGAAAACTTTTGGTGTTATTGCAAGTGGTAGTTCTTTACTAGCAAAACATTATCATCAGTGAGGCTTTTGATCCTGTAAGTCTGTTTTGACAAAACTTCAGTGGCTTCCTTGTATATAGGAAGAGAGAGAGGTACTAAACACAAGATTTGTAATAACAGCTTGATTTACAATTCAAATTCTATCCATGTTTCTTAAAATGGGGACGTTTAAACCTTTGAGGTGTTTAGAGGGATGTCTCTGGTAACTGTTATTTAAAGGTTGGGGTGATTTTGTTTGGTTAGTTGGTTGGGGTTTTTTGCAGGGTAGGAAAGGCATGTGCTTATCTTGGGATATTGTATTCTGTTGTTAAAGAACGTTTCTGAATGTTCTCTGAATGTTTCTGAGAGGGTTTTTTGTTCTGCTCTCCTGCTTCCTGTTTAGAAGTTATCCTACTTGACAACTATAAGAAGTAAGAACTGAACATATTTTTTTCTTGTTTGTTTTTTTTTTCCCTTCCAATTCAAGCAACAGTTTTAATACTACAGTGATGATTTTTTTTTTTTTTTTTCCAAATTTGGAAAAGAGAAAAGTACAGCAAAGAGAGATAACATCAGTTCTGTTCAGGCTAGCAACATTAACAGGAAGCAAAGTTGACTTAAAATAATTTTTGGTCCTAGTAGGGGAAAGATGTGTGCAACTCTGAGAAAAAAAAATAATGCAACAAGTCAAGTTTTCATTAATTTCCATTTACCAGTAGTGTTAGTATGCTTTTTTTGGTTTCTAACAGTCAGTGTGTCTGAGTTGGTAGAATTGGGAAGAGACAAATGATCTCTCATAGCCTCATCCTTCTTTATGGCAGGAAATAAAGATCTGGAAACTGTCAAACACATGAAACAAACTACTTAAAAATGAAATCACTTTAAGTCTCGTATTTTCTGGTAAAGTAGATAAAAGGTCATTTAATAACATTAGCAGGTATTTTCTTTGCCAAGAAAAATGTGATTTAATTAATCTTTTGTATTCTTTTGGGTATAAGGTGATTTGAGATTCGCCAGATAATTTCCATCTCCTTTGGCAATCTTGGATCTTCAAGTCTTGCATGGAAGGAAAGGCAGGAGACAGCTGGGTTGTTAAGGCTACTGGAAACCTGGCATGTGCTGTTTTCTGTAAACTGTTGTCTACCAACTGGAAACATGAAGATTCATTGATATTATGGTATAATCCCAACAGGCATATTTTATATACAGAGTTGTAAAATTTGCTGTGCCTCAGTTGGCATATGAATTATGGAGGTTTTCGATTTGGCAACACAGTGGAAGTAAAATTGAAAGTCATCTTGTGTACATTGTTCCAGCCACAATAGAGATGTCCACTCATTAGGCTTTTGGATGTATTCTCCATCTTTTAACAAAACTGAAAGCTTTCTCTTTAAATTTAATCCGCTTCCATAGATTTTGCGTCTGCATTGTGTTTCAGTATGTGTTAAAGCTGTACATTGCAAGTGAAACAGAAATGTTTTCATTAATATTATATTCAATAAATGGAAGTATATTGCCCAGGTCTTTAAGTGCTCAGTTCTGGATTTCATGCTTCTGAAGAAGAAGTTGGTCACATTAATAACAGTTATGAGATCCAAACAAAATTGACCCTGATTTGAGTGAAGAGTTGGACAAGTAGTCATTCCGAGGTTCCAAGGTCCCATCCTATGTTATTCTGTGTTTCTGTTCTCTGAAAATCCCAAACAATGGTACCCAAAAATAAATTTACTGCTATGCAGCCACTTAATGACTCTTTCTTTGTGAGGATTTTAATGATCAAGCTCTTGATACCATGCCAGATAAAATCAGAATTTCAAGGACATAATAAGAAAAAAATGGCAAGAAATAAAGGAATTAATCTCCATTAAAAATGGATTTTAAAAAGAAACTTGAAGGGCACATCTTGGGAAAAAATAGATGTTTTGAATAATTTATAATCTCTCAAATATTAAACAGGAGCAGTCTTGAGCAGTGTTGTCTTTGTGGTTTGAATGTGATTTTACAAGTGCCAGCAGATTCTTAGGTTCTTTTAACTTTTACATAGACAATTTTTGATCAAGGGCGTGTACTCAGACACTCCCATACTGCTCTGTTAATGGTAAATATCAAGATACCTGAGACTGTCCAGAGAACATGGTCTGTGATTCATTTTGCTTCTGAGACTGATCTTCTACAAAAAGCTTTTTATTTTGAAGTGGGTAGTAACAAACAAGTTGGAGGTTTCATTTGAACTACCATTGAATTTTCTACTCCTTATTGAGTTCACATTCTTGCCTATCTGAGCAAAGACTACAAATCAAAACTTCAGGAAATTTAAAGGAAACAAAGAAGTCAACATCTGTAAGAAAAGACTGCTTTTCCTGCTTAAGTATTATGACACAGTTTATAGATCAAGCAGACTGATCAGTAGATTATCTAATTTTCCTAAGTGGCAGAGAATTGAGTGCTTGCTGCATGAACCTGGGATCACTGACAGAGCACAAAGGCAGGGATCTTTGCAGGAAACAATAAAATCAGTGCTACAGAACGTACCTCAGATATGTCCCAAAAAGTAAGCTCTGTGAATTGAGGGGACAGTAAATCCCCCTTTCAGAGTTTATCAACAGGTTCTAGGTTGAGCCCCCATCTCAGTCTCTGAGAGGAGAGGAAATAACAGGTGTGGCGTGGGATTCAGGGTTTAAGAAGACGATAAGGAGTTCAGGAACTGATAGCAACTGATGACTCAGCTTAAGCATTTTAAGGACACTGTTGTACATAGAATTTAATACCCTATAAAGCAAAAACCAAACAGAGAATGAAAAGTCATTCAGAACTACAGGTTCTGGAGCTTCACTTTTCAATCCCTCTCAATGGGTGTATTGTTTGTTTACTTTATTAGGGTTTTTTGGTGGTGTTTTCTTTTGGTTTTAGGGGGAGGGAGGGCAGGGTGGTTTGGGGGTTTTTGGCCAAAAGCAAGCACTAAAATCAATGAGGTTTATCCTTCTGGGTAGAAGATCTTCTGAAGGGCAAGTAATATTTTAGTGCTGCAGTCCTGGGTAACTTTCTATCTTATCTTTAGGGTTGATAATTATTTTCCCAATCAGTGTGGTAATATTGCTGACTTTAACTGTTTGCTCATAGATTAACAAAGGATAATTATTATTTATCCTAATCTTTATCTTTTCTAATTTCTGTGCTGCAGTATCATAAGTAGCATAACAAGAGCTTTCAAAAGTGGTCTTAAACAGTAATACTAAGATGTCGTGTGCCTGCAAGTGAAATACTTAATACATCACTAACAAGAAGTGGTGAGGACTTACCTGAAGGAATTTAAACAGTGTTTCTATTGTCATCATTTTCATATTTCTTTAATTTGGTGGCAAAATATGTTTTGATCATTGATATATTACATCACTCTAAGGGATATGGAACATGCCCTATGTCCAGTGAGAATTCCAATTAGAAAAGCCTCCTCTAAAACGGAATGTTATGGAATGGTTAAAAGTAAAGCTTCATTTCCATAAGTTTTTGCTTAACTTTAAGACCCAGAAGTAAGCACTTTGAAACAAGTATAGGCTTAAACACCTAATTTGAAAGTAGGCATCGTGTACCAAGTCCTGATACCTTGATGCAGACAGGAGCAGAACAATGCAGACAAGTAAGGATTACAGTGCCGGTTTGATTGACTGAGTTATTAGTTAGCCAGATATTCTGTACTGTCATAGTCACTTAAAATGGGGCAGTAAATAGAAAATAGCTAGAATGGTAAAAAATAAGCAATAATTATTTTTTCACATGGACTTCCATTAAAGAGATTAAAGAGATTAAGGCTGGATTACCCCTCTTTATCATGGCATAAATAAGAGATGTTTTTTATAGAAGTCATACGGATGGATTGACCCTGGCTGAATGCCAGGTGCCCACTAAAGCTGCTCTGTCACTCTTCTCCTCAGCTGAGCAGAGGAGAGAAAATATAATGAAAGGGTCATAGGTCAAGATTAAGGGCAGGGAGAGAACATTCACCAATTACTATCATGGATGAAACAGGCTTGGCTTAGAGAAATTTAACTGAATTTATTAACAATCAAAATCAGAGTAGGATAATGAGCAGCAAAACCAAATCTTAAAACCACCTTCCCCCCATCCCTCCCTTCTTCCTGGGCTTAGCTTTACTCATTATTTTTCTGCCTCTTCTTCCCCAGTAGCACACACATGTGGACAGCCTCTGCTGATCCTTCCTCTTCAGGGGGAGGACACCTCACACTTTTCCCCTGCTCCAGTGTGGGTTCTCTCCCGTGGGAGACAGTCTTCCACAGCCTTCTCCAACATGAGTCGTTCCCGTAGGCTGCAGTTTTTCATTAACTGTTCCAGAGCAGGTCCCTTCCATGGGGTCACAAGTCCTGTCAGCAAACCTGTTTCAGCATGGGCTCCTCTCTCCACGGTCCACAGGTCCTGCCAGGAGCCTGCTGCAGTGTAGGCTTTGTTTCTGATAATAAGTAATAAACCAATAATTGATTTATAATGTTTTAGCAACACTACCTTTGGGAGAGTGGTTTTGAACAATCACTTGAATTTCAGAGTAATACTTACATGTGTATATAAAAATACCCTTAGAATATCTGTACTGTCTGACTATTCTTTTTGCTTCTTCATAACATAATACAAAATACGTATCTATAATGTACATACATTATAGTAAAGACAATAATGTGACTGTGAGCATTTTACTTTAAACTTGGGTTGTAATTCTCGAAGTAATTTTTTGTTGGACTGCAAGAATCTTTCCCAAAGTACCCTTCTCACGCATTTCACTTAGTTTGCAGTTAGTTAATTTTTATCCATGGTAGATATAATCTCCTTGATCAAAACCATCTGCCATTTGAGTAAATATTATTTTCCATTTACTTATATTTCTCCTTCAGTTAGATAGTGTTCTCTACCTCCTTGGTTTTGGGAAGCATTTTTTTCTAGGGAGTTGAGTATTTAGGTTGCAGCCACTGAAGCCCCAGACTTTGAAGCGCATTTGTTTTATTTTAAGTATCTTCCTTGGCCAAGTGGCATAATTTTATCGTCAGCTTGTACATCATTGCAATGAGTAATGTTTTAAGAAGGGTCACCTTTTTATTTGCTTTAATCTCTGGAGTGCTACATAATGGCAGATTTTTTCTGGGGTTGAGCACATTGTCTGTTCTAACTTCTGTATTTGTGCCTAAAGAGGCTCCTTTTTCACTATGCTTTCATGTTCAAATAGCATCTTAATACTCTCTATTTGCTATGTGTCAGTGAGTTATAAATCAGGCTTCAGATCACAGGTTTTTGCAAGTTGTAAATCTTCTAGTAAAGATTAGTCAGAAATTAATTTAGAATTCTGAAACTGTCTGCAGTGGTATGCTAGGCAAATAGCATTGCTTTGTATTAAAGAACAAGCTAAAAAGTTACTTATTTGTAGCATACAAAAAATAATTTTTAAATTATTCTTTACTGTTATTTGTTATTGGCAGTATATCTAGGATCATAGCTGCCTGACCTTTCCTATGGCTTGTGTACCTTTCCACCTGAGACAGCTCAGTGAGCTCTGACATTTGCCAAGCTGCACAAAGCCCTAGGAAGTTTGCTGTCTGTCTGCTGGGTGAAGTCACTAAGGCATCTCTCTATTGTGCAAGGTTGTGCCCAGCAAGCTCCACAACAGACAAATGTCAAGAGGCTTGAGAATAGCAAAGATTCTGTTGGAGAGACCGTGCTATGATACAAAAATCAGGTCACATTGAATTTTAGTTGTGGAGCACAGAAAACATGCAGCTTTAGCTGATAAGTTAAAATAAAGGATGTTAATGAAATATTTGTGCACGTTTCAATTGCAATGTATAAAGGAATGCGTCTAAGGAGAGCTTTCACCCAAGCTGAAAAATTTAAAACTACTTTCTTACCTAGGGTTAGGCTCCTAGCCAATTTCAAAGAAAATTGTTTACATCCCCTCATTTCCAAAACTATTTGCCAGCTGCTTGTCAAATTAAAACAAGGAGGAATTTTAAGTGTTTGCCAAATCTCAAAATCAAGTTATTTATACCAGGGTTTTCTTAATCCTAACTTCATTATACTTTCTAAAATTTTTGTAGTAATGCTTAGAGACACTTAAATATAAAGTCAGCCTAAAAACCTTCCCATGTGACCTTATCTTGCTTGGTGTGAACTGAATTTTCAGAAGAGTGTTTTGATAATGCAGTTATCAAACTGCATGAAAACCATGCCATGAGAACACCTGGCATATTCTTAAAAAGACTGTAAGGATCCCAAGTGACAGATCCAAAACCAGATCCTTGCAAAGAAACATTCATTAAATTTGTTCTGGTATATGCTGTAAGTGATAGTAATAACCTTTCAGTTCTGTTTTCAACATCTTATTGAATTTGTTGAATTCCTTTTATAGGGTATGATGGGAATTGTGCAAGTAATGTAAATGTTAAAATTACAAACTTCTGTCATATGCATTACTAATTTTTGTTTTTCCAAAATAGTGACAGTGTGTTAACTGACTAGTTTGGCTATAATTTGTAGATAAGAGATTTGTGTGCAAAAATTCAAGATGAGATGATTGTATTTACTACTTCTGACAACTCTAGAGTGACTTTGAGATAATTACCCTACCNATACATAACTTCTTGAGGTCCTGCTGCTTAGTGTTAAGAATAATTAATTAATAGATGTTATGGATGTAACAGAACAATCACCTTTCATTTGCTCTTGTGCTCATTTTTTTCATAACAATTTTTCCATCTCCTGTCCCCTATCCTCAGAGGTGTAATTATAGCAACACCATTCCTCCAGAGTTATATTTATACTCTAAGCAAAGTCCCCATTTTTTTAGTTCTACCAACATGGAAAGACTGCAAGGAGTCTATTAATAGCATTTTATACCAAGAAATGGCCTTTTCTTACATTTTCCTTGTAAGAAGTAACTCAATGGCCCTTGTTCTTATGTCAGGTGTTTTCTTTCTATAATAAAGTTCACCAGTGTTGACATCATCAAGAACATTTTCAGAGGGAGAAAAGTTCTGTCCTATGACTTGACTTGGACTTTAATTATAGTGTTGCAATAATCATGGAAAAATTATAGAAGTCCTTGACTATCTCCTCTGAGCATTCTTCTATTTTAGGGGTTTACTGCTCAGTCACAAGTTTCTAATTCCTTTTGAGTGTAATTCTGATTTTCCATGCATTCAAAAGTATAGCTCCATGGTTTAATACACTAGCATTTCCCACCTCTTAATAGTTACAGGGTTTCTTTCTTTGCTTGTTGATTTCTAAACACACGATTTTACAGTATTTATTTATTTAGTGACATATTCCTATTGAGCTAACTGTGTAGGTTGAAAACTGAATTCATTCTCCTGAAAGCTGCCATAAAAAACATTGTTATCCCAGGTAAAAGACAACATTCCTACTCTTTCCTTTGGTATTTAATATAGATTAAAAGAATAGCATATTTTATTCATTAATAAAAAAATACTTATTTTAAATAAAAGATAATTGGACTTTCAATGGCTTAGGTAAAATTTTTCAAGGGTGATTTCTACTTGGTTTTAATTAGAATGATTTTTAGGTTTTATTCTATATGTGTTTATATTTCCTATTGGTATTTTTATTGTTCTTATTGTACAAGCCAAAATTTATACTGCTGTAGAGCAGATTTGGATCTAAATTAGCTGCCTTGAATAGTGATAAAAGTGTAATTATGGCAAGACAACGTTCCTGACAGGATATGGGGATCAGCATTTGCAGAGCCTAAGCAGGTCTTGTAGCTTTCACTGAACTTTCTGCTGATTGCAGCAGGTTTCATTACCCTGGTACCTCTGTGAAAATAAAGGCTGTGTCTTTACACAGCTGCAAATTACCCTTGCTGGAATGCAGAGGAGAGGTCTGATACACTTTAGTTAGTATGTTATGAGCAAAGCATTTGTTTAAACTTTAAGTATATACTTTAAATATATATTTCCAACTTATGGTACCCGTTTCTTCAGAGTAATGACTTCTATAGGGATAATGTAGAAAGGATAACAAAAGATTATTACAGGGTTGGTCAGTGCCAGCACTGTTGGCCAATTTGACAGCTAATGAACCAATATGATGTTGAAAGTTCATAATGTTCCAGTGAGACAGTCATTAAATGCTGTAATGAAATTTTTTTGAAGGGATTATTACTGTTCTAAACTACATTTAGTGATTTGTAGTAGACATTTTCATCTTGATATTTGCATTACAGAATAGAATCATAGAATCGTTTAGCTTGGAAAAGGCCTTTAAGATCAATGAGTCAAAACATTAACTTGCAATTGCCAGGTCTACCACTAAACCGTGTCCCTAGGTACCACATCTTTGGGTTTTTTGGATGCATCAAGGAACGGTGACTCAACCACTTCCCTGGGCAGCCTGTTCCAATGCTTGCCAACCCTTTCAGTGAAGAAATTCCCTAACATCCAACCTAAACCTCCCCTGACACAACTTCAGGTCATTTTCTCTTGTCCTATCACTTGTTATTTCGGAGAGGAGACCAACCCCCACATAGCTACAACCTCCTTCCACCTAGTTGTGAAGAATGATAAGGTGCCCTCTGAACTCATTTTCTCCAGGCTAAACATCCTCAGCTCCCTCAGCCTCTTCTCCTCAGACTTGTGCTCCAGACCCTTCACCAGCTTCGTTGTCCAGAAGACCCAGCACTTCTCCTTGTTGACCCTCATACAACAAGCCTCAACTGATCGCTCCAGCCTGTCCAGATCCCTCTGTCCCTTCCTGCCCTCCAGCAGATCAACACTCTTTGGAGTCATGCCCAGCTTTAAATCACTGCAACTTGGAATCACCTGTAAACTTCCTGAGAGAACTTCCCCTCATCCAGATCATGGGTAAAGACACTAAACAGAAACAGCCCCAATACTGACCCCTGGGACACACCACTTTTGGCCGACCACCAGCTGGCTTTAGCTTCATTCACCACCCCTCTCTAGGCTCAGCCATCCAGACAGTTTTTTACCTGGCAGAGAGTGCACCCATCCAAGCCGTGAGCAGAGTTTATCCAGGAGAATGCTGTGGGAGAGGGTGGCAAAGGCTTTACTAAATTCCAGATGGACAACATCCACAGCTTTTCCCTCATCCAGTGAGCAGGTCAGCCTGTCATACAAGGACTGACAGTTAGTCAAGCAACTAATAAGTTATGAGGCAATGGATTTGGAAATTGTAATCCCTGTGTGTTTATCAAGCAAATTTCTACTAGCTATAAAGCCAGGCATAGCGGGGTACACTAGGTTAGTAATTGTTATCAGCTGAGCCAACAGAATACTTACCACACTTTTTCTGCTGATATGTTGACTTTTATTTGTATTTCTTTATCTTGATGGCTATAGAGTGTTATGATCCATTTTTATACTGCTTAATGTCAATTTAAAATAAATTGTGAATTGTAATTGAGAATATGAAGAAGGGAGTCTAACAGCAGAAGTTTGATAATCCTGTGGACTCAAATGCTGCTTGCACCTTCATGCTGACCTCATGTAACACTTTATTACATTCTTGGAGGATTAAGCTGAAAGCACAAAAAGCTTAGAATCAATCCAAGGCTAAAAGAAATTCAGACTAACTCTTTATCTCCCTACAAAGCTCATTCATTCACTGCCTCCAATCCTGTTTTCATTCATTTTATCAGGAAAAGAACTTCAGGGAAGTAATTCCTTGTAGCTGAAACACTGATCTGTAGATTAATTAATCCTCTCTTCCTCCAGTAGACTCATTCACTTACTTACTAATACTTGAGTTATATTTGTTATCCTTCAGTCAAATGGAAAGTTTTTATCTGTATGTTTTAGAAGACTGAGGATTAATGTAACTTTTTTTTTTAATTAATCTTTTGACCTTATCTTCAGTACAAAAAAACATCATACTAAAACATGTCTGTAACACTAAGTCAGCTAATTTAACACTGACCAGAATTTTGTGATCATTATAGATGAGGATGGGCTACATCAGTCATAGTTAATCTGGACTTGGACCAGAGCTTTGTCATCATTCAGTTCACCCAGTGTAAAATGTGATTCTTTGTCTACTTCAGGTTCATGTTAGTGGTCAGCCTTATGATAGCTTACTTGGTTCTTCACAGCTCATCTAACATAATAAAATTCTGCAGTACATCTTAAAATCATTCTCAAGTTAATAGTAAAAATAATTTTTCATTTCCATTTATTCTTCTACAGGTTTTCCAAAATTCTCCTGTCTTCTACATATTCTATGTATTTATTTGACCACATTTGTTGCAGGAACAAGGCAGTCTACCATAATTATTTCATGCACATTCTTACAATTGGAGGAACTGGAACACAGAAATCTACTAGAGGCTAGATTGCCAAAAGCATTTAGTGGACCCATTCTCATTGGTTTAACACCAGACATGACTGTAAAGGAGTGACATATCTAATTATCTATAAAATTTGGGCCAAATAATTCAAACAAAAGCATGCAGGAAGTGTAACCATATGTTAAGTTTATGCCTTTAATCTTGAAGACCAGGCATTTCTTTTTCCACTAGACTCATTCACCTACTAATACTTAAAGCTGAGTTACAGTTGTTATCCTTCAGTCAAATGGAAAATTTTTACCTTAATATTTTAGAAAACTGAGGATTTTGGTTTTGTTTTTGAGGGCTTTTTGGCCAAACATCTTGTATTTTGGTTTAAGATTAGTTTGAGGTTGTGATCCCAAGAAAAAATTTCTTTATTCCTGTTATATTTGCTACAAGAGCGGTTCAAGGTAGAGCTTTTATTCTTAAATTTATCCTGAAGTTTACGTAGCCACATTCTTAGTGTCAGATTGACATTAAGGATGGCCGATTTAAAATATTTCAAAAGGTTTCATTGAGCTTAGAACTACGAAACACCTTGAGTTATAAAATAAAAGCCTGGATGACTATAGATTTAATGGCTGATGTAAACAGATCCATCATTCCATTATGATGAAGTATCCATTTTAATTACTGAGGAAACTCAATGCTATTAGCAGAGTTCTTGAAAGGTTACTGCATAAAGGCTTCACAATTAATTTTTTCATCTCAAGATTAAGAGTGCAGAGTTTGTCAACTTTATATCTTGTCATTCCTAATTTTACTTAAAAGACAGGGTTAACTGCCTTTTATGTGTTTGTGTCTTGAGATACACAACCCCAAACAAAATTCCAAAATATTCCTCATTCAACCACTACACCTTAAAATAGGAGTGTGTCCCATCTCTTAAATAAAATATTCATAACAATATAAATCATATGAATTACAGAAGCTTGCATAAAATGAATGTTAAGAAGGATAGCTTTAGGGTTTTGAAGAATCACAGGAAGCAGAGAAATAGGAAGTCCAGATTTTAAACTGGAGATTTAAACTGGAGAGGTATGTACAAGGAAGTGGATACCTATTAACCAAGTAATAATGAAAATTTAATCTGTTGTGAAAATGGTTTAGGTGAATATATGGAGAATGTAAAAGAAATGCAATTAAAACCATATAGAAAGGTAAGAACCAGGAGAGCATATATAGTATGAAAATGTATTGTGTGGATGCGATCAAGAGAGAAAGGGGGAGAGAGAGTGTTTCTTTCATTTGGCAAAAGATTCAAGAATAACCTAGTACTTCAATCTCTGCTTTGTAATATTCTTTATTTTGAAACTGGTCACCAGAGGACAGTCTTAATCACTTCACCATTGGAAGACTATTGATTGTTTCTGTGATGCTTTGAGGGGTTGGTTCTCTTTTGGTTTGTACTTTTTTTAAGCATAGTTACTCAAAGGCTTCCCTTATCTAAGACCATTTGACTTTGCTGAAAAACTTTTCCAGCTAATGAGATAAATATTGAGATTTAGGGGTCCTAGCAGATTTTTTTCCAAGTCTCTCACACAGCACTAGTGAATGGAATATAAGTTTGTTTCATATCTTGCAGTCTTTAAGCTTCATAAGGACTATAAATACTGTTTATTCAATCGTTAAATAGGTAGGTTAAATATACCATGGTACAAAGAGGGCAGGTATCCTTTCCTCATTAAGGTAAAATAAACAATTTTTTTATTTCAGCATGGTGAAAACAAGTTAATTTTATGTACCTGTTTTTGTAACTGAAACCGAGATCCAATTTAAATACCTGTACTCACATTTACCTATAGTATATAACCTTTCATCTGTGGCTGGCCAAGTTTCTATATTGGTTATGCTTCTGTTGTACTGCTCTCAATTGGCATCTTGTTCCTGGGTAAAGTACACTTTACTTAGGAACCACAGTAAACAAAGTCTTTAGGCTTTGAAACACTGTCAGAAAACAGTATTTTCTGCTCTACAAACTGGATTAATTAGTAGCTATTATAATTTCCAAGTCATGGATCTCCAAACGTGCATGTAATAGGCTGTGCATTTCCTGTATATCTGCCAATTAGACAGAAAAATATTGAAAGGGTAAGATATGAAGGCAGTTTAATTTTATGTTGTACAATCAAAAGGCTTGTAGTTTCCAGATAACATCACAAGGAGCTTAGTAACAGTTACCCATGAGCACATATTGTCCATGAATTATCAACTGATATAAAATACAGAAACCAGCCACATTCCTTCAGCACATGGCATTTGAAATATCACTGTCTGCATTACTGAGAGAAGGTTTTGTATCGTCCAAGTCAGAGACTAAAATCTGTGGTTTTCTTCAATCTAGCTTCATATGTGGCCACACTCATTATTTTAAAGATGAAGGCCAGCTTCTCTTTCTGTCATTTCTCTGTAGCTAGATTTACATACGCACATGGAGGTAGCTTAAGGTAGCTACAGCCACTGCTCCTGACTGAAGTTTCCTGTGAGATCTAGCCAACCAGCAAAACCAGCAGATGTTACCTCTCTACTAGAGGGTCATGTACTTAGGATAAGTGAGTGGGGAGTAAGGAAAAAGGTGGACAACAAAAAGTCAAACCCGCAAGAACTCTTTAATCTTCCTTGGCTTGGTCATCATATGAGTGCATCCAAGGACAGTATTTGTTTGGTGGAATGCAGGTATATAGCAATAAAAATAAATACAAGAATTTTCCCCTGAAAATTATCGCATACTGAAGAATTGTCTCTCCTAAGTGTGAATCTTTAAATCCATCTTGTGAGAAGTACTACCCTTTAAGCAAGTGTATAAGATCCTAGTAAACACACTGCTTTTGTCAGTAGCTTCGTATGGGTTAGAAACAACATAGTTAACATCTTTAAAGTATTTTAGCCTATTTTAAAGACTAAAGACTATTTTAGTCTCCGTGGATGTTAAGGAAAGGAAATTAAATTACCTCAATGTAAAAGAATATTTGCAGTCATATGACATTATCATTATATTTTTTTAGAAACTGTTTAAGAAATTATTTTTTTGGTGGGCTGATTGTTGCATTTGCCATGCAAGGCCTCCATATATTGTAACAGTAGATGCATAAAATAAAGTTTTCTCAGTCAATGAAACAGCATTTTTCATATTCTTTGGGCAAAAAAGTAGACCAGGAAATATCTCCAGCAGTGTTGAGGTATCTATGTTTTCAAGACCACCTGCTGTGTACTTTTAAAACGAGTAAGAATAAAACTCAGTGCCCAGCAGAGCCTGTTTGAATTCTAATAGCTTCAGTAAATGCTTCTTGGTAGAATGGAGAAAGTCTGTCTTAACTGCTGATGGCTCTACATACCTTTGTGGCAGGTGGGAATGTTCTCTCTCTTGTTGAACACCAATAGTAGGTGAACTGGAAATAGAGAATGAACCCTATTTTGTATGGTATTTTCATTCTTTTTACTGAATGAGCAATTTCCTTTTATTTGTGTTTCCACTTTGCAACAAGATTTCCAGGTAGATTGATACTTTGGCATATGTAATAAGACATCACTTCAGGTGAGACTATTTAAAGGCTTTCTGTTATTTTGAAGACAGAATACAGGACAAGCTCACCAATACATTTCAGGAGCTTTGTGCCTGTTGGCACAAAGCAGCCATGAACCTGATTTAGCAGACTAGTTAAATTGGTTTTATGGCCTCTTTGTGGTGTGGGAATATTGTAAAACAGCTGGAGTGCATTGCTGTTGTATCTGGTCCTAAATTGCTTGCATGGTATGAAATGAAGTTGTACAGCTGTCCCATGGAGATCCTCTCAAAACAGCATTCGTCTAGTGACACTGCACGAGCAAACGGGGCCTTTAAAGGAAGGCACCTGGTATGTACCACATTAGGTAGCTTTCATCTTAGTAGACCTGACGTACTTCAAAAGCATCATTAATCTCCTTTCAGTTAAAAGAATAACTGGCTGAGACATCAGAAGCATCTGTACAAATATGGTGCAGATCAGACATGCACATTCAGAGGGAAGTGCCAGTCTTTGCTCTTCCTGCATTCTGGTTCAGATCATGGAACCAAATTGTAACACGCATTTAATCCCTTCTGAATGAAGCGAAGCACAGCTCTGCACTCTAGTAGTAGCTCTACTGGATCCCAACAATTAATAAGCATTAAGTCAACAAGACTAGACTAAAATTTATCCGAAATACCTAGCCCTGGTCCCCCATCTGCAATGGTGCTTACCAATAACTCTTTCACTCCAGAACTATACCTACTTGTGCTCTGCTACTTGCTAATGCACACAGGCAGAGGTCAGGGATTGGTCCATGCTACTGTCCACCCAGGAGAAGGTCTAGGTTTCCTGAAACTTCTTGAGTTCTTGCCATAATTTCTGGATGCTTGAGGTGGGATTCTAGCCCTTTGTGGAACCCAAGTTGAATTCCTTCCTTTATATGATATCACAACAGAAGTTTTTAATAGGTTTTCATCAAGTTTTCTCTTTTGCAACTTAACTTTTTAAAAAATTTTATTGTAACAACATGTTCTATCTCCAACTGCTAACTACAAGAATTGCTTGTATGTTCTGTGGATCTAGAATTCTCAGAGTCTGCACTCTGTCTTTCCCCTCCCCACAAAGAATTGTGGGTTAAGACTTTAGATTACTGGGTAATTTTTCTGAGGCAATAGATAATTCTGCCGTTAACACAGCATTGTTAACGTAAAGCTGGTCACTGTTTACATAGGTAACTCTTAAGCAACATCATACTTGGCGACTGTCAAGACAAACCTTTTTTGTGTCATATTTCCCAAACACTTACTAATGAGTGTCACACACTCAAGACAAACCTTTTTTGTGTCATATTTCCCAAACACTTACTAATGAGTGTCACACACTCAAGACACACCTTTGTGAGAGATTCATGGTGATGAGCGTTAGATATTTATATCCTGCTCCTTAACGCAGTGCTTCCACTTAGTTTTGTATTTTATCTGGTATTTTGGGGAAGGTTGAGCCAGAGAGGAGTTCTCCTGCTGTAGGGAAAAGATGAGATTTTCCAACTCAGCATCAAAGGAAAAGGCAATGCTGAAGATTAATTGAATCAATTAGAGGAAAATACAATATGCTGACTTAAGTGCATAAACAATGGGGTTTCTCTTGTTGCCCTATGTACTTATATTTTAATTACCATCAGTTCGTCAGCGTAAATCTTCAAGCATTGCACATTATGAATTGCTAATTAGTAAATGGGTGTTGCACTGAACGTTGGCTTCAGTTTAAAAACTAATTGAAGATTTTATCAAATCCTTGACCCCAAAGTTGACCCTCAACATTGTTTAGGCCAGGTGGAAATGGTATTGAGAAAATAAAATGCTTTTACAAATACCTTATCATAGAGTTATATCATAAATCATAAAATCTTTTAATGGTTTGGGTTGGAAGGGTATCTTAAAGATCATCTAGTCCATCCAACCCCCCTGCTGCCATGGTCAGGGACAGTTTCGACTAGATCAGGTTGCTCAGAGCCTGATCCAACCCAGCCTGAAACACCTCCAGAGATGGGACATCCACAACTTGTCTGGGTAACCTGTTCCAGTGCCTCACCACTCCCACAGGAAAGAATATTTTCCTAATATCTAATCTAAACCTGCTCAGTCCAAAGTCATTCCCTTTTGTCCTTTCACTGCATGCCCTTATAAATAATCTCGCCCCATCTTTCCTCTAAGTTCCCTTTAGGTACTGGAAGGCTGCAGTTAGGTCACCCCAAAGCCTCCTCTTTTCCAGGCTGAACAATCCCAATTCTCTTAGCCTTTCCTCATAGGAGAGATGCTCCATCCCTCTGATCAGCTTGGTAGCCCTCCTTCAGACTCATGGATATGATCAGCTATCAGGAGATGAAATTCCAAAGCTACACTCAGATTGCATGCTCAAAAGTTGCCAAAAATAAGAAAATAGATAATCATTTTTAACCTTCTTACTGATCTTTTCAGTAACCAGTAATTATCCATAGTGGTTTAACTGTCTGGGTGTCTCAGTTATTTTAATCTAGCTTTCATTCAGGTGCTTTGATTAGTTCCATATATCCTTTTGTTACTTTCAACAAACTATATTACATAAACAGTAGCTTGGAAACCCAGTTTTTCTTGGATAGTCAATTCTAATTTTTTGGTTTTTTTTTTTTTTAGATGCAAAGTGACAAACTATATTTGTATGATCAATTAAAAGGAAACACTGCAAGGTCTTCCTGCTGCCATTGCAGGGTCTTTGAGGGCGGGACTCGACTGGCTTTACATTTGTGTAACTCTATTGGTCAGAACTGAGTTAGGTTTGAGTTTGAAGGGTAGAATATACTATGGAGGCAAATAAGCAGAGGATTTTAATGAATAAAACAAAATCTAGAAACCGGTCATTCGTAGGATTCCACTGTTGGATCTCTTCTCTGTGATACCCAGCAACAAGACCCAAGAGAATGGCCTGAAGTTGTGTCAGGGGATGTTTAGGTTGAACATCAGAAAAAGATTCTTCACCCACAGGGTAGCTGGGCACTGGAACAGGCTCCCCAGGGAAGTGGTCACAGCATCAAGCCTGACAGAGTTCAAAAAGTGTTTGGACAATGCTCTTGGGCACATGGTGTGACTCTTGGGGATGATGCTGTGCAGGGCCAGAGTTGGACTCGATCCCTGTGGGCATCTTTCAACTCAGCTTATTCCGTGCTTCTGTGAAATAGTAAGTGTAACCAAGTTCTTTGGTGAGGCCAACTAATACCCATACCCACCCACAATCTGAAGGACCGGTTTCTAGATTTCATTCTATTAATTTAAAAAACTTTCTACCAAAAGTATAAAAATAAATAGGTCACTTTTTCATGTTTTTAGAGACTGTAGCTGTAGCAAAGCCTTGCATGCATTCATTTTATGTCGTTAAGTAGTGGATTCTTACAACTGAGAGACATCACAAAGATTTTGTGAATTTGTAGGGCCAAATGACATTACATCTATGAAGCACAGTCTATTTTACTAGCAACATTAATACTTAAATCTATTTTTCATGCTACTGTGAGTTCATATTCTGTCTGAACTAAAGAGATAAAATTTATGCTGATAAAATTCTCTTCTATGCTGAAACTTTAAACATAAAAGCAAATCTGAATAATTTACCATTACAGAGAAAAAAAATTATTACGAGCTCTCATTACTGTTTAATGTGGTTTATATGTGGTTTTAATCTGGAGCGATTTTTTGATCAAATCATGTTTTTCTAGCTTTATCCTGTATGTAGTTTACAGCAATTCACAGATGGCCGTCCATTCACATGGCCAGGTACTGGTTTATAGTTGCATATTTTTAAAGATAGGAGAAGGAGCAATTGTGGATAACTCATGAGAAGCAAAACAACATAGCAAATCACTAACCGCAGTTAAGGTTTGCAAGGGACCAAAATGCCAATTTTAGAAAATTGCCTTTCTCAGCTTGAAAACCCTAGCTAGTATCCAAAACCAAAGAGAGCTGTCAGTAGAGAGAGATGTTGAGGAAAATTGGCATCAGTTAATGTGCTACAAACATATTTATTCCCATTGTCATCACTTATTTTTATATTAAGCAGGCACTTTTTAAGTAGCATTCCCTAGTTTTTTGTTTGTTTTTCAATTAAACAAGTTGGTTGACTGCTTGACACCTATCTGAGACACATACATAATTTATGGTTGGTTTTCAAAGTGCTTGTCTTTCTTTGTACAAAAGTGCTCTCAAGACTATTGTTTAAAAAAATGACTTCCAGGGAAACGGTGTCATTCTAGCCATCCTAAATTTTGCTGGATCTTCATATTCCAAATCAACAGGCAAGTGAAATGTTACAAAGGACTGAACAGTAAGAAAGTGCAAACGAGATTATTCCTCATTTAAAAAAACCTATGGTTTCATTTATGTTTCTAAATCTGTGCACAGAATCTTAGCATTGGTCTCTGATTATAAAGCGAAAATATTGAATTTTAATTAATTAGAAATTAATATAATAATTTTGTAATTATAATAAATACTTATATACCATATTAATATATAATTAAACTATTATCTGTATAAGATTTGAATGGTTTTGCATTCACCAAATGCACAAGTAACTTTTCTCAAAACTACAAATTTTTTTTTTTATGTATTCTTCACAGAAGGTAACTTTATTACTACTCTTTCATATCTGATTCGTTAACATTCCACTCTAAAAAGACATAAACAGTTGTTATTATAGTAATGTAATACTATAATAATTATCATGTTATTCATTCCTTTAATTAATGTTTTAATACCAAATATATATATTCGGATGAGCGTGGGTAAACATAGACAAAATGTCCAGCAGCAGAAAATTTGTTTTATTACATATCTGCTTGAAAATTAAGTACACTTTAAAAGATAGTACATTTTCTGCTGATCTCAGTCAAGTTTCTGTGGGGTAGGTAGAGTCTAAAAGGTGTTGGTGCAAGCCTGAAAGTAACTGTCTATGTCTATGGCCCAAAAATTGCTGTGGCTCTACTAAAATTTCTGTAATATAATTTTTCTTGTGAGTGTACCACCTCTGAGCTACCAGATAATTTCTAAAATATGAGGGAGGTAGATATTCTTCGTTGTAGTAACAAAGGCTTCAAAAAGATTCGACATGCATTAGTTTTATAGAAATCCCTTTTCAAAAAATATTTATGTGAATAACATGTTAATATTATCACTAGCAAATAATACACAGTGAGTCACGAAAGATGTCCATGGTTGTTTTGAACTTAAGGAAAATAAACAGTTTTAAAACAGGTCAAAACAAAAATATGATAGACCGTTATCTGTATAAGTTCCAGATTTTTCTGTATTCACCAGCTCTGCATGTAACTGTATTTTCTCAAAACTACAAATTATTTTTAATGTATTCTTCCCAGAAGGTATATTTATTATTGCTCTTTCATATCCGATATATTAACACTCCAGTCTAAAAAATATATACAGTTAAACTTTATGCAATCAGCTGTTCTACATATATGTTGTGTTCAAGAGTGGTATAATATTTGATTCCATTTGATTCCATTCCAGTATTTGATAATATTATTTTCCATTGAAAAATAATCTTCTCTATGACCATAGTACAGAAATAAATCAAGGAGGTTTACATGAAAAATGCTAAATCCATTTCACATGACAAAGACATTGTAAATGGTCCTTCACAATCCTATTTGCTGATCCAAATGTAACGTCATTTGATTCTCCATATGAACATAAGAACCTTACTAGAAAATAATTGTTAGAGAAACTGAATGGGCCATTTTGTCTATTTCCTCACCAAAGTCCAGAATCTGTTTTCAGAATAATTTTGACTCACAGGTGATAGGCAGTGCTGATTTCTTTAGTCAGCTTTATCTGAGGTAGACCCACACCAGACTTCAGCTTGCAGGAGCTGGCATACAAATGAGCTGAACCAACCCCAGAAACTGCAGGAAGTTGTTTCACTAAAATATAAGGGACCTTATTTCTGAGAGCAAACTTCACCTCCTGTCATTTACCTGTCAGGAATCTGCATTGGGAGACTGTTGATATGCAGTCCATCCAAGTGCATGCAGATACAGGAGACTTCAGTAACACCCAGTAATGGGGCACACCACATAAATATCCCTAGCTGAAAATATTTAATATGGGGGAAAAGACTGAGCAGTAATTTGCAAGGGCCTTCAGAACAGAGATATAACCGAGTACATACATAAACAGATTTCTTCCCAAAAGCCTAGCCAAGAGTGCTGGCTATTAACAGAACATTAGTAGGAACATTTTTAGTCTAAATAACAAGTAATTAGCCAACCACATTAAACAATAATGAGAGCTAGTAATCATTTTTTATCAGCAAAATTAGCCTGGACTCATTTTAAAACAACATTTAATACAAACAGATTAATGAATATGTAAAAGGTAAAAGTTATGCACAGAACCAAATGTTCTCTGCAAACCAAAGATAATTACTGTATCTTGACTGTTATGCATGAACTTCTATAGAACAGTTGTTTCCCCACTGTTCATTCTTGTGCATGCATAAATTATGGCAGTTTGCTGTTAGTGTCTCCAAAGGACTTAGTTTTGAATGAGAATGAAATAAATTGCTGATCAATTTTGATAACACTCTTTGATCTGCATTTTTGATACACAATCTTTGAGAAGCCTATCTAAAGAAGAGTAATACATCATATATTAGTGGAAAACACTTTTAAAAGAGTACAAGGACAAAGTAAGTGTCTTCTCTGTGTAGTACTAAATAATGTGTTGAGGAGTAGGCTGGATTTATATAGACACTACTGGTGTCCTGAACTTAGGGTGCATAGAAGTAACACATAAACATGGGGGATTTTCCATTGAGAACTCTGTGTCTTGAAACTGATGATGAAGTGTGATGGCCAGTGAGATGATTAAGGGTTGAAGCACCTCTCCTACGAGAAAAAGAGAACTGTATTGTTCAGCCAGGAGAAGATGGTGTAATTGCACCCTGAACAGAGCATAGAAGAAAGATGGAGAAAGACTTTTTAAAAATGCATATCATGACACGACAAAGGGGAATGGTGTCAAATTAAAAGTGAGTAGGTTTTAATTAGCTATTAGGAAGAAATTCTTACTGTGAGTGTGGTGAGACACTTGAACAGGTTGCCCAGAGAAGTGGTGGATATCCCATCCCTGTACGTGTTCAAGGACAGGTTGAATGGAGCTCTGAACAACCTGGTCATGTGAAAGGTGTCCCTGCCCATGGCAGGAGGTTAGAACTATATGATACCCTTCCAATCCAAGCCATTCTGTGATTTTATGATAATAATTTGATATGTCCTAGAAGCTGTGCCTCTGTGATTGAAGTTATCATTCCTGTTTTTTTTCTTGTGAGACAAAAGACTCGAACAGTATTTCCAATAAATGTCTTTTCAAACAATGCCCTTATGAAGAAGTTAGACAAAAACCTGTGTGTTTTCTTTAGCCTCAGCTGCCTTGAAACTGATTGAGCGGGTATTCCATGACAGAATTCTTCTGTTCAGCACTGATTTTTGTCTGTATTTTCTAAGGTAGACCTTCCAATTTATACAGAACTAGCTTCTTCAAACATGTTGAACTGAGGAAAAATATCAGGGCCTTGTACAGCATGTTCTATGTTTTATACACTATCATACACAGTCTGTGTCTATGCTTAGAAATACAGTATTTGTAGTACCTTATGAAGAAGTTAGATAACGCTACAACAGAATTAGTACAGGTCTTGTCAATTAAAAGGCAAAGTTGATTAAGTCAAATTGTGGCAAGTCAACATATATTAAAGTAGGCAAAGGCTTTCAGAGGAAGTGTTTTTACTATTCTGTGATACACCTTCAGCAGCTTCAGTAGACCTGAACCTCCACTCATTTCTACTCAATCATTTGACACGACGTCTCAGGACTGATTTAAATCAAGTCTTTAGAAATTTGGAGAAGACAATTAATTGTCTCACCTCTGCAATTCTCAGTGCTACTGAGATGTTTCCCAAATATTACTACAGTGCATTTAACGAGTACAGAACTTGACATTGCCAGAACATATTGCCCAATCCTTTATTATACGAAATCTTCTAAATAACCTTTTTATTTTGATAAATAAGAAGCCATGAATAACAAATTACACATGAGTATTTTTAAGGAGAAAACTACTACTACTGAAAATTAGGGACTTGAACTTCTGCTTCCATTTTCTGAATTTCCTTTGCTTTCAACAGCACTGGCCCAGTTCATTAAAGTTACCTCAGCAGTGCTAAACAGAAAGTAGGTATAGAATTAGGATAACCTCTCTAATGTCTATAAAACCTTCCTGTGACTTGAATGTCATGTATTGCTAGTCCTTTCCTCCAATCTGTTTTTACTGTTATAATCAATTGAAATTAATATATGAATATTTTATAAATGTGCATTGTCCACTACTCAATATATTTTATTAATATTCATTCATAATTTTTTAGGGAAGTATCTTATATCTAAGCAGGGTCTTCTGGGCAAAAGCAGTCACACAGATCAGGATTACAAAATTTTTTTTTTTTTCGTATAGTTGGTGTCATCATCAGGTTATATTAATTTTTATAGAGTTCAATATAGAATTTGTACCTTTGCTAAATTTGGTTCCGTCTAGTGAACTCCCACTGTTACAGTATGTTAGAACTTTGTGAAAGCAGAGAACAAGAAATAAGTGTAACATTATTTACCGTTTGTACATTATGTATAGCAGTGCATTGTTTATTTTAATGCATAATTAATGATAGATGTAAGCTGACATGGACTGCTCAGCCATTGCTGTGGGAAAAGTCTTAAAATGCCCTCTCTGTTAAACATAACTCTAATCTTTTGTTTTGATTTTAAGCTTTTAATAAGTACTCTAATATAGTAGAATTTAACTCCACGTGGCTATCCAAAGAAAGTCTGTGAAGTGTTTTTTAGCACTTTATATAATATAACCTAATTCTAACAGTTTGGCCCAGTGTTTTCTTGTTGGACAGAAAATAGTCTGAAAAAAACAGCCAAAGCATTCTGCCTTGACAAAGATGATACCTGGATTTCTACTCAACAAATAAAGTCACTATAACTTTTAAGACTAAAGACTTAGTAAAGTGATGAGTAAGATCTATGTATATGCCAAAAAACCACTTAGGTCTAGTTTTACGTTCGTGAAATACAAGGTGTCACAATAGGATCAAAAATAAGCAGTATACAACTATGTTATTTCTTAATAAAGTTTTTGTATGCAGATTTAAAAATCCTAAATTTTGTCTTTAAAACATTGTGGACTTTTACAACACCAGGCTTGCACTTCCATTCTGTAGGGAAATCCTTGTAGCAATAGAGCTAGGAATGAAAAAAGCATTCTGCTTATGTGCTTGCTAATTTTTAACAGCTCTATAAAAGTACTTTATAAAATGCAGCAACCTACAAACCTCATTATTGAATTGCAAGGGACATTTTCATGAATCGATTTTTCCATCTGATTGAATTAAAATATTTCTGTTTTATTGTATTGAAATGTCTTTGTCTTTAGTTCTACCTGGAAGCAGTATTAAGGAATTTTTTCAGCACAGAGAAGTTGCAGCTGTACATGTTATGGTACAAAATGTAATGGTTTATGTGGTTGTTTCACAACAACCAAGATGTTGGTGCACTGGTTCTGCTCTTGTTACTAAGTCTTGCAAATTCAACACAGAGTAGGAAAGTCAAATACAGGAGTATTTTTCTTTCTCAGACACCATTACTCACAGGAAAATTCTGTTGATCAAATTATACCATCAGCAACTCCTCAGCAGCTCAACCCTCTTCAGGTGCTGACTTCTGGATGACTGATTATCGCTGCCTGCTGGCTGGGGGCCTCCATAGGTGTTACTGAGCAGGATTTGATAAGCAGTGCTCTCTATACTGTACTGAAAAGGAATGCTCCTCAGTCTCCTGTTTCTGTGCTGGTGTTATCATGCAGAAAGTAGTAAAAAGCACTGGATATTTACCTTAGTCATGCAATGGGGCAAAAACAATCAAAGGCATGGTGAGAGTGGATGTGGTGAGCAGGGACGTGCTGTATTGCACAGCTGCTCTTCACACGGACAAAGAAGGAAGCTGTGGGAACAGGGGTTGGGAGACACAATAGTTAATGCCTGTTGTGCCTTTGCTGTTTACCCTCTAAAACTTCTTGAATTAATAGTTTTCATCTGAAACACGTTTTGGGGATGATATTACTTATTCAGAAAGGATATATTTGTTATTCTGTATGATGAGTCTTGAGCCTACAAAATTTGCCAGTAATTGCACAGCTGGGAACCACTCCGTCTTCTGATAGAATGAGTGGCAACTGAATTTAATATCAATCTGAACCATTCTACTGGACTTAGACGTAAAATGTGTGCTTGTAACATTAACATTTTATGTGTACTAGTAGCAACATGATAAAATACAGGAAGATTGCTCTAACATGATTTCTGCTGTTTAGTAATTTCTTTGTTATTTTCATGGTGCCTGAGGTTGCCACTTTCTTACAGGAGAATTGGAATGGATGTACAACACACAGGAATGTTAAACTTCGCTGAATTATATTCTTATAGTAGATAATGTCGCCACAAACCTGTGCAGTTATTTTGATTGAATACATTTTATGGGATTAGAAATTTTTAGTTAATATATTTTAACGTAAAGACTTACTTGTCTCAGCTTTTTCTAATTCTTTGAGGTGTGAAATGTCCTCAATTCTTTTTGAAAGTTTACTGATCCTGAATATCTTTGGAACTCTAATGTAGTAAATATTTTTCGTTACTGGTCAGCAAAATTGTATTTATCTTCTTCTCAGTGTTCAGCTTATATGTTCTCATCTTTTATGTTCCGTATTCTGGTTTTTTTATTTGGTACCTCAAGCATATTAAGCACATGTAAGATTGAGTCTTCTTTTCACCCCCTTGAGAGAAACGTTACTTGAATAGCACATACACAACAAACAAGCAAATCTTGAGTTCTTGCACTCTATCATCAAAACCCTTTGAAGAGAAGGAGAGGCAAAAACATCACTGTCAACCATTGACAGTAATTCTACAATTTTTAATCACAAGTCTACGTCCCAGGGTGTCATTTTCTAACTCCTAACTTTTGTGATTGTAATTTTGAATTAATATTTAACATATTCTTTCACATTCCAAATATGGAGAATGAGTGTTAATCCTCCTTTGTAATATACATTTGCTGTAACTAAATTGTTGGCTGCCTTCACAGAGTGATTGCTTCCCTGCAGAATTGCCTCTTACTACTTTGATAATTTAAGCCTTGCAGATGAGTCTCCTTGTGGGCAGGATCCCTGCTTGTTTTCATGAGGAATTTTACCTGAGTTTAGTCCAGAAGTTAAGGCCAAAAATATTGCATCTAAAAGCAATCCATTTTCAGTTCTTAAGTTACCAGACCTACTCAGATGTGGTAAAGAACTCAATGGCGTATTAAGAGAGAGATGTATGCTTCTAATTTGTTTACGCACATGGTGTCTGTATTCTGATGCCAATGCAGTTAAAGAGTAAATTTTGAAAATAAGTGAAAAACACCGCTGAGAAACCAGGGTAAATTGCATCAAATCCAATCCCAATGCACCACGTGTTGACTTCAGTATCCTCCAGATAATTTTTCCATTTTTCTAGTCTGAGACTCAAATACTGTACAGGAATCTTTACTCCCTGTATGTCATGGTTTAACTCCAGCCAGCAATCAAGCCTCATACAGTTGTTCATGCACTCTCCCACCAGCAGGATTGAGAGAATGGGAAGGGTAAAAGAAAACTCATGCTTTGAGATAAAGACAGTTTCATACAGAAAGCAAAAGCTGCACACACAAGCAGAGCAAAACGAGGAATTGATTCACCTCTCCCCATGGGCTGACAGGTGTTCAAGCCCCTCCAGGAGATCAGGGACCCATCACACATAACAGTGACTTGGGAAGATAAATGCCATCACTTCAAACATTCCCGCTTTCATCCTTCTTCCCCCCAGTTTAAATACTGAGCATGATGTCAGCTGCTCTGGAATGTCCCTTTGGTCAGTTTGGGTCACCTGTCCTGGCTGTGTCTCCTCCCAACCTCCCATGCACCCCCAGCTTCCCAGCCAGTGTGGCTGTATGAAAAGCAGAAAAGTCCTTGGCTCTGTGTGAGCCCTGCTGAGCACTGAAAAAATATCTCTTGTATTATCCACCCTGCGATCAGCTCAAGTCCAAAACACAGCTCCATACCAGCCGCTGTCAAGACAGTTAACTCTGCCCCAGCCAAAACCAACACACCGTGCAAAGAGCCCTTTAGGCTTGTGTATGTGTTGATGCTCTGAGTCTCATTTAACTACTTTTTGTATTTCTCAGTCTTGCTGTGACATTGGGACGTTCCTGGGCTTTGCATTCAAAAGCACATTCTGTCGCAATGCATATACATTTCCACAGAGATCCTCATTTTGCTGAAGTTTTCAGTGGTGTGATCACAATTAAACACAGCGCTGTAAACAAGCTCTGGTTCACGCAACTTTAAGTTTTCTTACTGAGATAAGTGATGCAATTTGTTTTACCAGTAATGATGTATTTTAGTTGTGTACCAGAAGATCTTTGACCTTCCAGTCCTTTCCAATACTTTGAATACACTTGTGTCCTAATGGGCATTTAGGCAAAATAGCCAAATATAATGAAATATGAGAAATACTCAGAACTGTAACCTAGGTTTGGATTTTGATTGCCGAGGTGATCTGAATCCACGCAAATAACTTCAGCATAAAGTCTTAGAGGAGGACCAATAGAGTTAGAATGACTGCCACTGACTTTTAGAGAAAAGCAGGAATCTGTATGCTATTGCAAATCACAAATACAAAAGGCAGCATACTTTCAGAATAAGCACAAAACTGTCACTAGTGTCAGCAGAATGCTGTAAATCTAAAGGTATGTGCACAGAGATTTCCCTCATGAGCTGTGGTGGTTTAGTTTGCATCTTTTACTTTTTTCGTGAGATAAGAATTAGAAGAAGGGCAAAGCAGGCTCAAAACTTTAAAGAATATAAAGAAGTTTATTACTAACAGAATTAAAGGTAATAATAGAATGATAAAATTACAACAAACTCTCCCTTTCCCTCCAGCACCTCTCCCCACTTATTTCTCTACTCGCACAAAGGATAACACCCATGATTTTAGGTCAGAATTACAGTTCTTAAGTCTCTTCCATATTTGAAAGAAAAAGAGGTTTTTCTTCTGCTCCAGTGTGGTGTTTCAAACTGCCACTAACAAACAGACCCGCCCGGAAAATCTGCTGCCGTGAAATATCTCTCTCTCATGAACTTTGCAGTCTTCCCACAACTGCTATCATGAACCAAGAATGGGGTATTCGTTTTAAGGATAAACAAATTCCAGCCTGGAAAGCAACAACTCTTTTAAAAGTCTCTTACAGCTCCTAAGTGGACTTACATTGCCACGCTTCTCTTCTGCAGGCTACACATGGAATTTTCTTCCCCCCATGTCTCTGACTGAGAAATAACACAGTTTGTAACATCGGTCTCACCACAGTGTGCCAGAAGCATTTTTAAGCTACGCGCGAAAAGACACGCTGCCGCCCTCTTTTTTCAGTCTCCATCTTGGCTCACGTGACTTGCTTTCTCTTTCTCTCTGACCTTGCAGCCTCCATGTCGAAGGGCTGATTTCTTTTCGGGCTTTGCGGTGGAAAGAAAAGCCTCTTCTCCTTTATGCTGCGAGCTGTTCGATGTCGGTGGCGTTGGTGGTAGAAAACTGTCCCGGTTCCCGCCGGGTCCATGCCGCGCCACGCCACATGGAGTGGGGGAGGGGAGCCCGTCAGCCCCAGATGGTCTCGGCTATAGTTGCAGCAGCAATAGTTGTTTTTCAGCTGCTCACGGGCTCTGAGGGGTCTTGCAGCACCCCGAGCGGTGCCGTGCCTCATCCCCGACGAGGGATGGGGAGAGGGCAGGGGGCTCAGCCCGGCCCAGCAGGGCCCAGCGGGCCCGGGCCCGCCACCCCTCTGGCTGAGGGACCGGAAAACAAGAGAGTGACTTCCCCTCACCAGTGCCCTTTTATATGCAAAATCGTGAGAAGCGATTGGTCTAAAACCCTGTCCATCAACTCAGTCTCTTCAAACCAGCACATGAGCTCAAAATGAAATAGAATTATGTACATTCTGTTTACATATTTATACCTGAACAAATCTATTTTTTTATTAAGAGTAGTACATTTGAGAAGAATGGTATCCATTATTTTGCTGTTAACTTTTTGAGGACAGAATGCTTATGTTTAAATGCAATAAATAAACAATGTTTCCCTAACCCTAGTTATACTTTCTTTCTGTGGTATATGATTATCCTGTCTTGACATAAATATCTGAAGACTATGTAAAAAATGGGAGATTTCACCAAACATATTTTTCCTTTCTAATGTGATTTGCTGAATCCAACTCTCCTCAGTTATCTTAAATCTTTCTTCTTTTCCTTAAATATGACATGATTGCAGTGAACTATGATTGCAGTAAGCATTGCTCTTTTATACCTATTGCATTTCAAATCAGAAAAGTGAAGCTATTTAGTAATTTACACCCAAGTAGGGAAGTGGAGGGGAAAGGCAGTGGTAGTGTCTGTGGAATCCTCAGGTGACAAAGTGTTCATGGATGCTCTCTTCAGGGTATCTCAGAGGATCCCAGCAGGAATAGTTTTAATTTAATTTTAGGTCAATGAATAGGCAACAATTTGCCAAAAAAAACTGATACTTTTGATATTAAGAGATGAAAAATTTCTTCATGTAGATGGTAAAGTTTCTATAAAATTATTTTGTATGGTTCTGAGTGAAAAAGGACTGTGGAAATAAAGAATCAGCTGTTATGAAGTCCTATTTTAAGTCTTTCTTGCCTTGATCTTTCTGATCTTTGCATTCTTGTTCATCACCTTCAATTTTCTGTCCTTTCAGAGGCCTTTAATCCAAACCTTTGTTCATTTTTAGATGCCTCATTACTATTCTTTTGCCTTATTGTTTCATTTTCCCGAGATACACCTGTGAGAGGGAGCAATTAGCAAAATAGTTTTAGGAGTAAATGGAAGGTCTTATTTCTCTGCACATACCCTTTTCATCTTTTATCCTCTTCATGACATTTTTAACCTGTTCTAAATAAAAAAGAATATCTGATGCTACTTTTTGTAGTTGTCTTTCAACGGCTGTAGTTAATTTAAATAATGTTCTAAATCTTGTATGTGAAAGGTGTAGACAGTGGTCTGTGCTAGTTATTTATATGCAGAGCTTGAAAGGCTGCATACGGGTAGTATTTGACCAGGGATTCCAATAACTACAGGTGTTTTCACGTATTTCTCTAAAATGAGTCTGAACTGCATTTTTTTCAGAGTGAAGATATACATTAGCTCTTTCTTTTCAGTGAGACTATAAATGTCAAGGTGATGCAGAACACTTGCAGAGTGGCTTGGAAAAGGTCTGTTTGTGACACAGTTCTGTGAAGGATATCTCTGGTGTGCGTATATACTGTGTGTAAAGCATATCAACTGAGTGACCATAGCTTATGAATGACAGCCTACAGAGCTGCACCAGTTAACTTGATCCATTGTTTCTCTTAGTCCAGACAGTTTATAAAACTGGCTTCTAAGCTGATGAAAGTACAGCCATTCAGGAGATACAGTTCAAATGTGATTTAATTTTTCACTTGCTTGTTTTAGTACATGAATTAGAAATACTGAGCGGGCATGAAAATATTGAAACATGCACTGAGTCAAGCCAAATAGCCAGATTTGCATTTTTTGTCTAACAGAAGTATCATTTGCCTAGACAAGGGTATAGAAATACAGCAAGCGTTTGAGAGTAACTTTCCTCAGTCTGTGACTCAAGGACTTGCTGAATTGCAGGAGGTATCTTTGTACCACTAACATTCAAATGGATTATTTCATCCATGAATTAGATTGGGTTTTTTTTCAAAATTGGCCTTGTTTTTTTAATCTGAATAGCTGCGATGTCATCCTAGAGTGAACTTCACATTATAAATAGTCAGCATGTAAAAAACAGGTTCTTAGTTTTTAGTCTCTCACCTGGTAGTTTCATTTCATGACTCAGTTTTATCATATTACCAGAAACATCTATATTTGTGTTTCGCACACCATTTATCATAAGCTAGTATTTGATCTGTTTGTTACACTTCCTTTTCCAGTGTGGAGAAATGCCTCTTTAGGAATGCTCTGTATTCACTTTTTTTCTTGTCCAGGCACCATTACATCCTCCCCATCTTGCTCAGTACCTTTTCTAATTCTTCCATAACATTTGTGAGCTGGTTCAAACACTAGGACTGCAGATAGTTTTTAAAATGTACATGCATTTATATAGTAGCAGAACGATGTCTGCAGTTTTGCTCTCTATTTTTTCCATAACAATTCCTAGTATTCAAAGTGCCTTACTGAACTTTTCATAGAAATATCTCTTACAACACCAATATCTCTCTCCTGAGTATTTCAGTGGGCATTTTCAAAGCCCATTATTGTGCATGCGGATTTTTTTTCCACAAACATTACTTTATATTTTTCAAAATTTAATTTAATTTTATTTACCAGCTACTCAGTCTCATAAGATTACTGAATAATTTTTAAATTTTGCTAACCCAAATAATTAAGCAGCTACACCAAAATTGCACTTTGCTCAGAGGAAAGGATGGCTATAGCACAGTACCTCAGAAAAATGTCATCAAATTGGCTCCATTCTCAGTCGCTGTCTTCTCTCTAGACTCAAGGTGTCTGCAGAACCCTTTTGCCAATTCATTCTTTTGCAAAGTTTCCAGTGTTATGTGAAACCTGTTTCTGCAGTGCTTAAGGCAAAGTGTTATGAAAAGGCAGTGGATTAGACTCCCACAAAAAAAGTCACTTGGAAATTATATACAACTTCTTCATTCATTTTACCATTGCTGAACACCAATTATTCAATTTTTCATATCCTTCTGCTAAAGGTGAAGTTGGGTCTTGTATTTCACAGGGTTTCTCACCCATGGCCTCATTCCACTTCACACATGCTCATTTTTCTCTTATGAGCAACCAGAAGGATTATGACGCTTGATACAGAAAGCCGTCATTTGTGTTAATTGAAAGTGAATGATAAGAGTACACTAGGACCTATTCCAACTATGCTCTAGCTGGTTTTTAGATTTAAAGATGCTATTCCTAAGCTATAGTTTTCCTCTGCTTTAAAATGGTCAGTTACTTTCAAACCATGAAATAAAGTGCATTTTCCCTTCCTTTTTTAAGTAGCGATATGCTTGAGATGAGGACATTTGTAATAGAAGCTTAAAACTTGAGCTAGCTTAGTTCAAAATCTGTCATTTTTTCTAGCCCATAAACTTTATTTTCTCTCTCAAAAACACGTATTTCCTTCCATTTCCTCCATCTGTGCAAATTTCAGTCCTCCTTCCTTCCTTCTGCAATAACGATCACAGGAATCCCAACTGATATCATCATGCTGCCATGCTACCGAAGGTTATTAGTGCCAATATTGTTAATTACTGATCTGGTAGGATATGCTGAGTTAGTGTCAAGGACTGGTCTCGTCTTCTCCTGAGGGCATTTTCTTTAAAATACTGCCTACTGATTTTTATCTTTTTATNTTTTTTTTTTTTTTTTGTCCTACAGCATAAGAATATTTGGTAACTAGGTAGTTCAGCTCCCACCTAATTTCATCCATTATATTTGAATGATGCAGTAGTACAGGACTAAAGGGTAGTCTTTCAGCTAAAGGATGGCACAGAAGCTGTATTTTTCCCAGGAGACCTAACTTGTGGAGCTCACTCTTTGGTCAATGATAGTTTCTGTGTATCTGAGTTGAAAAGCTTTTTCTTCTACAGACTGAAGGCCTGATCCTGCTTACACTGGATAAAAAAGGCTGTCTTCACTGCCATCAGTGGCATGATATGAGTGAGATGAGAACTGTGTCCTGGGTGTGTGGAAGATGGAAAACTGCAAAATAACAAGACTTAGAATAAAAGACCACCTGTTACCAGCAAAATCAGTATGAGCAAAAGGTACACAGCTATTTTAAATACAAAAATTCACATGCAGTTTAAAACTATTGGAAGGCTTCCAAAATTATTTCTACCTTTTCCATCCTTCTTTTCATGGTTTTAAAAATTTTAGTAACACTTTGTTACGTTCTGCAACAATAGAAAAATATGAACCAAAACCAATGACAAACCAGAAATAAATGTATGAATAATGAAAGGATGTAGCTTTTAAATATCCAGCTTCCCTGGATGAATGATGTTTGTCTTCCTAGTAAATAGGGAGGTATTTGGTTGCTTTGCAGTCTTCTCTACATAAGACCTCATATCCTTCCATTAGGCATTCAATGCCTATTTTTCCTGGCAATATCTCCCCTTTAGCACCTCAGTCTCCCAGTGAGAAGAAATCTCCACTCCCAATGATAGCTGCGGGGTTTTCATGGATCACTGCTTTCAAAGACTCATGTTTTAAGGTGACAATGTCAAAATTTGACATTCATTTTAAACTGCCATAGGCAGAAGAGTCAGGTCTATTTCTGTTTCTGGAGGCAAAGACCACTAGTTCAGGATTTTGAATCCAGGGAGCATTTGGGGCTGCTCAGCAAGGGAGGGATGGGAAAAAAGCATCCACTACTGGTAAAACACTTCACCATCCCCTCAGGACTCACCATTAAAAGTGTTCTTGGTGGTAGATTGTTAATGATAAACAGTAGGTGCTCCCCTGTCCTGGGAAAGCATGACTCTACATTCCCTACAAATTACCTGATCCTCAGAAAAATACTATCCCTTTAATAATGCTGTACCTTGAAAATAAGAATTTACATCCTTAGGTAATCTGTCACTTGTGGTACTGTCCCACTCCCATCTGTTCTCAAGACCCTGCTGGCCTGGCACTTTTACCCTCCTATTGGCAAATAATCCTGGCATCAAACTGAAGGAAAGGGGGGCTGGTGGGGAGCCAGGGGAGCAAGCCTTGGGGTTGGTCAGTGCTAAAGGATCCATTGCTCCTTCCTAGCCTTGTAGGTAAATTGTGCTAACACTAATCCACTGGGGAGAGGTTGATTGGGGTTGGTGGCTGGGTATATACCTTTCCAGTGTAAAAACAGAGTAATCCTTCTGTAGGTATGTTATTTCCTGTGATTTGAAATGCGCTATGGTGAAAAATAGTTCCTTGGCATCATGTGTGTAGTAGCAGAACTGCACATATTGTCAATGCAGCATGCAGTGCAGTGATCACAGCTCCTCCTGTGATACAGCCATGTTTTTGTATCCTGCTTTTTATGTGGCCATAATTAACATGTCAGTCCTAACAACAAAGATCGCTGAAGGTCAGAAGTGACAGGCATATTTTGACAGCCTCTGTTTCTGTGGACTGCTAGGAAGGAGAACTGAGCATATTGCTTAACAAAACCAGCATTTTCTTATTATCTCTTCAAAGATTCAAGGAGGGAGTGAGGCAATTACTCCTTTACAGGGGCTAGAGCAGCGGCAATCACCTTTGTCTGATGTGAGCTGCACATCAGGCAGCAGAATTTAAAAATAGCAGGCCTGTCTCCCCCTGCTCAGTAGTGCTGCCACTGCTCTGGTGAAGCAAATCTCCATGAATTCCCCTGAAAGCTGTCCATTTGCCTCCCCTGCAAACTGTTTTGAATGGCCAGCATGGTGGCACAAGGTGTCCAGAGCTTGGCAGGAAAGCTGGCTCAGCGTGCATACAGTTTGCAAAAGCAAGCTTAGTTGGGACCATAAAAATCAAGCTAAAACTCTGGGGTTTTCTCCCTTTCTCTTAGTCTTATACTATTTGCAGCAGAACCAGAATGTTCACAGCAAACATTTGAGCGTGTTAGTGTACAAATAGCTTCATACTTCAGATGCAGAGAAATTAAATGTTTTTACCATGGCAGATTTGCTCAGTCCTTGCACTTGTAAATTTGCTGTTACTAGCTGACAGATACAGGAAGTATTTTGGGCTAGTGACAACTGATGTGAGACCGTAGAGCTCTGATATTTGTTCATTTTTATCAGCCAAGGAAGTGATGACCTAATGTTCAAAAAATTCTGTTAAAGAGGTGGTTGTCTGGTGTGATTTGGACAAGTCCCACTTACTTGTGACTGTTGAATTTTCCTCACTGTGACACCTCTAGCCCGTTGCAGTCAGCCTCTCATCCTGTGATGTGCCTGGAGCATGAGGGAGGTTGCAGGTCTGCAGAGCATCTGGGACTGTGCTGTCTGGTGGATTCCAGCACGTGGGGAGATCCCAAAAAAAGGCACACTCTCTCTTGTCTTCCTGTGGCTAAAAACACAGTCCCTGCAGAGAATCAACCATTCCGATTCTCAAAGTTATAGAAAAAGAGAGCTAGAAGAAAATTGAAGAATTCACTTAATCCCCTATCTAATAATGCCTTTATTATCCCTGACATAAATGTACCTCTCACATTTTTAGAAAAATCTCCACTGAGTTCCATGACTTTTCAAATATATTCTAGCAGTACACCATCTTTATTGGTAGATTGTATCCTAATCTGAATCTTTCCCACCGTTGGAACAGGATGCCCAGGGAAGTGGTCATCCATGACCATTCCTGGAGGGATTGAAAAGACCTATAGGTGTGGCACTTAGGGACATAGTTTAGGAGTGGACTTGGCAATACTCTTAATGATTGGACTAGATGATTGTAAAGGTGTTTTTCAGCCTAAACAATTCTATTTTCTATGATTCGTAATTATTGTACACTATCTTTCTAGCCCACAGGAAGCCACAAATCACTGTTACCTGTGGACAGAGAAACTGTGTAAGCTAGGCTTCACAAATTGCTAAAAATTAATAAACCTTTTTCCCTGGGGAAAAAAAACCGGTATGAAACCTGTTATGCATTTGAAAAAAATGATTACATTTCACAGATTTAACTAGAGACCCTTTCTTTCCCAAATTTCTAATGTTTCTAAATATGAAGGGAAAAAAAAATAAAAAAACTTCTGCATCTTTAAATTTTGAGTAAATATGTTACATTTATATTTTTTATTAAATTGTACTCAAATCTCATTTCATCAAATCCATATACATCTTTTGATTTGGAGGTGATGAATACAAGTATTAAATCAGGATTATGATGCAATCAGAACAACTTGTTTGTTGATAAGTTTCACCTTATTGTCTTTTCACTTCTAAAGATGGAGGATTTGTAAAAAACTTTCTCTCAAATCTCATGTCTTCTTTATAAGTTATAATAATTAATAAATAAATCTTTTTTAATTCATAGTGTTTCTTGGATTCTGTCATTGTTTTACTTTCCTTTATTTACAGCACACTTTGATATCACCAATAGCAAAAAATGTCTCCTAAAATATCAGAGTAGTGATCTTTATGAAAGGTGTCGCAGTAAGTTCAAAACACATAAAGTTTCATTTCAGCTGCTAAGTTTAGCATAATTTTGCTGCTCAATCAAAAAAATTGATGCTATAAATATGATAAAGGAGGCATATATTTAAAAGTGCTGCAACTGTTTCAGAATAAAACTTAGTTCTTTCAAACTATTCATAGATAATTTTGCATAAGAAAAAGATCCTTGCTACTGGTAAGCTGTCTTCATGTAAGGGGTACTAAGCCTAGTTTAGTAGACCACAATTTTGGGTTTTTTCTTGAATGATTATTCACACTGGTTCTATGTTTCAGATCAAGAATCTGAAAGAAGGTTGTAACAGTGTTTATTGAAGTGATGTTTGCACTCTAAATTCTCCCACAGCCAATGTATTTCAGAAAATAATGACTGAAAACATTAAGCTGATAGTTAGTCGTGTAGCTAAATGGAATAATGCAGTGCACTAAGGCAGGAGTATCTCTGAATTACTACAGGTTCCATTTATGACTCAAATATTGTCAGCAGATGTAAGATTGCTATTATTCCTTGGATATGTTTTTGCAATGGTTGGTATAGTGTGTGCCATTTCCTGTCTTCATCCTGAGCACTGACTGAAGATCTGTTTATTTTTTCTCAAGGCAGTTTCTAACTTATGATTTATTTTCTGTTTGTTTTATCACTCATGAGACAGTTTCATGAAGTCTAAACAAGACCAGGCTTTAACTACATTCTTCAGTTTTTTCTTGTATAGACACAGACTAACACTGTAACTACAGAATTATGAATTCTCTCATGTTCTTTGGATCAATGTTCCAGAATAATATAGATTTCATGTTTTTATATTTACTTATTATATCCCTTTAGCCCTAAGTATCTGGATTTTGGTGACAGTAAATATTTTTAGTTTATCTTATGTGTGGTTTTTTGGTAGTTTTTTTATAAACACATAGTAAACAGCTTTGGGTTCTAAAAGTCCCATTTTTTGTATAAGCATGTACTGACAACAAGCATTTTTATTTGGCAGACATTTTTTTTAGAAAGACTGTGTCATCCCCACTGAAATATTACTGTCTTTGTTTTTCATTAGTACTGATCTGTAATGGTATGTGCTTGGCTTTAAATCTGATAGATCCTTGAATGAACCTCAACTTACTCTGCAATGTTGCTTTGTACTAGACATGATAGTGGCACATACAGTTCTTTTTGTACCATGTTTGTCAGTGTATTGTAGATCCAGACAAAAATGGGTGGAAAATATTAAAAAGGTTGCAGCCCTAGCTTGCAGGTTTTTAAAGTCTATTGAAAAGTTAGGGGCTTTGTTTTGGTTTGCAAAGTATTCAAAATCCCACACCTCGAATATTCTGTATTTGAGGGGAGAGGTTGAGAGTTTGTAAAACGTGTTATTAGATGTTTTATTTGAACAGCTGTAGAAATTTTTCATTTTTAAATTCTTGAAAAATTAGTAGAAAGTTGATGTTTGTAGAAGACACGCACTTGTTTATGCAAAGAACTGTAGGTGTGTTGTTTGGCTGTGATGAATCCTCCTTTTACCTGTTATTCATCAAGGAGTGCTGCTATCTTATTAGAGAGTGTATTCTGTAACTCCAGTCCCTATGTCTATATAATAATTACATATTTAATTATTGTTGACTTATCATTACTGAAACAAATCCAGGTCAAACAACAGCTCTTTGCAGCAGAGATTATGGTTATTTTTGTCTGAAGTTATTGTTGTGTTCTGGTCTACAGTGCCACTAGACAAGGAACTGAGCAAGCCCTGGTCAGGGGACAAAGCTGTGGCTGGAGCAGGACCACATAGCTAGAAGTAGTGGGTGGTGGAAATGGGAGAAGATGTACTGGGGAACGAGAAATCAGGAGTGCCTCTGGAGCTCTCCATTGATTCTTTGAAAGGGGACTTCTATTTATGAATTAGTCCGAAAAATCAAGAATCAGAGGACATTCAGGTTCTAAATAGTAGAGGCATCTCATGCAGACTTTGTCCCAAAACAGGGGCTTAGTATAGTTACTCTGGGATGAGAAATGAAGAAAATGGGCACCAAACAGTCTGAAAGAAATACAACACAATTGTTTGTTTGATTGGTTGGTTGTTTGTTTAAATAAAATAGAAGTTTAGGAGTAAGAAAGTAGGAAGAAATAGATGAAAAGAGCTGAAATGTGTTTCTACTTCTGCTTATTTTTTATTTCAGCTGCACTTTTTGATATGCCTGTGATTATTTGTAACTGAAAGAAATTGTTTAAGTAATTAGTTCATTTTATTTGCAGTAGTCACTAATATGGGGCCCAGTAATGTGGGCAAAGGTCAGGAGCCAACATTTTAGAATATTCAAGACCTTATTATGCTACGGGGAATCATAGATAATTTCATACTTCTCATTTTAGTTTTTTATTTTCCTGTTCTTCCTTGTACTTTTCCCACTTCTCTTTAAAATAAATAATTTACTCAGATTGTTAGAAATGGCCCTGAAAACCCAATGAGAATGACGTATGAGAGCTTTACTCTTCTTTTGCATTTATAACAGATATACATCTTTTCTGTTTGTTTTTAAAGAAAAAGAGAAAAATCAATTGACAACATGTAGATTTATATTGATGGTAGTTGTAAGTAATCAGCAGGGCACATTGTCTGAAAATTTTTTCCTGTCTTAAATAGATATATTTCATCTCTAGGTTTCTCTCACAATTACTGAGGGGAAGGAGGAAAATGAGTGATGAACTATCAAACTAAAATCAGTCTTGATTCAGATTTTTGAGGAAATATCTTCTTATTTTTATAGTGCAGTCTCCATTTCAACAGTCTCCAAATCCCACTGGTCATTATTTGAGAGTACATTTCCAGGATACAGAAAGCAGTGGCTTTTCCTCCCAAGATTTTAGTTGTTCTTAAGTGTGCTGAGAATAGAGAGGAGGTTCATGAAGATGAGCACAGAATAAAATCTGAGTTTGTCGATGCTTCTTTAAACAACACATGAATTACACTCCCTTTCCTGATCAGAATCATGACCACAATGCATTTTTCAGAACCATTTTTGTTTTCCATAAGTCAAAAAACAAAAAACAAAAAACCACCCTCATTTTATCTGTCATAGTGAATGGATGGTGACAGTAGACTGATTTCTATGCCTAGAAAGATTAATGATGCTTCAAGAGCAGATCTTTTACATTCATCATTCAGGGGAGATTTCCGTCACATTCCTAATGAATACTTTGGGATCCATGGACTTGGGAATAGATGTCATCACACATCACATGAGAAAAAATGCAAGCCAGCTGCTTCATCACAGAGCAGTATCTTTTCTTAGTGTTGCAAGCTGTGTCTGTGTTGATAGTTTCAAGCTTTTTGACTAAGGCTGAAACATTTCCCCTATTTTCTACTACTTTTACATGCTTTCAAGAATTATTATTCACACACACACGCATGCACAAATATTTGGTTTCATTCAATTTTTTTCTTTGGTAGACATATACATTTCTTCTTCTTTGTTCTTCTCTGAACCCATCCCTCCCGTGGAGTTCTTCCAAAACCAACTCTCAGTTGCAAATTTATCTTCTTTTGTATTTTTCCAAGCTGTGCATTTTAAAAAGTGATGTTGTTCAAAAAGAAAAAGAATCAACACCTAGTGTGTCCTTTGCAAGTGTGGATAAGGTGAAGTAATTTGGTGTCTTTATATATATATGTCATTAACCAAATACTTCTGTTCAGAAGTCAAATACCACTTTCTTTTCCATTTCTTCTATTCTCCAAAGATATATGTATCTCTTTATACCTAAAAACCCCACACCTAAGAGTACTTCTTTTTCCTCCTTGAGGGATTGTTATGTTTTATTATAATCAACAAACAACAAAGTTCCATATAATTTTGGGGAGTTAAAAAATATGGTCTTATGAGACTGGTTTTGTTTCTGTTGACTGAGGCTGGCCATGTTTCTTTTAACTGAGGGGAAATAGCCTTTTAAAAGCTCAAGTCCTACAATAAATAGGTAAACACTCTTGCTGCCTGTATAGGCTGGCTGTAACATGGAGTAATATAGTTACAGGATCTGACAAAGGAAATAATGATGCACAACGTGGAGTTCATCCTCATAACCTCCCATGTGGGAGGTTATAATTACATGAAAAGAAAACTATTTGATATAACTCACTTTGTATTTAGGAGGTCATGAGCATCTCTTGCTAATAGGCTAAGCTCAACATGAAATAGATGAGCAAATAGACACACTTCAAAACTCAATTTCTATCCTACATCTCTTCTACTGTAAGAAAATGTTTTCAGAGTCCTATACAGAATAAACTTGTTTAGGGTTATCTTTTTTTTTATTTAAATGTAATAATTTCCTAGTGCCATTTGCCATCAAGTTTAACGCTGTTGGAAAGTAGTCAAACATTCAGGTGTAAAATAAATACAGCAAAGTATACATTTGCGTGCTAAGTTTAGAACTTAAAACTATAGTACTGAATGGTTCTTGCAAAACCAAAGATGAGAAATTTTATTGTTAGTGAAAAACTTTGGCAGTCAACTGTTAGTATGGATTGTTACATTTGTGAGACATTAGAATGAAACTGGTAAACTGAAACATCAAGCTGAGACATAAAGAAAATCGGAGGTTATTATTATGACTTCAAGAATTGTAAGTATTGACCCAACAATGACTTTTAACCAATGGGTTTATCAAGACATTCTATGCATTAGTATTTAATTAATAAAAAAATCAACAGAAATAAGAAAAACAGTATTTGATTCTTGAAGGTGTAGCATCAGAAATTATTTACAAAAATTATTTGTAAATCACTTTTTTAACATGCTATTAGTAGCATGACTGAAAGAAAATCTTATAAAGATCTGCTTTGAGGTGTTAAAACATGGTACTGAATAATTTTAAAAGGCAAACTGTACAGTATTAGAAACAACAACAAAAAAACCACAGGGTCTTAAAGGAAGGAGTGAGAATTTGCCACATTGGTGGCCTATTTCTTGCAAAAGACAACATGAAAAATTCCTAGTTAGGAGAATGCCACCTCTTTAAATATTCAGGAGCATCTCACAGTAGCTTATGGTACCATGTTCATTCACTAGAAAGGTTCATTCTGTTTTATCATCTTTGAAAAGCTGTGCCACAAAAGCAGAAATGTGACTCACGATAGTCCAACACATTTTAAGATGTCGGCATTTTTTTTGCTGTTCCTGTCCTTGCATTATTATAAATTTTCTATTATTCCTTTAAGCCATATGTTACCCTGAAAATGGTAGCATATGCAAGTTTCAAAATTAACAGTGTGCAGCTTTGTAACAATTAACCATCTGTTTATAGGGGTGGTAGGAACTGAGAGCATTTCCATGGAAGTCAGGAAAATATTAGAATAGCACACCTGCCAAGCCTTAGTCATGAGTTACCCTACACTGTAATTTGTAGTCTCCTGACAGCAGAGAGACAAAACTGCACCAAAGTTGCAAACGGAATTCTTCCTAAACATTTGTCTTAACAGACTGCTAGTGATGGATTAAACAGGTCCAGGAGCAGATGTCGCATAAAAGAAGTGGATTAAAGACAAGCACAAGGGGATAGAGTCGATAAAGAACAAAAATTTCTTGAGTCTGGGACAGGTGTTAATTTGGCTTTAGCTTCATCTGGGTGTGGACACATGAAAAAGGATAACTGCACATCATCCGCTTTAACCATAGTCCTTTCACCTGTTCCTACAATGTATTTATGTGATACAACAAAAAAAACTGGGGAGTTTGGGCAGTCTTATCTTTGTTAGTAGCATAAATATGGGCTTCATATTGTTATACAGTGACGTATGTACAAAGAGACCATAAAAGCTTCTGCTGTGGCCCTGCCTCATGGCCATTCCTGGATAGCTGTGGACAGAAGCTGGGATTGCATTTGGGCAGACAGAGTTTACATCATCTTCCTCAGCCATAATTGAGATTGTCACAGTAGGATCTTACGGGTTTATTTGGTTCTGTGGCTTAGCATGTGATGAAAAACCTAGTACGTTACTTTAAGCACTAAGATTTGATTCTAAAGAGATTTTCAGGAATCTGCCTGGCAAAAAATACACATGAGGAAGAGTAATCAAAGAAAGATTCGTTTTCCTTTCAGTTTCTCCCTTCATGAAAGAAATCGTTTTGTTAAATTGAAATAATCTCTAAACTGTCTATTGTGTTGCAGGAGAAAACAATTCAGGCCCAGGGAAAAAATTGAAGTCCGATTGGTTTCTATCTCAAAACATACAATTGTTTAATGTGGAGGAAGGAGGGAATAGCTTAGAAAGAAGCTATTAGGAAGCTGAGTCCTGGGAAAGACAGATTTTGTTTAAAAGACCAATTTAAAATAGTTTAATTACAAGCTTTGAACTACAACATCAAGTAGGAGGTGGTGCTCCTGCCCTTGATTTTGTTCTAATACCTGTCTCTTGGGTCCACTTACGATATCCCTAATTTCTGAGGAGCTAGGAAACCTGTATAGTTAACAAGAAATGAGATAGCTGCCCACAAAACAGCTCCCTAAAGTGTGAGATTGTAATTTTTGCTTTCCTGAGCGAGTGTAAAGAAAGTTATCATCATATCATGTAGTGCAACAAAAAGGAAAAGGTATCATGAAAAGAAAGAAATTTCCCCAAACAATTCACCATTTTAACTGCTAGAGGATATTAGAAGTTAGATCACTTTTTCAGTCATATATGCAGAAAATGCCCTTCCACATTATTTCCTCTTCCAGTTTGATCTGTGCTTCCTAATCCTAGGAACCTTACATATTCCAGGATGAAATCCTAATCTTTATCTGATTCTTAAGAAAATTTTAGGTGACTGTATCCACTGTGCCTCTTTAGCAGATTTGGTGATTCATTTCCTAGAACTTGTCAGCAACTGTACATACAAAACATCTTTGCTTTAACTGTTATTCAAGCTCTGATCAGTCATATCTCTCAAATTTATATTCTGATAATACAAGACTGGAAACTCTGCAAATGTATGAAATTTTTACCCCTGAGCAGCAAAGAAAATCTTTGTTATAAATTATGTATGTTTAATTTGACAAGGTGCTTTCATAGTAAGAAAAACTTCTGCCATTCACTAATCTTGTTGCTCTGCTGGGCCCCATCAAATGTCCAGAAGAACAGCTTGATGACATTGAAAATAAGCAAAGCTTTTAATAATTCTTCCTACAAAAATGATCTCATGGAAATTTAATGTGTATACAGTATATTTGGAAGATAAGTTCTACAACAGCATGTAGGCTTCAAAAGGGAAACAAGGCTATTAAATAGCACATCAGAAGAAGTGGGAGATGAAAAGTTATAGTTTGATCACATAGTCTTCCTTGAAAAATAAGATATAAGTATATAAAGGTTAGATGGGAGAGAAATATAGAGGTGAGTGGAAGAAGAAAGGTTCAATCAAAAGAGAATATGTTGGAATTAAATTAGTCTTTGAAAGCAAGATAGTAAAAGGATCTGCCAGATGCAGAGAGGAAAGAAAAAGTGAAAAGTAGATCATCAGTAGATCAGAGGGTAGGAAGTCATCTGCTAAAATCAAAGCAATAATTTTAGCCAGGGAGGACATTGTAACAGCTATAACTAAAGTAGAAAACTAAAAAAAAAAAAAAAAAAATTGGGATAGAGGTTTGACATTTGATCCAGGCAGAGGGAGGCAGAAAACTTAGATGAGTAAAGACTTTGGTTTCAGATGATATCTGTTGGTCTTTTTGTTGGAGGGCAGACAAAGAAAATTTATCTAGCTGCAAAGAACTCTAGCTAAGGAAGTTTCTTAATTAGAAGTATGCTTCATACATGAGCATAAGAAGCCTTATCTTTTCTTCCTGCATAAAATACCGTTTTGCAGTATAAAATGAAGTGAAGTGTATAAAATGGACAGTGCCTGTGCACTCCATCTTGCAGTGTGGAGTGAGCCAGTGCCTTGGTGACAGCAGTAAATTATTACTGTACAAGAGCTAAATGCTACACTCAGAGCACTCATTGTACTCTGGGAGCAAAAGAGAACACATCTCATATGTGGAGGCAGGGACCTGTTGTTAGTACAATTAATGTTTTAACNAAAATAAAAGGGAAAAAAAAAAAAAAGAAAAAAAAAAAGCTTTGCTGATAATACAATTACAATTTTTATCTAAGAAAACGTCTTTTGTCCTCCCTTTTCCTCCTTTGAATTTCTCAGCATTCCTCTGGATCCCAGGTTGGTACTGTAGTAGAGAGACTAACAATCCCAGTTCCTTCTCTCAATAAAGTATGGTGCTCATGGTGAGCTTTTCTTCCTCATCAGCCTTGAGTTCACCTAGAACTCCATTTACTTGTCTTCTCATCACAGTCTGCTTATGTCACATCAGTCTACAGCTAAAGGTTAAAAATTGCACAACTTCTTCTCCTACCTTCAGTTAATCCAAAGGGCTATGGCTTATTTTGCAGGGCTGCCAGGTCTACTGGCCTTTCACTTGTCCATGAGGTTCACTGAGCTGGGTTGGACATCAGTCATGTGGCCAATGGCAACTGTTAACCATGACAGAACCAACTCGGGCCCGGGCAAACCCAGACAAGTCCTGAGAGCTTCTTCTGTCAGGTTGGCACAAAGCCTGTTCCTGGGCCACATGTGGGAAAACAAGTGAGAAAAAAATCATATTTGGAGAATATGTCTGCTTTTTTTTAATTCATCAGACAAAAGTACGTAACATTGAATAAGGACGTTGCATCAGTGAAAGTCTAACATGGTTTTAGAAGCCAAGCTGAAATAGATTTTTATCAGTAGTGAGAATCAACATTTGCGTTTTAATTCCTGCAAGAGGTTACAAAGTGGCTACTATGGAAGTTGTCTTTGCAAGACCTACAGAATTGAAGGTACGTGCAGTGGTGGTTTTTGTCAACAGCCTTCTTCCTAATATTAATTTTTAATACTTTTAATGGTATAGATAGTCATTAGGCTGAAGCGTTGTGGGGGTTTGTATCTTTTTGGGTTTTTTAAAGGGTTATACACTCTATCTGCATGGATAAGAAATATGTGTCCATAGCATAAGTAAAAATATTTTCAAATTGCATCCTATTCCTTACATCTCATGTGCATTTTATTCTGCTACATCTAAACTTAATGCCATGTTGTCCAAGTAGCCCTATTGTCATTCAGGAAAGATATTAGGTGAAATGTAACTCAGGATTTTTGGTCTGATTTCCAAAAAGTGACAAATGAATGAGTAAATAATAGATGAATAGTAATTAACAGGCAATTCTGTGAACATTGGAAATAATGGATGGGATTGTGTCATATATTATTAGTCTACCTCCTCACTGCATTTCCTCTGATAAATTTAATAATCTGGAGGCAAGCACAATACTATTAATATGCTGATAAGCATCTAGTGATAGCAAGGATTTGATATCCAGTAGAAGGTATAGGAGGTTTTTCCCAATACAGGCGTTAAGTTTGAATCTCTGTTCTCCTGCTTGGAATTCACAAAACTTTTAGTGTCTCAGTTATTTTAGAAACTTGAGCCCAGTCACAGAGATTTAGTGTTAACAAAGAGAAATCAATCAAATTATTGAAAATTAGAAAGTTATACTTGGCTAGACATGACAATCTCTGTGTAATGCTCCTTTAAAAGTCATCTAGATTTTTGAAACATTTTGTCTGCATAGAGCAAAGAATTAGATAGTAGGCCTAATACTGCTAATAGAAAATGTGTAGAGAAAAGTGAGACTTCCAGCTGAGTGTAGTGAAAGAAATGAAAAACTAGATGTGAAAAGAACAGTAAGATACTTATTACTGCAATTGCAATGAAAAATAAAAGAGGAGGATTTGTAACCTTTTGATGAAAAGATTTGAAGGGAGTTTTAGTGTTGGAAAAGACTAGCCTCAGAAAAAGAAAAATTGGCTCAACAGAGGTTCAACTGTGCTTACAAAATGGAAGCACTGTAATAATATTTTGCATCTGAGGGTAATTTCAATAGTAGTCAAAATGATATTTTGGAACCAAACTTGATAAACGTGAAGCAAAGAACTAATGGCATATGTTGTATCTAGAGATTTTATTATTCTTTCTTCAAGGTTTATCACTTTTTCCAGAGCACGTCCTTCAAGTCAAAGTTCTGTCATAAAATTATCTTAGAAGAGTCTGCAGTGAGTTACATTTGAATGTCCTAAAAGATTTTTCCCTAATAATGCTGGGGTCAGTGTCTAGAAGCATGTGGGTCATTTTACTCACAACTCAGCATCCCAGTAGAACATCAGCACAATAAAATCCTTTCAGTTACTGAGACATAATGTACCAAAAAACAATTCAGTTATGCGCAATATATGTATATATATTCAAATATCCATTGATCAAAGCATTGCAAGAGTCCATTTTTGATTGGACAGGCTGGACTGATCACTAAAAATGCCAGATGGAGTTACTGAACTGAAAAGGGGGAAAAGAGCGTAATACATTCTGTACATATTTTAAGAAGCAAGACAGTAAAACAAGTGAAAAAAATTAAGTTTTCTAAAACAGAAGTTCATCCACTCACTTTTCAATCATTTGTAGTTATGAGGCAAATAATTTCTATTTTTTCTAAATTCCAGAGAAAAAATATTATCTTCATACAAACAGAAAGTCTGTAGGCTTTCAAACAATAAAATTCTGCATGTTGTGAGAATAGTATACACTTTTTCCTCCAAAGCCATTTGCATATTCAATTAGCAATGCTTTTAGTATTGATTGTCTTTTGCTCAAAAAGAACTATAAAGCCTTTGAAGCTGTTGTGCATTCAGTCATCCTGCACAGTAACTCTGCTGTGCCCACCTTAGGAACTGCATAACTGCACAAGTATTTAGGGACTTATCTGATTTTGGAGCAGCATTTTGTCTACTTGTACAGCCCTCCTCTGAGAGGACAGGAACTCATAATGAAGAATAAAGGTATCATGATGATGCTATTCTTCCCTCTGCAGCAGCTCAGTGCAATGCCTCTGAGTACACCTTGTCTAGAATAGCATTTCTGTAAGACTAAGAGCAAGGTATAACACTTGTGATAGTCCTTCTCAGAAATGTGTGGACTTCATCCACAGGGGTTTAGGGATGGAGAGAGGACAAAGTACGTAATTGAGTACCTTTGTGTCACCTATTCAAGGTCCTAAATATGAACTCTTGTTTAAATTAGAGTGCTAGGTGTGGAATAGTATGCATACTTCCAATGCACACAGTGTAGGAAAATGCATCCTTCAAAACATTCAGCACTCACAATTGGGTTAGATAATATTTCCCTCCATTATTATGAAGTGCAGAATTGGCAACATCAGAGTTTGTTAGATGGTTGTTTTTAACATTTCTATAGGTCAATTATTTCACCATAAACTAGAAGCTTTCATCCATTTCTGCCATTGCTCCATTACTTTTTCCTCTCCAGCCCTTCATAATTAACTTGTCACATGAGGCCTTATTTGTTTATCTTCTCTTTGATTTAACTTGGGTTTTGGTTATCTTTATACAACTGTATTCATTTTCATAACATGTTGTAGAGGGCAAATCAATGTGGATTTTACTCTTTTACCCAGTCCCTGTGTAATCTCTCTGTGGCATGGTCACTGATTTTTCAGAGTTTTTTATCCTGAGGGCACAGCTAAGTGAATGCTCCCATCATTCTGGCCAACATCATTTGTTTTTAATATATGCTATAAAACCTGAAATTGTAGTAGCTTTTGTTCAGTTAAGACTTTGCTAGGTTTGTCTCAGACTATCTTGTCTCCAAAGTAAGGAAGTAAGGAAGTCCAGAGAGAAGCTTATCACAGAAGTACAGGCAAGTCACTTTCGCGCAGCTACATTCCCCATTTTGTAATGACAGTTGACATCATTCAAAGCTCGTCAAAACCAGTGTTTTCTTTGAATTCTAAATAAGATTCTTAAAAGTTTGTTTTTGAGGGTGTTTTGTGGAGGACAGATGCATTGGTCAGATAGGCTTGAATTCTCACTGCTGAATAAGAATCCTATAACAAAAAAGTCTCTGATGGTTGTTGAGGTCACTGAGTGGCCATGTGTAGCTAGGCCCTGGCAAACAGGATGCTATCTCAGGTGAATGATGTACGTGCATGAGCACAGGCTTATAGGTTTTTCTCATGACCCTCACTGGCTCAAATATTCATATTAAATCAGGGATTGCCTTTTGTATTTTGGTCACCTTTTCTGCCGACTTACCAGTGGATGAAAGGGAGGGACCTTAGTGCATGACATAGGTGCTCTTAAAGCTCTGATGTAGTATTCTTTAGGAAAAACCTGATTTCTCATGAGTAGAGAGTTTTGCCTTTCTCAGAGCAGCATTTGAAGCAGTACAAAAAACAGGCATCATAAGCTATGGAGTTCTGTCATGATGCTGATATTTAGTGTGACAGATTTTGTTCAAAGATCACCCATCCATCATCAGTAAATAATGTAAAGAAGATTAGTGATTAGTATAAAATGGCAAATAACAAAGAGAGCAAAGCTAAAAACAAGCCAATGTGTCTTGAGCTTTGCAAGAACAAGCAGAAGACTCAGGACTAGATAGCTTTGGATCTGCTTTAAGCCTCTGAACACAGCTGAAGTGACAGGCATTGTGGTGACATCTGGATATAGATCTCAGCTGGAAAGTTTTATTTCTGAATAAGTAGAAATCAACATCTATCATTCAATTTGACATACTTCTTTATGTTCTCAAGCAGTCAGTAAGTCTTTAATCAAGAAAAAATAAGCAGGCAAGAGTTTCACTAGTTTAATGAATTATGTTTCCTCCACTCTCTTTCATGCTTACAGTATGGTAATAAGGTACAGAACAGAAACGTTGGAGACACCTCTAGGAGCTCATCTGGTACCTCTTGTTACAGCTGCTCCTTTGTCTTTCCTGACACATATTTCTCTTGTGCAATAGAGCTCACCACTGACATAGGGCCACCATAGCCTCCCCAGGTCACCTGTTCCAGGACTTCACTGTCCTTACTATTAGGCAGTTTCACTGAGATCTCTTCTGGATTTTCCTTGCTCCAGTTGTAATTCTTTGCCTGCCCACTGCGTGAATGCAATACAGACTGCTCTCCTGGCTTTGCAGAAGTCAATTTTGTGAGCAAGAACTGTTGTTGTGTCCCTTAGTCTTTTCTTCCTTAAGCCAAATCCTGCCAATCTGTTCTTCTGTGTATGTCATGTTTTTTGGACCTCTGATTATTCTCACTTCTATCTACTAGTCCCTGTCCAGTCAACCTCTCCCTTCCCCCTTGCCTCCTTTTCCCTTCTTCTCCCTTTGCTAGTTGCTAGTTTTGAATTTTAGTTGGTAATGAAGCATGCAAGCCTTGAAACAGAAAGAATCACTATACATCTCTTGGAAGATCTCTGTGTGAGGTGTTTGTTTATTCCATGGCACTGGTGACTCAAATTTCAATTGTGGTCCAACTGACTCTTCCAGTTTATCCTGAAGCAAATTCCCTGTCTTGTATTTGTGCTTTGCATTCATCCCTACTCAGCAATGTGTGGGATTGTCATGTTATTTTATGTTTTTCTGCAGCTTAATTTGTAGTGAACTTTTAAATCAATTAAGTTATAGGACATGTGCATGTGGTAGCTAACATAGTGAATGTGTGAAAGAAATTTTTCAAAGCATTGAGCTTTTCTGTGCACCAGAATTAAAATCATATTGTGCTGGGGCTCAATGGACAAAAGCAAGTCTTCAGTTTCAGAGGCCTGGGAATTATTAGAGAGATTTTAGTGTTTCCTTGATGCTCCTGTTATTAAAAGTTATTAAAAGTAATTGGGGACTGAAGTCATAATACTTACTACAGAGCTATCATTTATTGATTTTCAGTTCTTTCTGGGCAGCTTTGTGAAACAAGGAATTAGAAAGAGCTCCTTGAAGTGCAAACATTTCTCTCCTCTGTCACAAAAGTGCTCCAGATGGCCATTGAGCAGGGCTGCTGGAGGTGTGGTGGGATGAGTTTTCAGAAAATTGTTTTACCCTTCTGTTATTCATGCTGAACATTGTAACTGAAATGCCATTCACTGAGCTGTCAGACTGGGACTGCCAGAGTAGAAAGACAGACAGATGCTATTACACAGTGCAGAATTATCTAAAGGAAAGACATTTCTTGTCTAATAAAATAGACCAAATGTTAGCTGGTAAAGGGAAATAAATCAGAAATGTGCATAAACCAAAAAGATAAGTACCTGCATACATATATGGATCTGCATACATAGCTGTGTATGCATATGCATGTATACAGGGTACACATATATATATTTTCCTATATATATGCATACATACCTACACATGTGACATATTGGAATCCATTAAGCTCGCAGAGATCCATTTTGGATTCTTGTTTTGTCTGCCTTGTTTCTGAACATGGTAATATTCCAGACATACATTTAAAGAGATGTGGAGTTTCTTTTGATATGGAATTACTTCATTTTGGCTTTGATTGCTTTGCAATCTTATAAGGTTTCCTAAATAGATAAGCAGAGAATTATTACAATTTGGCACTCCCTTGTGTTGTACACCACCTTTCTCCTTTTTAATTGTCATCTCTCTCCAACTGAAAAATCCCTTGCTTTACAGAAGAAAATAAAAAACAGAGGTAAAAATTAGGTAAGGCAGATAAAAGGTAGTAGAAAGAGGAAGTTATTTGGAAGTTAGATACAGAATTCATAAAGAAAATACACATTTATTTGACAAAGGTTTGAAGGAATGTTCAGTTATCAGAGAGAACTTCCTAGCCATCAGCCTATTTTGTAGCACACCTAGAGCCACATGTCCAAATCTCTTAATTTGCTTCAAGGTTGGTCTGAGCCCATGATAACACTCTTCACATTTGAATCCTAGCAATTGGTCACAACTGTAAAAACAATAGCCTCCATGAATCTTGAAGAGTAGTGACCAAAGCATGGTGGAGATAGAACAATAATTGTCTAGCAAACATTAATTGAACAGTGTTCCATGCATCAGTTGCCAGTTAAGGATTATCCAAGTTACAATATTTTAGTCGTTATATATTCAAATGCATATTTTCATGTCTCGCTCATTGTGTCCCCTGATTAAAAATTTTATTTCATACTATTTTTATAAATAACAGTGTAGTGTTTTAACTGTTAGATTTTGCCAATTCCCTGGACACAAATTGTACAGAAAAATGTACATATTAAATTCCATCTTTATTCTGCATAGTAGCATAGAGGAAAAAATATTGTCTCCTCCAAAGAAATTGATCTTCTGTTATCACCTACCTCGATTGCTTCAGTGATGCAGAGATTTGTTCAGTCAGGTGTCAGAAACACCCCATAATTCATTGTGCAGGTATTTGTGTCATCTTCCTTGTAGCATAGAGGGAACTAGTGCCTCATCTGAAATGTCTTGAAATTCCATTTGCTGAAAACCCATTGTGAATGGCTGGCTGTAGGGATTGCAGAGGAAAAGAATTCTGATTCCTTTAATAAAAGACATAAGTTGTGTATGTGTGTGTTCTGCCTCTGCCCTTTCTCCAAAAAGAAGATATTCATTTTGCCTGCCATTTTTTCTTCCCACAGTGGCAAGGTTTTGTTCTATTTCTGACTAAATAAAGTGATAGTGTTAATTTTGAGATCACCTCTACAACAAAAGTAAATGCTATATTGAAAGAATAGGGCAAAGACCAAATTTCCTTACTTCCTGTTTACATGGTTCTAAGAAAATACTTCATTACAAAAATCTGAGCACTTCTTTAAAAACTATGAGCTCACAAAACCAAAATATCACATTATAATATTCTAGTAGATAATTATTGTTTGGCATCTTGCATGATAGAGTTACTACACCATAGCATCTTCCTAGAAAGGTGTTAACTTAAATAGTCCTCTTATTCTTTTCACTATGTTGACAGTCAGAATTTTAGATAAACATCTGGCATGCTTCTGGAACAGTAGACATGAGCTTTGATTATACTTTTTCTCTTAGATCATTTATGTTTGCAGTAATCAATGATGCTGTCTGTTTCTGATCAAGGAATAGAGTTCTGGAAACTTGGCAAAGAGTAGATTTGTAGCTGTTTCACAGTCATTAATATCAGATATGTGCAGTACTGGATGAGCCAGAAATGTATATTTAATCTAGTTCAGGCAGGTGAACATCACTGAATCTCATTTGAATTTTTTGAAGATGATACTAATACAGTTAACAGTTTCATGCACTTAGGCTGGTTTGATGTCTCCTGCAGAAGAACAGATGTCAGATGGTAACTCAGCTGGCACAGAGTTGGAGTTGCACAGACAGGCAATACTGAGTGTGGGACTAAGCCTGCCTAGACTAAGTTAATCCGTCATTGTCTTTGGACAATTTGGACTGGTGTCCTCGTTTCAGCTTAAATATAGTTCTTCTTCGTAGTAGTAGCTAGTACAGTGCTTTGGATTTAGTATGAGAATAATCATAGCTCAGTTGCTGCTAGGTGCTGCTTACCCTAAGCCAAGGACTTTTCCATTTCCCGTGCTCTGCCAGGGAGCAGGTGCACAAGAAGCTGGGTGGGAGAAAGCCCAGGACAGCTGACCCAAACTGGCCAAAGGGATGTTCCATGCCATAGAACATCGTGCTCAGTATATCAGCTGGTGGGGTTGGCTGGGAGATGCCAATCACTGCCTGGGGACAGGCTGGGGGCTGGTGAGTGGATGATGAGAAATTGCACTGTACATCACTCATTTCTTTCGGGTTTTATTCCTCCCTTTTTATTACATTATTACTATTATGGTTGGTGGTTTTTTTTATTATTTCCATTATTGAACTGTTCTTATCTCAACCTATATGTTTTAACTTCTTTTTTCCATTCTCCACCCATACCACTGCGGGCAGGCAGGGTGTGTGTGAGCAGCTGTGTGGTACTTAGTTGACAGCTGTGGTCAAACCACAGCAACTGGCAGAGTGAGTTCATACCAAACCTGTACCTTTTCCATCATGCATCTGCTCTGGTACTAGGAGTCATAAAGCTACTCTTACCGTATGATAGACCTGAGGAGTTTGAAATGGATTATGTAAAAATGACAAATAAAATTATTCTTGATGAGTTTGGTTTGCAGCTCATTCACAGTTATTGCCTCTTCATACCTTATCACAGGAGAGCACACAGATAAGAGTGTATTCTGCTTCAACTCCAAATATCTTAAGAGTACGTGATTCGCAACTGGAGATTTCAACACTGAACTAGACTGCTGGAGCAATGGGTTATTTATTAGGAATAAATGAAAAATTCAGCATTATAATGCAAAACTACTTTTTGTTGCTTCACTCCATGCCCATCCTTCAGTCTGTTTCCCTTTCTGAAATAAATATGTCCAGTCTGAAGCCAGGATTTCCCTGGTAGTAGTTTGCTCAGATCATCCATCAATAAAACAGACTCACAGCTGCCAGTTCTGTTAGGTCAGATTGTACAATACCTCTATTTTTCCAGAGACTGACAGAGTTTAAGACTTGAAGAAGAGGCAGCAGCTGGTCATTGCTGATAAGACTTAGTGAACACAGTAAGTCATAAATAAAATATACATTTGATACAGAATGTGCAATCAATTTTACAAGTTACTCATTAACAGGTCCACAGCTTGCAGATCCTGCTGGATCTCACCCAGTAAGTCCACACTATACCACTGGGTTTAGTGCTTCTTTCTGGGCATCAAAATTGTGGTTTTTTCCAGTTTCTCACTAAAGTTTGTCACTGTCTACAAAGTAGCAGTGTGTTGTGCACAGTTGGTCCAAAATTCTAACCCTTCTCTCAAATTGCATCTTTGTTCTGGAATGGGATATGATATAAACTAATATAGTGTAAACAGCAATTCTATGCATACTATTACAAGTGCATCTAATTCAGAGATCATCCTATGTGTCCCCTAAAGGCTTTTAAAAACAATTTCAGTGGGCTCTTCTCAGACTTTTAGTGTAAATGGAGAATTAAAAGCTAGATGCAAGTAGGTCTACCCGAGTTCATATTAATGGAAATACGTCAAAACCTTGATAACTTGAGTCACACAATAAACTTAGTTAAGTCATTCTCTTGTAGGGAAAAGATATTGGAAAAAGACACTCAACATAACATTCAGAGTTACATGTACCTTCTAATCTAATCCAATTTATTAGGGTTAGTTTTTCGAAAAGAATATGTCAATAGTAACAATAGCAGTAAAATATGAGAAAATCTTGCATGTGAAAACCTAGGACTCTTCAAACAAGAATGAATCCATCAGATCAGTTGTAAATATCATAAAATGAAAAAAAGGAAATCTCATACCAGGCTCTCTTGCCTGAAAACCTTCAGTCTTCTTTTGGTCTAGGAGGTGAACAGAAAACTGTCTGAACAGCCAGACTCAGGGTGTCACAGCCAGTGGTTCAGTCCACTGCTGTTCCTCAGGGACTAGCATTAAAGCTAATGCTAATTAATATTTATGTCAAAAATGGTGGGACAGAATGAACTCTCAGCTACTCCACAGGTAACACCAGAGTGGTCAGTATGCTAGACTGTCACTCAGAGGAAGCTTTACGTGCTGTACAAGTGGTCTGGCAGGATACTTACGTAGTTTAGTAATCCAGTTCTGGACTCCCAACTGGAAGCGGTACAATGGTATGGCCATGAAAATGGTTTGGAGAGTGGAGAAGATAATATACAAGTAGAAACAGAGAAAGCTGGGCTTGTTCAGGCTGGAGAAGGGAAAGCTAAGGAGGATTCTTAAGTGCTGTCTTCCATTACTTAAGGGGTGGTTTTGTAGAAGTCAGGGACAGACTTTCCTCTAAGGGAGGCAGTGGAAAAAAAGGTACAACAGAGGAAATTCCAACTGATCTAAAGGAAAAAATGCTTTACTGTGAGAGTAGTGATCCACTGCAGCAAGCTGCCCAGAAGGGCTGTGAAATCCCAAACTCTGGAGATTTTTCAGGTCTGGAAGTGCTCTAATTCAAGCCTGAAGTTAGCACTACTTCGAGCAGATGTTTGGAGTAAATGTTTTCCTGATGTCCCTCCATTCTACATTGTTCTCTTTCTTTGAGACTAATGCAGGAAGCCAATTTTGACCAGGAATTGAAGGGTAGATGAAACCTTAGCAGACTGAGGAGAGTGCTTTGTGGATCTGCATGGCTTGGCAATGCCACGTGTTGTTGGAGCGTCACTGGACAGTGATAAAACTATGATAGTGAAATATGAGAGAAAAAGGAGCCTCTCAGAGGCAGAACTTCAGTCATGTGGCACAGCATGAAAATAACAACCTTAAGCTCCACTTTCACAACTAAACAAGAATCCAGTGCTGTTTGCAGAGAAATGATGGGGTATCCATCTTGTTAATTATATAGCCAAGTACAAGTGGAAAATCAGTCATGTTCTTCATCACTAAATATTCCAAGTAGTTTTCAAGGGTAGCAAATAACTTTTGTTTTATTTGAAAAGTAGATTATAAAGCCAGAAGGGATTTTTACAATTATTTATTCTGACCTCCACTTTAAAGCATGCACGGCATTTTCTATTTATATAGAGCTTACGTTTTAGAAAAGATCTTATTTTTCACTATACAAATTTTTAGTCAGAAAGAATTTAACACAATTCTCAGCAAATTGTGCCAAAGGTTAATGAACTTCACTGAACTTTATTTCTAGCTTAAAAATGCCTCGCTTCGTCTTCTACTGGTGGGTTGTTTTATGCTTTGCCTGCTACAGTGAGAAATTTCATAACAACTCCTGCAACTTCTGCCTTCCCTCTAGGAATTTAGAGAGTGTAACCAAGTTTACTTTTTACCATTTTACTCCAGGGTTTTCACACTCATATACCAAACATCACTTCTATAGCTGGCAGTGCTCTGGGCTTTGTGGAGCTTGTTCACTGAGGGAGAGACTTTGTGTGATAACTAGGATTCAGCAGGACAGCCACTCTTGCAAAATGCTTGTGACTCACAAGTCAGGAAGGGCTCCATATGATAAAGATTCAGGCCCTTCAAAATGATCAGTCTAAACCAGCTTTTTCAGTCCATTATTTTGAATCTTCCTCCATGTTTTCTTTATGGCAAGAAGGGATGCACGTGCTGTTTCACTGACACTTTGTTGTGGTTTAGGAATGGTATTCCCCAATTTAGTGTTCCCACTGAAACTCCAAACCAGGCACCACTTTCGCTTCCGCCTCCCTCTGAAGCAGGAGAGGAGAACTGGAGGTACAAAAGGCAAAGATCACAGGTTGAGATAAGAACAATTTCCTGGAAACAGGAATGAGATAAGAAAACAAGCCGTAACAACTACAATATCAATAACAAAATGTACAAGAGAGACAAACAATTCACATGTGATTGCTACCCAACTGCTTCCTCCAGCTTGGAGCCAGCATTACCCCACCACTCCTGCCACATTTACTCAGATGGTAGGGACCCCTTCCCCAACAGCCCCAGCAATGACCTGGGGTGGTATAGAACAACCTCCGTGTCCCAGCCATGCTCCTTCTGGCTACTGCAAAAATCATCCCTGTCCTGGCGAGAACCAGGACACTCACGTAACAGTCCAAAGTTCAAAACACTTTTCTCAGTGCAAATAATTCCTGTATCATATGCATCAAGGCTTCTCAGTAATATCAGTATTTGAAGAAGGTATTTCCATATCAAGTCATGGTCAGAGACAATTGCCAGGTTCAGACAAAGGCCAGCAGTCCCTGGGTAAGTCCACAGTGACAAGGTAGGTTTAAGGTCAGGCTGGAAGGCAATCCATTGGGCCTAGGTCCAAGATGGAGAGGTCCAAGGCTGCAATGCCTGCAGTGTTGCACATGTGGGAATACTCTGGAAAGGAGCTCTCCAGGAAAGGGAGGGGCCCCCAACGAGGTTTCCTGGCAGAGTTTTTTGGGAGGAAGCCTCTGCTGAAGCCTCATACAGCTTTTTCAGGAGATGCTGCAGAGTCAGCTGAGGCTTTTCAAAGACCTCTCTGAGCAAGCTAGGCTTGAAGGCACGAAGGTACGCTCCTGGTCCTCACGAAAGCAAACTGCGTGCTGGAGCAAAAGGAGTCCAAAGAATTGACTGCAGGAAGTAACATTGGTGTTGTTATCTTTGCCAATATGTCATTCTCTCTTTAGAGTGTGGAACTTAAACTCTGTCACACAAAGCAGGGGAAATCATTCATCATGTCAGTGCAGTAATATAGGATTTTCAAGTCAAGTGTTTCAGAAGCAAGTGAAATTGGAGTGCTGTTTCTATTGTTAATATAGCAACTGGAACTCCATACACTGTATCAGCTTAATTCCTCTGCCCTGTGAGTATATAATGATAGCTAAGAAATGTCATTTCAACTCATTGAATAAGATATTATCATAATATCTTATTAAGTCTTCAGTAAAGTGCGTCATTAGTCAATTTCAATTTTCCCATAGAGAAATCTGAAACCCACGTGTGAGAATTAATATGCTTGAATGGACTCATGAAACAAGCTTCCGCAAGGAAATAGACTGCCCTGAGCTCAGACTGTAGGAGGTGGTATCTTGACAATAAGAAACACATCACCTAACATTTCCGTTTGTCAGTCTCGATCAATATGTGTGTCTGTTTTCCAGAAATCAATAGAGACATAGTTCTTTACAGTAGCCATGAGACCCAACCTGGCCTAGAAGAAAAATCATTTAGCTTAAAAATAGCAAAACACAAGCCTATTATCAAGGCTGAAAAATGATCAGCTAAAAAAGCATTCTGATTATTTTCACTTACTATCCCAGCACTGGATGCAAAGAGAGTTTTCTCCAGAGTCAGGTGTAGATAACACAACACATATCTGAAGTCAGTTGCCCCACTTCCCTGCTTGTTCCTTTTTACACTGAAATTTGTATCCCTTTAAATAACTTCTCTGTAGCAACATCAACACTGATGTCTCATATAATTTCTAAAATCTGTGTGTACTAAGTACACCCTCTGAAAGTTTATTCATATACCTGTATGAATTTTAATAGGAGGATATAATAGTCTCCAATAATTTACAGGTTGATCTTAAACAGCAAAAGCATTTTGAAATGAAACTGTATGGGCTGTAGAAACATGAAAACATGAAAATGCATTCTGAGAGGGCTTCTTTGGGAATGTTATGCTTTACCATGTTCCATTTCTGTCTCAAATGCCCTTCCTTAACAGATGGCTTGGGTTTGGACTTCCAACTTTAATGTTTATTGGTCCCAGAATGATGTTTTTTGTGTAGTGTAGCTTCATTTCAATTTAAATACGCTTGATAGTCAGCCTGTTGTACACCTGAGTGCTGAGACTCATTGTGTCATTTCTTCCTCATTTGAAATCCATTGCTATTTTATGGAACATAGTGAATTGCAAGTTGTGGTAATACCTGTTTGGGTCATTATTAGTTCCAAAGGATGGGATACCCTCCAAACCTGGAATTATGGGCAGTTTGGGAAAGGTACTGCTACCAAGCAAACAGGCTAATATCTATATTGATGTATTAGTGTTAGTTTTGGCTTCAAAACTGTCCGTGTACACTGTGTAACTGGAAAAAAAAAAGAAAAGACAAATTTTCTTAGACTGAAATATCAGTGTTATTATCAAGAATTCATGGCTTTCGATACAGCAGTGGAGGAACAATGAAACAGAAGAAGTAAAGCTGAATGTTTTGAGGTTCCTCAAGGGTCAGTGGGGAAAGAATATTAACAGCAGCAGCAGCAGCTGCAGCAGTCTATCAACAAAAGAAAACCCTTGTGCTTCCCAAAACCAATTTCCAAGAATGCCACAGTCCTCCTTCTGTATTAAGTGCCAGATATTAGGTTCTCATGGATGGAGAGAAGCCTGAAGTCCTTCTGCCTCTTATAATGGCTTTTTTCTTCCGACTTAAACTACTGCTTGGGGGCAGGGAGCAACATTTCAAAAGGAGAAATGCTTCTGAGAGGTATGGGACCTCCAAGAAAAGACCATTTGGAGAAAAAGCTTGCATCAGGTCTGCTCATATTGAATGTAGTTTAATTTACCTTGGGATCTTGTTAGTTTTAGTTCATTTGTTAGTAAAATGATGGCAACGGCTCTTAGGGAGTTGTCATATTTAGTTCCATGTAGGCTGTTATTACTGCAAATCAGATAAAATGGAGCAGCAGATATTTTGGGCGGGATGATGTAGGTGCACATAAGAGTGTGCATTTTCTTCTCTGCATAGGTTAAAGGCACTCCTATGTGGGTGTTAGAAGCAAGATCGCAATAATTATTTAGCTGTTTTAAGCTTATTTAGGGAATGTTGTGATTGTCTTCATTATATATTAACAGTAAGCGAATTAATCTAAAAATAAGATCATGAATACAATTCGGTGATATCACTGTCGTTGACACAATGCTGTACAGAACTTATTTTTGCTTTTGCCCTATTGCCACATAATGTATAGAATGCCAGCTTAAATGATCCTCTTTTTTGCACTCAGTCTGGTCAAATAATTTCAGTTTGAGTTTACACTCCCCTTAAAACACATTACTTATAAGAGTAGCCATTTTTACGCTAATAACCACTATTTCTGAAGTCTTCCCAATGGGACTCTGCCATAAAATGAGGCTGTGGCTACGGAAGGCTTCAAAAGGCATCCCCTCACTGCTGAAATACCATTGGTGAGTTTCTAGGCTTTTTAATGTCCTTTTTAAGAAGTTAAATAAACCAGGGTATTTAGCTGTATTAACCTGCAGAATTTCAATGCTAATGGCTGCTTGAATGTGTATATGCTGTTTACCCATCCATCAGGTTTGGGTAGAGGTAAGTTTATAAACTGATCACAAAAAGACACAGCAAAATCACAGAATCCTCTGAGTTATTGTTAGGATGTTCTTCACAAGACCGTGACATGGACATGTGCATTTTGTCATGACCTGGCTGGGCAAACCCAGCTTGTTGTGAGACTTTCCCAGCTTTGCTATTGCTGGCACCTCTTCTACCTCGGGTAGTCCTAGCTGTGAAAAGTCTATTCCTACTGCAGTTACACTTTCTAACTGTGATTTTCCTGTATACTCCTGTGTACTCTTCTCAGAGTAAGTGCGATGAGCCCATTCTTTCTGAACACATAGTAAAAATTATAATTAACTGGTCTTTATTGAATATTTATGTCTGTAAGTGTTCTTTTTATCCCTCAAATTACTTTTAGCTTTTTGAAAGTACTTATTTTTTCTTTTCCCTTTAGCACTACCTTAAACTAAGGCACTATTCTTAGGTCTTAAATGATCCAGTGAATTTACAGTACACAATTAATTGCAACAGTAGCAAGTTTGGCACATCATGCTGTTAAGGATAGTAGGGGCTGTAGTGATTTTATAATGATTTCACTTTAAATCTCAGCAAATAGTGGCATACAAGGACATCTGACAGCTGCTTTCCCCAGCTAAATCTCACCACTGAGACTTGATTCCAAGAAAAATAACAAGTCAGGCTTGGTTAGCAGTGCTGCAGCTTGGAATACGAGTTTTGACAAGGGAAAAAATCATTTGTACTGTACTAGCTTTTCATGAGCTGGGCCAAGGAGTAAATCTCTCCAATGGCAAAATAAAGCTGTCAGACAGCTTTTTCATAAGATGCCATTGGACATCAATATGACAGTTCTCCCTCCTGATCTTTTTTACAGGTTGCTAATTCTGAAAGAAAAGTCATCTTTGCCTACATATTTGTGGATTCAGACACTGACATTTTAGAGGCAGGTATACTAGAACAAAAATACAGGCTCAATAAACAGGAGAACCCCTATGGCCTTACTGAAAAGGTGCTTTAGCTAAATATCTGTTATCTGGGAAAGGATATTGTATTTGCTGCTTTATATTTTGAGACTGATATATATATATGTATGAAATAAGTTCTCTGAAAAAATAGCAGACAAATATACAAGCACATGAGAATACTTTGATGAACTGAAGAACACGGCAATGGCCATCAGCCTGCGGCATGGGCATCATTAAGGCAGGAATTTTGTTTCTCAAGCAGTTGAATAGGTTCCCTTCTCTGTCTTTACTGGACATAAATGAGAAAATTTGGGCCCTTCTCAGTTTGGCGACTTTTTATGCACCAAAACGGAATTGAAGCCTAAGAAGTATGATGAGGACTGTTTGCAGGGGTCTTCTCTTCCAGGATAAGTGGGAAAGCCTGAGCTCCTGGCTGGACATCTGAACATCTTATTTTAGTTCCTGATACTGAAGGTCATGGAAGTTCTTCTAGTTTGGGTTATGGAGATGATTATCCTTACCTCCACTTTAAAATGCACTGCTTTATGGATGTGGAGGAAAAGAAGATGGCAGTTAACTCTTAACGTGCTCTTAAGAAAACAGTAAATAGAGTGTGTTGTATTAACATTTACTGAAATTTTGTATGCCTTTCACAAGTATTTTCCAATATTTATCTTCATTTCATATTAAAATCTTAAGAACATTTTCCATTTATGGATTACCTTTGAGGTACAGCATAATTCTGAATCTCTTAAAAAGGGGAAAAAAACCCACTTCTTTATAAGGACTGTAGCGTTAAAATGCTTTGGCCGTGAATTCAGACATCAAATCACATCAATTCTTATATTAACAAGCAAGGCATGTTTCAGAGGCTTTTTTCTGGGCAGCCTTTAAATCTTATACTTTCAAGCAGTTTAAACAGTCTTTGCAAATAAATAGTACTGTCAAATAGACAAACCACCTTAGTGAGCTTATAAAGAAAACAAATGTTTTAGGCTAGTCTTAGTAAGAGGAAAAAAAATCATTTGATACTAGCACTGTGAAAAAAGAACTAAGTCAGATGTGAGTACCTACGAATTGAAAATTGTCATAAATAGCAAACTAAAATTTTCAGGTTGTACTTCCATTAAATGCATAAGCAGCTAAAAATTAGGTGTTCCGAGTTTTTTGAAGTGGCCAAGGGTACTTTTAGTTTCTTTTCCATTTGTCTGTTTTTCTGCCCCAAGTTTCCAAATGCTCAAATGTCTCATTCGTGTTGCCATGAGGGTTTGACTGATCTCAACTGTTAGTCATTTCATTAGAATGGTGACCACTGATGCAAACTGTATTCACAAATAGCAAGCACTCCTTATACTTTCCCCAAATGCATTGCAAAGAAAAATGATTTATCAGTTAACAGAATGAGAGTAACAGCATAAGAATTCACTTTGCTTACAGTTTTCACATTAAATTCATGTATATGTTGCGCGGCACATTAGTGAGCAAGAAGTGCTACTGGAAGAAATGGAAAATTGGTAAAATATTAATTAAAAGAAAAACAATCTCAGTACAACCACACATAGATATTACACAAGAGCTCTCCTTTTATTTTAGAATGTTCACTCATACACAAGTACTCTCATTGAAAAGTGGAAATGTGACCTGCCAGACTCTTCTCTGAGTTCTGGTTTCGCAGTTTCAAATAATTCAGCCTTCTGGGTGATCCCTGAAACAGGCAGAACCTGCTCATAATCCACCTGAGTTGCAAGCAGGAGCAGAATCTCTCACAGCTTAGCATCTTCAGTCGGCAGTGTCCACTCTTGCCATGAAACTCCTCAGCTGCCGGGAGGTCAGTCTAGGGGGGCACTTCCCAAGACATGAGACAGGGGCAGCAAACCTGCAAAGTGTCTACTCAGCTTCATGTTGGTCCTAAGCATGCACAAAATAATAAAGATGAGGAAAAATCAAATCAGCACAAAATAAACTAGGTCAGCAAAGCCTACCCAGCTTTGACACTGTTGACTTTTAAGAATCCTAAATTGGAACATGTGGATATACTTGATTCATGAGTGACATTAAGCCATGCTTGCTTCTTTTTTTTCCCCAAATACTAAGTCTTCAAAAACTCAGATAAATGGCTCACAATGTTTGTTTAGAGGATTTGACCTGAGTGGAACAGATACTGCTGATGGTGTGAAGAAAAAACCTGGCAATGAGAAGCACAGATAAAGCTGTGAAGTGCACAGCCATAGTAGCATGCTGAACTTTTCAAACAGTGACAAAATTATTCTTTCAGTGTCTGTTTCTTCACTGCAATAGCAGATAGAATTCCTGCACAGGTGTTAATGAACCATGACCTTAAATCAAGTTGCCCTTGTGAGTCTAAATGTACTGGGTGTTATAGTGTACCTGAATGCAAAATGCATGTTTAAAGAAAGTATTTAATTCAAAAATAGAAGAATTATACCTGGCTTTCCACATGTGCAGATTGAATTTTTTTTTTTTAAGTTTTGTCTTTAATTTCATTATCATATATTACCCCTAGGAAATAGCTTTAATTTCTACCTGTGATTAATTCAGGTGTCCAAAATTGCAGTATGTTTTTGAAAGATATATTTGGGCCTATTCTGCCAATAACAACAACTGGGTAAAAAATTCAAGCTGTTGCATTAAAGAGGAAGACTGAACAAAAGAATCTTTTCTGAAAATAATAAAAATTATACAAGTACTGTAATTGTCGTTACATTCCTTAGTATTTTATGGGGATCTGTAATATTAATGGAAACTGGAAAGGACCCATTCAAAATAAAGCATTTAAAAGTTCAATTCAAAGCTATCCAGTCCTGTAAATGAACACCTAATTGTTTCCAGGGAACAGCTAAATGTAGTTGTTAGACAGGGTGCCCAATAAGTAATTTTCACTCATCTTGTTTTTCAGAGGTTCTCAGCCATTGACTTCCATTTGAAAGTATTCCTAGCCTTTCTGGATAAACCATTTCCTTTGGTTTTAAGGACCATATAAAGGTCAGGAAAATTTCCAGAGCAAATGGAAGAGAAATATTTAGCTTCTCCCTGGAGAGTTTTACAAATAAATACAGTCATCAGCATTCTGAGGGCCGTATTTTGAATGGAGCCTTCTGAATGCAGAGTGCCATGGAGCATTCTGTCCACTTAATTTAGTTCCCTGAGTTCTCTCAGTATTGCTGCTTCAGTTACTAGTACTGAACACCTAGAAATAAAATCCCTAACATATTGAAAGTAGCAGCATTTTAATTAATCAGTTGCATTTAAAAATAGTAAAACCAATTGTTTATATTAAATGCTCAGTAGAATGTAAAGTGTACTTTCAGAAGTTATAAATTTTGAGACTCCAGCTAAAGTACACTTTCAGAAGTTATACATTTTGAGACTGTTCAGCTATATTAGAAATAAATATATTATGGACTATTCAGAGTTCTGTTCATACTACATTAATTTTGTTGGGTATGGTTTTATATTAAATGAAATGGTTTACACAAAGATACATTTATGAGATGAAAAAGGAATCACTTTTTTATGACACTCTGTGAGAATACAAAGAAGTGATCTGTGAGAATACAGAAAACTCCTAAATCTTTACTTTTTCCTGAATATTCTGTACAGAACTTGATAGAAAACATTGATGACCAGATTCTTTACATACTTTGATCTAATAACTGCAAATCTGGGCTAATATTGCACAGGCATTTAAAGAAGAACCCATATTTTGCAATAATTTTAACCAAAGTCCAGCACTGCAAAGACATTGCAATCACTGTTAAATGTATTACATGTAAATGTTAAAGGCTTTTGTGTGTGTATGTGAGACAGAGAGAGAGAGAGATATTCAAATTGCTATGAATATGATTTGAGTCTGATGTTGTAGCCATGCTCATATGTCTGCATGCCCCAATAAAACCATATTGGCCATTTTGTCCTTAGAAGACTGGTTTTTTTTGTGAGGTTATAGGATCTCCTAAAAAATTGATATCTTTATCCATTCTCTTGGTATCCACATCTTACTCTGATAATATCACTGCTTTTCTGCTAAGTATACAAAACCTTGCAAGGGGCTTCTCTTCAAGAAGGGAGGTGGAAAGGCATCCTGATCATAACTCAGTACGCACAAACCTAAACACTTCCCATAGCATCCCTCGAAGGAGGGCTGGTTTGTACCCAAAAAGCAGTTCTGCATCAAGGCTTTATTCTAATCAAAATTCCATGGCAGGCAGAGAGTCTCTTTCTTCCTCCATCTTCTTATGATGCTATTTGTCCACAAAACCTTGTGGGGGAAAAAAAACACTCAATCAATGACAACAACTAAAAAGCTTCCCATGACTCAAAATTTATACATGAGGTAAGAACAGGTAATTTTAAAAACCAGAAAAAATATCTTCTAGTATTACTTCTCATTGTAATACATTTGAAAACTACTTTTTTGTCCTTAAACTGAATTTATATACTGTTAATTCCATAAGACCAACAGTATTGATAGTTAAAATTACATCTATTGATGATCAGTCTTCACAATGGACTGCACTGCCCCATCTACTTGGATTAGCCTTTTCCAAAACCTTCCAAAGCAGAAAAAAAAAAAGCAAAGGTTTCCAGAGCAGAAAGATTTACATCCTCAAAAGGAGACTATAGAGGTACAAAAAAGAGTGAATTGTGAGAGGGGAACAGGGATCCTATTTCTAATTTTTTTTTTTTCCTGCATGATACATCCTTCTCCCTTCTAGCTTTTCTTTTCTATTGTTTTTTTAATCTCTCCATTTGCAGGGTTTTACTCTTTGTTATTCTCAGTCGCAGCAGTGCCTGCAATATTACTGCATAGCATTCCCGATTTGAAGCATATGAACTTAAGACAAAATGCTGCTCGTCTTTTTCTTGGCTGACATGAAGTAGGAAGACTGAAAAGGGCTGTTCTCATTTGATTTGACTGGCACAGAGCAGATGGGATGTAACTGTGTCTCCACACCTTTTGTTTTATTAACCATAGACTGTAAAGGAAGCTCTTATATGGCCACTGTGGTGCAGAATGGTCGGGTGTGAGGCTCATCTTATTCCCATGCCTGGGGTTATGTCCCAATGGGAAGTCTGCCCCACTGCATGGATGCCAGCTAATGAGAGCTGTCGACCAAGATCTCCTCTGTTACAAGCCTTAGCATAATATGCCAGGCAACTGGAGTCTTGAGTGACGTTCACAAGGCAGTGCTGTGATTATTGCTTGTGGGAATATCTAGCAGAATATGTGCTGAATGCAAAGCCCCTAAAATCATATATTATCTTCTTCTTTCTGGAAATTTTAAACATGCGCATTAGCCTGTTCCTAAATTTGTGTTCCTAAGCCTGAGAGTAGGTCTTTTCTTCAGAATGAAGAAGCATGGGTCCGAAGGGGGCCTAGCCAGCATATATGCACACTAAAAACAGTGGATGTGAAAAACAGCTCTGCCTATGCTAGAATACACTCATGCTTTAAAACTGTACATCAATCGTCATTTAAATGAGTTCAAACATGTCCCGTTTGTGTCTGTCATAGTGGTCTGTGACAGCCATCACTGTAGTCTGTAATTCTGCCATCACTTTCATCTGCTTCAGTCAGTCTACCTGTTTCTGAATTTTTGGTCTGCTTTTTGACAATCCTAATTTTTTTTCCCAGTGCTTTAATTAACAGTCTTGCTTCCCAGCAAATTACTTGGTGACTGAATCATGCAATCCTTTGCTTGACAGAAAGGATGTAAACAAAGAGAATTTTGAGTAACAGTCAAAATGACAGCATTGGTGCCACAGCATAAAAACTAACTTCAAAGATGAGATGAAAAAAACCCTATAAAATAGGAGTTTCAGGTATCATTAATTCTGGAGTTGGATCCTGTATTAATAAAAACGATTCTGTCATTCTCTGTGGCAAGATTACATTTACCCTTAAATGCTTGTTAAATAATCTTTTGTAATCCAGGGCTACATACTGTCAGAATTGCTAGATTGCATTGCAGGTTAGGCATTCACGTGGCACATTCTTCTAACTTGCAGCACTTAGTTCCGTGATAATTGAGTCACGGAAGCTAAAATGACCAATTTAGAGTCTAGAATAAAGTCATGCTACTACCACACCCATTGCTTTAGCACTAGAGCTGAATGGCCGTACTGTGCAACACAGCAACATCTAATAAAAACCTTCAGCCACCACGAATTTTTCACATTACTGGTTTTTTGTTATCTTATATGATGTTTAACAATTCAAATACACTGAAAAAAATGTTTTCAGAGATCTGTGCATTTGGGGGGTTTGGTACTCTTTAAACATATGTGTAGATATTTGATTGTTCTCTTAATCTCTGGAATTTAATTTTCTTCAGAGTTTGGTATGAATTACTTTCAACTTCTGTCTGGAATAAGTAGCTTTATGGTCTAGATGATCAAATCTAACTGTGAAATGGCTATTTTAAGGATTATGCCTGTTGTTTTGGGGGGATGTGTGGGATGTGCAAATGGAAAATTATGGGAATAGAATATCTATTATGTAGGATTTTACTGGTAAAATTTATTAATAAGTTACTTTGGTAGCTTAATTTCATTTAACATAAAATTGCCAGCAGCAGATCAGATAAGAGAAAAGAGACATTTAAAAAAAAACATGTTTATAGGCTAAGCTCAGTCACTATTTTTCAATGTCAAAAATCACTAAGTACATTGACACTGATTAAGTTATTCACTTGTGTTTGAAGTTAAGTTCATATCTGAGTGTCTTGCTGGGCGAGAGGAATAAAGAAATAATTTTCCAGTAAGGGCATTTTTTCAAATTAGAAATAAGAGTGGAGGGGGTTGGTTTGTTTTTTTATTTATTTACCTATAAGGGTTTAGTTGGTCCAAAAGTATTAGCAATAAGCTCAGAGCAGTATATAAAAATATCAAGTTGCAGACCCAATGTGAAGAAATATGATTACATCAAAGTTCAGAGCACCTCTGCTAAAGTATTGCGTTAAAAAAAATATGCTTTTTTTAAAAATGGTTAAGATGCTTTTGGAGTTTGATAATATCTCTTTACGCTTTGTTTAGCACCAGCTGGAGAGAGCATGATGAACATGTTTGTTTTCTAGTGAAGACAGAATAATTTTCAATTAAAAGCTGTTGTTTAAAAATAAATAAATAAATAAGAGAAAATAAATACATCTTTCTGTGCAGCATTCAAGGTCAAATATTGGAATAATCCATCTGATAGCTTACTATGTGAGTTTGAACTGAATTGAAAATAATTATGGAATCTGCCCACAGATTCTCATTATACAAACAGAGTACAATTAAAAAGCTAAACAAAGAGCATAGAAGATAAAAAATTAATTAATTTCAGTCATTATACATTGTGTGAATACAGAAAAGAAAATGTGTTCTGTTTACCTGGCAAGGTCTTTTGAATACCTTCAGTAATAATGAATTCATTTGTTTGCCAGCACTGTGGGATGGCTCCGGTTGTGTGTTGTTAGCATTTGCATATTAAACATCTGAGCTCAGTGAATGCATTATGGAGCTCTACCTCTTTGATGCATCATAACCTTGCATTTTCATTCCTTGCAGAAGGGAATCCATATACCTGGTGGGTTGGAAAAGCCAATGAGAAGCACTACTATTGGGGCGGATCAGGACCTGGCATTCAAAAATGTGCCTGCGGCATCGAACGCAACTGTACTGATCCCAAGTACTACTGCAACTGTGATGCTGATCATAAGCAATGGTGAGTGCTTTACAAGAAGGCAGGATGAGAATGACCAAATCTCTTAACTTTTGCAACACTGCCATGATTTTGAATATATTTTTTTCTGTATTTCCTTTCTTACAAAGGAAAAAATACTGTATTTGTGATCCCTCCTGCAACATGTCAACCCATGGTTTGATTTCCATTTTGTTCATGGTATCTGTGACTGTCAAATATAAGGATTATATTTATGTTTTCAAGCCCACTGAGCTATAGAAAAGAATGCTAAAATTGCGAAGGAAAGTCCCCATAGAAAAGGCCAGTATTTTGGCCACCCACACAACTTTGTCTCCATCAGATTCAGTTATATTGCAATACAGAATTAATTTTATCTCTGCAACTTCATGGTTTTTCCCGAAATTTCTCCTTTTTAGAGTGTTGCTGCATTTGAATGTGAGAGATATGTATTGAAATCACTCATCTAGTGCCTCCAACTCTCATTATCCATCTTTCATGAGAAAAATATGTAAAGAACTAGACTCTATGCATATTATGGAACGAGTATTCCTCTGTATTTCAGAGGAAGTTACTGGGCTTTGCATGAGATAATTAATCAGGCAGAAAAAAGAAATAAACTTGCATCTCTGATATTCCCCATAAACATGAACAGGCTATGTAAAGCTCATCATCATTTCAAGTGAGACCCTCTCTGTGGTCTTGCAACTCTTCCTGTGTGAGCCTTAATCATTTTTGTCTCTTTTGTCATGACCGGCAGGATTATATTTTACATGGTATGCAATGTTCAGTGACATATTAAACCATACTTTTATAAACATTTCTCCCATTAATAGCAACCTGTGGGTAGCTGAATCAATACTGGCTCATAAACCATTTGGGGTTAATTGAGAAATTCTACAGCTATTAATGAATGTAGAGCTACAGAACTGTAGTTGTATGTCAGAGACTAAAAAACAAACAAACAAAAAAAAAAAAGTAGGAAGAATCACAGAACCACAGAATCACAGAATATTTGTGGATGAAAGGGACCTCAGAGTTCCTCTAGTTCAACTCATCTGTTCAAGCAGGGTCACCTAGAAACAGTTGCCCAGGACATTGTCTCGACAGTTTTTTAATATATCCAAGGATGGAGACTCTGCAGCTTCCCTGTGTGCATTTTCGCTGTTCCTGGGACTTGGCACCAATGGAAAGAATCTGACTTCATCCTCTTTGCACCCTCCTGTTAGGTATTTATAGACATTGATGAGATCCCTCTGAACCTTCTCCTCTCCAGGCTGAACAGTCCCAACTGCCTCAGCTTCTTTTCAGGGAAAAGATGCCCCAGTCCCTCTGTCATCTTAGTGGCTCTTCATTGGACTCCATCCAGTAATTCCATCCCTCTCTTGTCCTGGGGACCTCAGAACTGGACCCAACACTCCAAGTGTGGCCTCACTAGTGCTGAGCAGAGGAGAAGGATGGCCTCCCTCAACCTGCTGGCCATACTTTGCTTAATGCACCCTGGGATACCATTGGCCTGCTTTGCCTCAAGTGCACATTGCTGGCTCATGTTCAACTGGGAACTCTCAGAGCCTTTTCTGCCAAGTTACTTCCCAGCTGGGTGACTCCCAGCATACACTGGTTTCTGCAGGTGCAAGGCTTTACACTCTTCACTATTGAACTTCATGGTATTTCTGTGAACCCACTTCTCCAGCTTATGAAGGTCTCTCTGGATAGCAGCGGGACACTGTTTGGTGTGATCTGCAAAATGACATATGAAAAACACAAAAATAGAGTAATAAAGGAAACCTTCCAAAAATTGTAGATTAGGATGTGGAAAATCAAATATTGCCACAGATGTTTCCACCCTAAGTTTTGACATTGTTAGGCTAGTATGCTGTTGGCTATGATATGGGATGAACTACAGAACACCACAGACATAGAGGAGTCAGTTTTAGAGACAGGGTAATCACACATGCTGCCAAACTTCAGAGATAGAATTATATAAAAAGAATGAAGAATGTAAAGTCAGATGACTCCAATTCAATAATAGGCACTAGAGCAATATGGCAGAAGGGAGCTAGGTTTGGTTCTGTGTCAAAATGGTGACAATAAAAGGAAGATATTGTAATAATAATTACAATAATGGTAGAATTAGGAGCACTTACAGTTTTCATTGCCTGAGGCACTGGGTGCATATCCATGAATAATAGGACTCTGTACCATATGTTGACTGTATTCTTTTACACCAGGGGAAATGTGTTGAGAAAATGGCACTGGCTTTTGATCTCCTCTTGAAGATCCTCTAGGAGTCACAGACGATAATTTAATGAGCAGCATGCACTCAATAATCTTTTTCTGTAACCTCTGTGCCCCCTATATACACTGAGATTATGTGGATTCTACTAATAAATAGATTCATATGGTTATTAGATTTAGATCTAAAATAGGCTTATTATCATAAAAGATACACAACTGTTTACTCAGAACTTCATACAAGAATATATTTATACAGTATTTCTCTAGGTAAGTATCAGAATTTTTTCAGGACAACTACTATTTACTATAGGACATTTTATGAAAAGCAATTCAACCATTGGATATTATATTTTAATCTGTGGTGTGTGTAAATCACAGGAAGACATGAAAGCTTTATTATAGTCTGTAAGCACATTTTGTTCAAGATACATTTTTTCAGTTTGGTTTTTGGCACAATCTAGTCCTTTCCATAGTCATACCTTTTGGGCTTGGGAGTTATTTTGAGGAGTCCTAGTTAAGAATTTTATCTAGCCAGGTTCATCAATACCTAAAAAGCAAGTGAGCTCCAGAGGATAGGAGACCTTGATGACTTCAGTCTTCAGAGGCAGAATTCAGCTGAGGCCTCCAACACATCTGTGCTCAATTCTGGTGACAGCAAACAGCTCCTGGTTTGGACCACAGAATATGCAAGAGTTTATGATGAGCAGACAAGTCTCAGTTCATATATCAGCAAAGCAGCTTGCCACCATAGCTAACCAGCACAACTTATTTTAGAAGAATTTACAGTCCTCTAAAACAGAAGGATTGAGTAAATGCCAAACTGTGATTGAGAGTCCAGGTGGGACTTTTGCAGTAGTTGCATATCTTGTCCACAGCTGGGACCACTGCATTTGGTTGTGGTACACCCACAATGATGTTCTGCTCCTGCCCAGGCTATGTGGGAAAAACTGTTTTGGGGTTTTTTGGGTGGTTGCTGGGGTAAGATACAGTGGGGAGAAGGTAGTAGCCAGAGCAATAACTATATTAGAAAAGCTAAGGAAGTAAAATGGGAAGACTCTAGAAATTGTGAGAATGAAAGGTGAAGAAGAAGAGCAAGCTTCAGGAGAGACATTTTTAAAGGAAATTGGGGAGCCACTGAAGAATGGGTCAGGCTGAATCACAATGATGTAGCGTAAGTAGAATATTGTCCACAATTTTTACTGTAGAAGTTAGAAACTGTGTTAGAAATGAAGAAATACAGTTTGATGAATAATTTCATAGCAAAAGCAGGAGAATGCTTCCTTGGAGAGCTGGATTCTAACCCTGCCTCTGGAACCACACTCCTGCATGGTGCTTCCTCAGTTTCATAAACCATTTCTTCACAGAACAGTCATTAGTCTGATCCTAATTTTCTGGGTATCTAGTGGAAACCCAGAAGTCCACTTTGTGAAAATACAAACATTCACATCTGCAACCAGAATAAGGCATCACTCTCTGAATATATCTAATGCAGTCATTCAAAGCAAAAAAAAAAAAAAAAAAAAAAAAAAAAAAAGCCTGTAGGCATGTCAGATTGAGCACTAAATATGAGTGTTTTTAACATAAACATCTTTCAGCCTCAACATCCAATCTGTAGAATGCAAATTATGGCAGATACTCCCTCACGGAGGTATTGCAAAGAAAGGTAGATTTATGAAGCAATCATCTCCTGTACTAATGGGCACTATAAAAAGTCCAATGAGAAAATGTGGTCTTTATAGAAAGATTTTAAATAACACATTAGATATAAAATGTCATCCACATATTGACGCATGAGAGTAAATTTGGAGAGTGGGCAATGATATACTAAATGAGTATTGTCTTCATCCTATACTGAATTATGCTGAAGCCCTCTGGAATAAATAATAATCAGTGACCAGTCAAGGATTGTATCATGGTAGTAGGAACAGGGGACTAATTAAAGCTCTTTAAGCAGCCCGAAATGCTTTTTTTTTTGCAAAATTTTGTGTTTGGTTTTTCCTTTTTCTTTTTTTTTTTAACCAAGTATGTGAGTAATTCTGTGTAAGTACAGAACCAACTGTGTTAATTATGGACTCACAGTTTAACTTTTCCCAGGGATTAGTGTATACCATAGGCTTGGTAAACCTTACATCTGAATGGTTTTTCTATTAATGATTTTTAAAATTTCACATTACACCTTGTCTATCTGAATATAATTGTTATAGAACTATTTAGGACTTGCCTAATGTGTTGATTATCATGTCTGGATGGTAGATAAGCCAAATGGTAGGTCTTGGCACGGAATATGAAATATGGAATTCAGATTTATGTGTATTTCCACATAGTCTAAAATACAATCTGATTCTTAACAGAACTCAAGCTGTTGCTGCAATGTAAGTATTAAGTAATCATGTTTGTCATGATAAAGAAACAAAAACACAAGTGGAAGCACTTCACCCACAGTAATCCTGCTGCTGTGTTAATTATGGACTCATTATCTCTAATTTGTGTCCCAAATTAAATTAATTCAGAAATAAATGGATTGAATTATATAAAAAAGGTTAGTTTTGCTTGCTAATAAAGATCATTTTTAAAAGTGAGTGTGGTTGACATTTAAAGTCAGATTGTCTCAATCGTGAGAGAATAAAGGTAGCTGTTATAAGTAGCAAGAGGTTTTCTGGGTTGCTGTTAAACAACATTATAATCAAATTATTAACTTTAAGTAAAATGCAAGACTTCTTGAAAAAAACTTATTTGAATAAAAACATTATTTTTGCAAATTAGGCAGTTTATTTTTAAAAATGACTGGCATTGTAGAGATAGGCACAATGTACTAATTAAGTAGCAAATGTAAAGTTCTGCAAAGAAATTTTGATTCCTACTTTCATTTGACTGTAGAGTCAGTTAAACACTCAGATTGGCCAAAGTTTCTACACCGCAGGCTCGTTGCTTTTTATTACACAGCAGTCACAATAAGTCAGAGGATTTATAATATGATGCTGTTCAAGGATTAACTCGGAAGAGGTGACATAAGACGCTTTTTCATTTAGCGCTTCCTGATGTGAATGCACTTCAGGTTACAAAGTCAGTCATGGACTTCACTGCTGACTACTGATGTGGTGGCTAATCTTTCAAGAACTATTTGGTGGCCCAAAAGATGATCAAAAGGGTTTAAGTAGAATTTGCAGATAAAAGTGCTTTGGACAAATAGAGAAAATCAGTGGAGGGAGCCTTATTTATAATCTCACATTTTGGATATTAAAGTTTCTCTCTCCAGAGCCTGCCAAATTGCTTTATTTTTGTAAGGTGTTTTACAGTACACTCTGCAGGATGCATTCCTCTTCCCTTCACAACTCTTCTCCTACAAAGGGAGTTTCAAAAGAAAGTTTCAAGTCATGGGAAAAGATGACTAAACAGAGCTCAGAATGACATGAGTTGTTTCAGTGACAGGAATATGGGTGGATGTTGAAATGCCAGCCTGAAGCTGTGGCAATGACAGGTAGATCATTTGTATCCAGATTTAACAGGATCTTAAAGGCTCCTGGAGCTACAGGTAGACATCAAGGCTTAAGTTTAGTATGTAATAATTACCATCGACATCATTGATATTTCAGTTCCTGACTCCCTTAGGCACTTTTGAAAATCCATCTGTCCTTTAACCTTGTGCGCTCTCAGTAACAGAGCTGCTGATGCAGAGAGAGCTGGATAGTTAGAAGACGTTGGCTTCTCCTGTCCTTCATTACAAGTTGCTAACAATGTCTTTGGATATTTTTTTCCCATTACTTTCCCAGCTAGGCAGCAACTGGAGTTTCCACAGAGGTGTTACATGATCAGAAGTGACTAGGCTACACATTCTCCGTGGAAAACAAAAATCAAAACCAAACTGAGAACTTATCGTTGGCTCTATGTGGCTACATTTCGTTTAAATTTAATTACTATTTCTAGCATTATGTAGACAAATCTTAAATACGTAAAAGGGATAAAATTTGAATATACCTAAGAGAACTTGAAGGACTACATAAGTAATCTTGAGGAACACGCATGACTAGAAACATCCTATAGAGAGATATACATATACAAACAAAAATTTCCAATAAAACTAGACAGTTTGACTGGATGAAAAATCAAGATTTTATATATGGTAACCTCATATTTAAACAGTAACTTGCAAAACAGACATTTTTGCTAAAATACAGAAGCCTGTATTTAATAAGATAACGCACTGGTTTGTATTATGTGAAACCAGGAAGAAAAAAACCCAGAAAATTATCTAATAAGATTTGTGATGTGCTGCTGTTTTGCTTCACATCTTTATCAGATGATGAATCACAATTTCCTAGAAATTGAGGAAACTTTGTAGAATTAGGCCACACCACTTTGAGCACTGTAATTCAACATTTTTGCAGAACTTAAAGGCCACCTTTGAAATGACAGACAAGAAAACATTATTAGTAATTGTGTGCAGTAATTACATCTCCTAATCAAACAAAAGTTGAAATATCAACACTTATTTTTTAGTTATGCTTAAGGTATGAATTATTTTTTTGATGAAGACAGGGAAACTTAGGGCTGACAAATTGCACTACTTCAGATGGTTGTTTTCCTTGTACTCTTAGAAATCCAGACAGGCTTTTGTAAGTTTTTTAGGGTTACCTTGCAGAATTCCTTTGTACACTGCATTGGCACCTAATGTTAATGTATTTCCAGTCAATCAAAATTTAGCACTTTGACAGTATGTAATGGCACAGAATAAAAATTTGCATGAAGAGGGACACTAAAGGCAGAAAGTCAAGCATTCAAACCTTAGGAAATATTAGATTTAATACAGTTGGTAATACTTCTTTTCCACATGAGTGATAGATTTGAGCTGGAACTTTCACCAGCAGACAAGCAGATAGCCAGAAGCCATGAAGTTCATTCCTTCTAGTTACAATTCAGCCATTAAAACTACTCCAGTAGGGAAAAGGGTCAAGTGACTGGGTATTAAATAGGCTGCTGTCTGTCCTGTGTTTCTCAGCTGTACTCATCAGATGTAACTGGTGTGCAATACTGAAACACAGTTTGCATGCTCAAAAACATGAAATCTTCCTTAAATGCATTCCGTCCTCTTATTTTTATAACTCGTTCAATGTTTTTATTTATAGAAACTGTATATACCTTGTGTTTGTCCATTATGTGTTCCTCTTCTTTACTTCATCCACAAGAAAAGGCTGAACGATTTTGTTACTAATGACAACAGATTAAAAGTTTGAGAGATGGAAATTTTGAAATGGAGCACTTGGCCGTGCTACAGATGTGCTGAGTAGCACCTTTCAAATTCTCCTTTACTTGTGCCTTAGTACCACAGCAGGACTCTAGCCAAAATCCAGGGTTTTATTATGCAAGGCTGTCTACAAACAAAAAAAGACTGTTTTTTTCCTCAGTGCTGTGCATTCACTACCATAAATGTGTATATAAGACTGATTTGAGTGATTTAGAATTTAATCCAAGGGCAGATGAAGGGCACAGCATCTCTTGCACAGTAAGTTTTCAGGCTATTGCTTTTACGTAGACTTTGAAGGACAATACCTGCTGTCTGGAGTTGCCCCTAATGCTTGTGTTGTATTTCTAATGAGCTGGCAGCTCTAGTCCAGGATCCCATAGATTGTTCTTTCTCTTTTAGAAACGTTCCATGCAAGTACTGACAACAGCCATGGTATGTAGCACACAGGAGTTTACAGATTTCCAGCCTGAACTGATACAGATTGAGGGTTTTAGGAGTTTCAAGGTTCAATGAATCATGAAATTTTCAAATTTTACTTGTGTTTTCTCTGTTTTCTCTTCTGTATTATTTACCTTCGGCACTTGAGTCAGGCCTTGTTTATAGCAAGCTGATCCTCCTTGGACTTTAGCTATCATCCTACTCACTGGGAGTAAGGAAAACATTTCCCTTAAGACTTGTGGCTAGCGGCAGTGACCAGACATCTGAGGAACAAAGTCTTAACTTTCTCCAAATCTGAAAACACAGCAAAATGTGGGGATTGATATGACATGAAATAACTCTTTGGCAACCTGCCTTTTCTTTGTTAAAATACTCCTTCTTACTCAGTGTTATTTATGCCGTCCTGTGTACTTATTGTGCAATTATAATGATTTTTCTTCCTGCAATCAATACAAAACTAAGAATGAGGAAACAGGATTCTGTGCTGCCTCATGCATCATGAGCAGAGTCTTTTACCTTGCTGTAAATGTAAAAATGGTCAAGTTCTAACAACCTCCTAAGGATGAGGATGATCCCCATTTGACTTCAGGTTAATTCATTTCTCAGTGCTAGCAGGAACGAATTAAATTAAAGGGGAGAGTGATGACAAGACATTATCCTTGTTTATTCATTTCCTTTCTAAATCGTTGGGAGACAAAAAGTAAATGTTCATCCTGCTGACAACCTCACTTCTGAGTGTTGTTGTTCAGGTATTCCTGACTTCAGTTCCATCTAGTCACAGACCGATGGTGTCATCCAGGTCTTTTAAAGTTAGGGAATCATTCAACAGCAGCACTGAAAAAAAAATCTATCAGAATTAGGTATTTGTAATTATTATTCTCTGGCACATTCTTGCTGTTATTAGAAGTGTCCTATCTTTCTCAGGGTATTCCGAGAAATTTCTGAGGGGCTTATGAATTAACAGGTTAAAAGGCAGATATGTGATTTTTAGTTCTACCATGCAGATGATCTGAATATAATTCCCATCACATTTGAATTCTTTTTGTTATTAAACTTCGTGATTAGTGTGAGTGACAAATAAAGTGAGCAACAACAAAAATGTCTATTACATTTTGCACAGAAAGATGCAGACTTTTTAGTCTGAATGAAAAGCTTGTAGTCTTAGCTTTAAAGCAAATGACCTTACTGTCACAGCTTGTCAGGTAAGGGCAGAGTACATTGAGCACTGTGCACTGCAGAACTTTCAGCTGCCAATTATTTTCTCCTCCACCACCTTTTATTTATGGGCTAACTTAAAGACTAATGACTCTGCCCTCAGTGCCATGCTATGAAGATGAAATCACCCCAAAGCTGACCAGCCCAATGTATTTCACTCAGTACCTGACGCTGCTTAAGTCTTGAACAGAAGACTTTTCTTCTTAAATTGTAGGACTCCCCTGACTTTTTTATGTCTGAATCAGTGCAGTCAGATGTAAAGACATCTGAAATATATGACAACCTGTGTTATAGGGTAGATGAAGCCTGCAGCACATGCTTGGGTGTTATTACTATTAGCAGTCATATTTTAGCTGAAACAATCACAAGGGAGTCCATCAAGCTGAAGGTGTTAAGCCTGCAGTGTAAACAAAAGATACATCTGTTTTCACTGCTTGTTCTTTGGTGTACCAGGAGATAGATATAGATACATAGATATAAGGAGAAGAATGGAAATAATCGTATGGGGGGGAGAGTGAGGGGTCTTGGGGAGGAGAGAACTCAAGAAGCCCTTAAGATACATCTTTTGTATCAGGTCCCAGACTTGATGGTAATATAGTCTTCAGAGCAATTGATCAAAATATCCTGTCAGTTCATCACTGAGGTAGTTGCAAAACCTCAGCATTTGGAGGAAGAATTGTTCGTTGTCTTTTCCTCATTTTGCCCAGCAGATTCTTACCACTGCAAAAAGCCTGATAAAGAAACAGAAAATAAAAATAGGCAAGACTCACCTGCAGCATTGTGTTTGCCTGGGAATGATTGTTATATACATAATGCATTATTTTACTGTAAAAGGAACATGACTTACACTGTCTGTGAAAAGCACTCAAAGTAATCAAGTAACCTTTCATAAAGTCTGGAAATGAGGAAAAAAAGCAATGGTTCTACTCACCTAGAGAAAAGGGAGACTGCTTTTACTTCCCCCCCGCCCCTAGTTAGCCTTGTAGAAGAAACTTAAATTCTATAAATTGTTTTAATATCATGGATTAGGTGTGGGTTTATCTTAGTTACCATTCGTGTTTCCCTCCTGGTTTGCCCTAAGCATTCAAAATTACTACTTGTGTGTAATTAATTATGGCTAGATATTCTGTCCCAGCTGCAACTCTCTTTGCCTCCCCCAATCCTCACTCCCTCCTCCAGCTATTTTTCTTTCCCCTACCTCCTGTTCACATGCAGAATACTATACTTATGATAATTATTACGTGTAGGAAATACAGTCCCTGGAGATCCTTCAAAGTTTCTAAGAGCTGTCTGAGTATGCAATGGAGATGTAGTAAATCAGGTCTAAGGCAATTTGATGGATTTTTAGCTCAATTTTTTTTCAACTTTCTTTAAATTGAAATTAAAATGCTACATGGATTCTTTACAGTACAAGTGGGTCTATATGAGCCAGCTTCCTGATGGAATTCAGATGGCTTTTTTTTTTTATATTTTGCTGAAAAAGAAGTAGTTTACTGTGAAGAAATTATTCTGTCTAAACCAATATCTCAGGACAGTTAATGATGTGTGTTCCTTTATTAGAAATACTATCTTTTGCTCAACTTTTGGTCAAGTGGAAGTTGATTACAGGATTACATTAATTGTAGATTAGGGAAACAAAATCTGCCTTGAGTTATGACTTAGGGCTGTTGTTTAAATTATGCACTTGCCTTTATGGAAATATCTGACTGTATATGTATTTATTTATATAAATTATTATAAATTATTAAAGAAATAAGAAATTAAAGAAAGCAAAGCAAAACGAAAAACCAAATTTTCAAGCAAGCAGGCAAATGTAAAGGTAATAAAATAAAATCTGCTGGCAGTGTTAGAAAATGTGATGAAAAAATACATTAAACATAAAAACCTATATCTATGATGCAAACTATTATGCCACCATAAAAGCACAAATGGATTTGTAGCTATTATTTTTATGAAAGAGAATGTTTAAAATGCTATCACTAAACATGTAATCTCATGTCTAAAACCAGTTATTTGCTAGGTATGACAAAAAATGTCATAATAACATTTAATTGTCAAGAGTTAATCTGTTGAGTTAAAACACTTTGGAAAAGAGAATGAATTCAAGTATCTTCTGTCAAATCTAAGATCCTTATTCCTGAAACAAAATTGTATTAGAAATGTTTAAAGGATTTCATAAGACTCCGAAACCAAAACCAAATTCCTGATTTGCCCAGCACATTTACAAATAATGCTCTTAAAACTGAACTTACATTTTGCTGCCATTTCATTCAATAAGAAAGCCCAAAACCCAGAAAAAGAAATTTTTGATCTCTGACATTAAAACCAGAAAAATTATATGTTCCTTTAAGGACCTTGAAAAGCCAACAACATAGATAACATCAACTGATGTAGATCTCTTGAATCGAGAGAGCAGATAGCAGATGACAAATGTGAACAGAAAGCTCAGAAATATTGATAATTACCTTAATTTATTATTATCACTGTTATTATTAGTATTAACTGTTAAATTATATGTGATGCTTGTGAAGCAGAACAAACTTAAATTATAAACAGGAAAAAATGTCATCTTCTGTTCTGAAAGCTGGAAAAAAGCAAAATTATGTTTGGAATGAAGATAGACATTGACCTGCTTAACTCTAAGGTAAAGAACTGAGATAATCATTGAGGAAACCAAGCATGGCAGCAAAAGCTTATTAAATACTTTTCCTAGAGACAAATAATTTTGGAGACTCTTTGAGGGTGCTTAGGTCTTGCACTGTACTCATCTATGCATACATACACTCATCAGATCACGGAGTAATTCAGCCTGGGAGTGGCCTCCTGAGGTCTTGTAGTCCAACCTGCTGCTCAGGGATGGTGGAATCAAATTGGTCGAGGACTGTGTCCATTTGAGCTGAGAACCTCCAAGAATGGACATCCCGGAATTTCTCTGGAGACCCTGTGTCAGTGTTTGACCACTGTCATGATTTAATGTGGTGTTTTAAGGACAACAGGCACCCTTTCAAAGACTGGAGCATTTGATTTAAACCAGCTGTTGCTGAATAAAGCAGGTATTTCTAATAACCTTTTGTAGACTCAGCCCTCTCTCCTGTTGCCATGGAAGAGCACTCTAGTTATAGAGAGGATGGAAAAGTCTGAACTAAAGGCATTGAAAGTTATAGCACACTACCAGTGCATGCTTCAGATTTTTATTTCCTCTTTCATTTATATGGAATGGGTAAGGAATAACTTTTTAGCTCTAGTATATCCAATATGCTGTCCAAGCTGAATAGTGAAATGCCCAGTTGCAGAGCTTGCAGGGGTTAGGCTTGATAATACTGGGATCTTCCATTTATTTTCTACTAATATTTGTTAAGTGATGTGCTGTTCCTGGCTTATGTGTATTTCCTGAAATTTGTGGATTTCATTTGGTTGCAAAATGATGCAACGACCTTATGATTGGCTATAAAGTCCTTGTAAAATTACAGGCCTAATATATTCAGTATTTTGAAAGAAATACTGAGAGAAGTTAAGAAAATTCTGTGATCCAAAATATGTTTATTTGTTGACATATTTTTGCTATCATGGGATGGAACAAATCAATAGAAAAGAAACAACTTCACAAAAAAGCCCAACCAAACAAAAAACCCTTCAGTAAATAGGAAAAAGAATAGCATCTGGTAACACTTTCTTCTCTTTCTGGCAGCTGGTTTTGTTTCCTAGAAAAATTCAACACTTTTATGGTGGATTATGGGTGGGTTCACTTTCCGCGGGTAAGCAGTCTGGACAAGCTGCAGTTCTTTGTAAAATTCAGGGCCTGTTCTTCTCTGACTCAATGTCAGTTTTGCTCTTGCTTCAGCAAAACATGATGAAATATATGTTATAAGAAATCAATATGTAGGCAAAACATGATTTTCTTTTTGCTTTCATTATCACAGTAGTAGTTCAGCTTCTGTTGCTAAATAAGTTGTGTGTTTTTTGAATGCATGTGCTAATCTTGTATTTTACTATACACAATATTTATGCGGATTCTGTCTTCTAACTGAGAGAATTTATATATGGAGCACTTATTTATAGGTGACAAACATAACAACGTGTGACTGAAATAGTTCAAGTTTGTAGGACGAAATGGACATACTGATCATTATATCTCTAGTTACATCTTTCGTTTAGTTATACAATTAAGAAAATTGTGTACTTGGTTTTTTAGCCTACCAACTCAATCTGCCTTTATTTAACTTTTTTAACTTACTCAACTTTCTTAAGAACCTTCCAGTGATTTACTTTGAAAATTTATAGCACCTACCTCCTCATGATTCTTACCTAATTTCAGTTTCCACTTCTGATCTATTAATGCTTGCAAATCACTTATGACCTTGTATAAATAAATATAAATACAGCATAAATTATATTGATACAGCTAAAGAACATATTGGCAAACCTCCAGGTTCTGTTACTTTGTTATCAGTGACTCCTCTATAATCTTAAACCAGATTATTATTGTTTGTATGGGTTTTTTTTAAAGAAAAAGATCTTTTAAAACTATTAACTCAAACCTTTCTGAAAGATTATGAAAGGGGTCAGACTAGATGATCTCTGGAGGCCCCTTAGAATCCCAGCCATTCTGTGATTTAGGGATTTGTTATATAATGTGAACATAATTTCCTTGCTGACCCCATTTCTGGTTTGTGCCCTTAAGGGCAGTGGAATACCCTGCTCAGAAGGAACAGGGATATTGTTGTTGCATACACATAGAACCATTTCTTGTCTTTTGCCGGAGGGAAAAAAAAATGGGAAGTTCACATGCAATAGAACACCATGACACAGTACACACGAGCAGAGCACAAAGACACCAAAAGCTGGTACCAACCTGCTATCTGACTACTTTACACTAGTGAACTTCTGGAACTGGCTGCTAAAGGAGGCTGTTCAAGCAGACACGGATTCAGGAAAAGATTTAACAGTCATGGAAAACAGGTCTGTAAATGGATGATGCAAGCACTGTGCACCTTGTAACATTTTCAATGGAGAATGCCATTCTGGAATAGCTTTTAGATAAGAGTACTGGGGAAGAACAGACAAATTCTTCCTAAGCAGGCTGTTAAGTTCAACACAGCAATTTGCTCACAGCCTCTCACTGGGATCAAAGAGAGATCTGGAAAAGTCCAAAATCTTGTGGGTTGAGATAGGGACAGTTTATTAGCTAAAGCAAAAGCTGTGTGCTCGAGCAAAGCAAAGCAAGGAATTCATTCACCATTTCCCATGGGCAAGCAGGGCTTCAGCTATCCCCAGGAAAGCAGGCCTCCATCATGTGTAAAGACTGCTTGGGAAGATAAATGCCATCACTCTGAATATCTCACCTTCCTCCTTCACGCGATGATGAGAAGCAGAAAAGGCCTTGACCATGTAAGCACTGCTGATCAAATACAAAAACATTCCAGACTTGGTTTGGTCACAAATCCAAACCATAACACCACAGGAGCTACTGTAAAGAAAATTAGCTCCGTCCTGGATTAAACTAGTGCAGATATGTTCAGATTCTGCAAGAGATTAGGTGACGTGGCTTCCTGCAGTAGCAGAGAGCTGTCATTGGTGACTGCAACCTTTCTTGCATTGCCTGCATAGTCTTTGCTATAGGTAGAAGTGACAGACTTCTTGGTATCCCTACTTCCATGAGGCAATATTTGTCTTGTAGGCTTGTTTTAAGGCAAGAAGCATCTGCAGTAAACTATGTTTAAGCTGTCAGAAAAGAAGCATCAACATCTGGCAAGTTAACATACCTACCCATTGAAATGCAGCTTAACATTGGCAAGGCTCTCAGTGATACTCTGTGCATATTGTGAGCCCTAGGCCTTTGGACCTATGTTATATTATATTTTAATTTCTGTCTTCACCTAATGCTGATAAAAAATGTCACAGTCTGAAATACCAGAGAAGCACAACCCGATTGCTTCAGGGTCAGCTTGCTTGTAAAATCTACCCAGAATTGCTTGGAGTCCTGAAAAGCACCATTCTTATAGATAAGAGGGAGGGGGAATCTCACTCACTTCATCATCAGCCTCCTTTGTCCCTGACCATATTGTCACAGGTTGTTAGAAACCTGTGGCCCAGAGCCATTTCAGTCCATGCAGTCAGGGCTGTCACAGCGGACTCGGTAGAAAAAATCTTGGGGGAGTTCATCAAGTATTGTGCTAGGAAAAGACAGGCTCAGCTCAAATGGAATTGTGTTAGGAAATGAATGGTGAATTCTGCTAAGTCTGTGCCAGTCTTTTATCGAGGAAAAAAGTGGTGATGTGTAATGTAAGGAAAGTTGAGCTCAAAGGCTAACAGGAAGGATAATGGAAACCCATCAGAGCAATAAAGTGGAGCAACCCGACTAATGAATATGTCACTAATCCTGTATAAGTGTGATCAACAAAACGCTAAACAAATGCTTGACATTCTACAGTTAGTGCAGCAAAACAGATTTTTCTAAACAAGGGCATCTGCATTTGGCCTAATATTTAGCACAAAGTGTAGCATACCATGCCTTCCCTGTGGCTCAAATCCTAATCTCTGTCACTCAGTTTTCTCATAATGCTCTGAGTAAATGCCGTGAAAGGATCTCTGTGTACAGTCCCATGTAACCCAGCTGCCTCTGGAGATGACACAGTTGTACACATTTCAGGAATTACAATTTTTTTAAAACTTCAGTGCGTACCTTGTGTAGTATCCTTTCTCATTTCCCCAGTTACTCGCTCCACTGTGTGTGGAGACATACACACACACAGACAAGAGGTAATGATATCATAAAAACACAAAAAGGTCAGGAAGAAATTAACCTACAGATAAATTTGCATATCGCTACAAACCAAGGTCATCCATCCTTTTAGCAAAAGCACTAAAAAAGAAACTCAATTGAAATTAAATCAATTCTGAGAGATATATGTGTGTGTTTACTAGCGGAGGGAAAGTGTCCTAGTTTTGCTTGTGCTTGATAGGAAAGTGTTTACATAATAAATAAAGACATCTGTTAATTACCTCTATGCTGCACCATTGCTTTAAATATCTTGGAGCATTCAGTTTCAGATAATTATTTCTGATGAATGGGTGTACATTTAGAATGTTTTGTAGTGGGATATTTAATTCTTCTACTAACTAGGGTGTTTTCATGATAATAGACCCCACTTTCCTTCCTCAGTAGCCATAGAAACATCATTCATTATGTTTATAGCACAATTTGTAGATAATCTTGTATCCTTCATTTTGGTAGGATGTTTTTTTAGTGACCGTTGTTGCAAATTTCTTCTTCCATTTGACTTTGGCATGTTTTAAATAGCTGTTTATTCCCCATTTACCAGTTTCAGGATCATTTAAAAGATCTACCTTCCATAGGTCTAACAAATGATTACAACAACGTGAAAAATTTCACAGTCTTGATGCAGAATTCATTTTTAGATTACTTTTACTAACCATTTTTCAGTTAGAAACAACTTTTCTATTTATTAGATAAGCAGAAGGAAAAAATAATGATTTGTAGGGTCAGTGATTCCAGCTTTGAACAGCAGTAGGTTAAGAAATCCTTGTGAGGAGGAAAGAGCTACAGGTGTACAAGCTGTGTGCTATCTAAGAAAGACTAAATGAAACTAGTCATCTGTCCTGATGGGCTAAGTACCACTTTGAGAGAAGGATCACTGCTGGGGATTTGCCTTCTTCCACACACTTATGAAAGTAAAATGGGAAGCAATCTTCTGGGGCTGAGACTGGAGACAAAATTAAAGTTCAATGTGATAGTTGCCTCTAAGGACTGAAACTGAGGTCTTCTGAGGGGCACAGATTATGTGCAATACCCTTAAAATAAAGTATTTAATTAATGTGAACTGATTATAGATACAGAAAGTAAGATGTTATGGTTGGTACAATTAAACTTTGAGGCCAGGTAGAATGGGGAGAGTTTACTGAAAAATAGGCTCAAATACCTAAATTTTCTTAAAAATCGGTACAGATGTGGTAGGGGCCTTTACAGAAAGGAAATAAATAGTCAAATAGTAACATGGAATTTTAATAATATGTGACGTTACTTTGTCTCCTATATTTTGTCTCTTTATTGGCTACTTAGATTATTATTTAGAAGAGGGGTGTTGGTATGCTTTTTTTTATGTGATGTCTAAATTTTCTGTCATCCAAAATATCACGTGTGATATTTTTCCAATCTAAGCCTCTTTTCATGCTACTGGAGGCCATTTCCTCTAGTCCTTGTTACTTGGGAGAAGACACCAACCCTCACTTTTCTACAACCTCCTCTCGGGTAGTTGTAGGGAGTGATAAGGTCTCTCCTGAGCCTCCTTTTCTTCAGGTTAAGCAACTTTAGCTCCTTAACTGCTTCTCACTGGACTTGTGCCCCAGGTCCTTCAGCTGCTTCGTTGCCATTTTTTGGTCATACTTCTCATACATACAGAGATTTTGTGAGGTTATGTAATCAAGTGCTTCATTCCAAGGTATGATCAAATATAGACCTTTTCCAAAATATTTGGTGTCAAAGCTATATGAGCAACTCAAGACATGAGCTAAATCATAGCACCCTTATATTCCCCATGGTGCCTGCCACGGACTGGTTCAGTTTTTTTCAGTATGAGGTTATGCACAGATGGGATGTGAGGATGAACACTACAGGAAGTGCCAGTGGAAGGGTAAGAGTAGTGGTAGATACTTACACAATTGGGTTTTACTGACATTTTCTGGATGCAGTAAGTCCCATACTTCTTTCAGTTTTCTGGACCAAACTCAACACAAAGCTATGCACTGCAGTGCCATATTGAACTCAACCAGCATGTAGGGGCTGAAGTCAGCATTAACTATAGCCATCTGTTATTTTGTCATGCCATAGCCAATTATTTTTATTTAGCTCTTTCAGTCACACAAAATAAAACTGTCAAAGTTGTCAAGAACTCCAGGAAAAGAAGCCTCTGAGCTACTGCTCTAAGATTTTTAATATTTCTTCCAATACAGATCCTTGTGCCCTAAAAATCCTGCCAGAAGTACACTTGGTCTGATATTTGATAGGATGTGCTCCAAAAGTTTGTGGCTACTCAGTAGAATAGATGCAGCAAAGAATTCATCATTTATCTGCATAGACCTTTCAACAGTGCAATCAGTAGTGCAGATATTAAAAACATACATTTCATTAGGTAAGTGCTTCTAGTGTCCACACAGTAAAATATTACCATCACTGTAATGCATTCAGATGTACAAAAGTGTAATTAAAATTCTTGGTGTTTTAAATCAGGTAATTTTTAAAACAGGTGGTAATACTCAGTAGAGTCCTTCACGATTTTCTTCCCTCAGAGCTAAAGTAGCATGCTGTTCCATGGGAAGGTTCAGCATCTGTGAGGGGATCATGGAATAAATGTAGGTTTCTCTTTGTCAAAGTGATATAGGAAGACAGACATTTAATTTTCTGGGGCATGTTGAGTAGCTGAATGGAGCATTTAATTTATTGTCCTTCAATGGATTACACTTCTTCAGAGGAGAGTTTTCTCATTTCTGTCATAAAACAAAGTGTTTAAAACTTTAGGGTGACTAGAAAGCTTTTTGGACATGGTTAATTGTGGGATATTTTTAATATTTTGATAAACTATTATTTTTTAAAATAACTTTCAAATTTTGAAATATTTTGAGATCAAATAATAATACTGATTTAAAAATGCCAAATGAAATTGAACTACCATAAAAAATTATTTGAGCAAGCTCTTGCCCTTTGCAATGTCAGTTTTTCCTTCTAAAATTCCCATATCATCCATTTTCAGCTCTACGTTCACAGAAGTTTCTTTTCTTGGCTTCAGCTGAATCCCAAGTAATCTTCTCTCTGTAATTACCCAAGGTGAAAGAGACATCCCAATTTAGCATTTCTTCTAAAGGAAATGCCACATATGTTCCCTGACTGATTTAAAAAAAAATAATAAAATTGAAACTCAGACATAAAATTGATTAAATTGTCGACAGATGCAAAGATCAATTACAGCATGGTAGAATTCCTAGATTTCATTCTTAAAATATCTCAGTATAGAAACAAGAAAAATTAACAATCAAGTCAGAAGAGTTGCTGGACCTCAAAAGAAGAGAATCCCTAAATTTCCTTTATTTCTTTGAAATAACACTAAAGAAATGAAGTTTATAAGAGGAGCTGCTCTGCTTGAAGAGACTTTCTGTCTCCACTGGTCTTTTGGAAGGAAAATATCAGCAAACACTCAGAAAAGGCAGATTTTTTCCGGAAACTGGTTCCATATTGTTCAAAAGAAAGCAAAGCCCCATTTACTCTCTCCATTATTCACCTTTGCTGTGGTTATTCAGTTTCTCACAAACTCCTGTTTGAAAGGAAAGTCAAGAAGTCTCTTCAGGAAAGAGAACCTGTAGAACCAGTGTCAACTTTCTCAGTCTCCTTCCTGATGGATTTTTTTTAAATGAGACATATTTCTGACCAATTTCTCAGTGTATCTCCCCTTAAATTAATTTAATCTAGTCAATTCAACATTTTGTAATTTCTAAACAAGGACTACTTGTGAATGCTGCACCATCAAACTCATGTCTTTGGTATAATTGATCTTTACTAATAGAAGTTAAAGTATGGATTTATGTTAGTAATTTGGGTGCTGAGATTAGATGATCTTTCATCAAATTGGACTTTCAGGAGGTGAGTGGTCTCAAAAGCAAAAATATTTTATTCATGCTAGAGAAGTTTAATTGTCTTAAGGTAAGTCTTAACCCTAAGAGTTCCTCCTCCTTTTGCTGTTAGGAACCACTTATTTCCTAGGATCTTATCCTGTCCAATGCCAGTGTGTTAAAAAAAACTTAAATTGAGTTATGATCATCTGTCAGCTTTTACGACCCTGTACAGTAATGAGAAATTTTCCATAATACCCCTTGTCAGACAAATCAAGGGTGAGTCATTAGCTCCAACTTAACATATAAGGGCATCTGAGGTGACAAGACATATGGGAAAGGGACAAAGAGCCACAAGAATCCCTGAGAACAGCAAAATCCAGTGGAAATAAAAACTTTTGTCCTAGAGTATATGGTTTTCAGTTTATAATTCCAAAGGGTACAGCCCTGGGTAGAGGGTGAATCTAAAAGCATGGCTTTTGTGCTGCATATTATGTCTATTAAAAAGTTAGCTAAATTTTATCAAAACCTTTCAAGAATTAGTTAGTTTTGCTTTAATGCTAGTTTTTGTTTGCCCTGTTTCTAATCCTGTTAATTAGAGCTTGCATATTTCCAAGTAACTCACTTCCAGATTATTACATTTGCTGCCAAAATTGCATTGTTCATTAAATTGTCTGTAATATTCATTCTTCTTAGCAGTTTTAACGTAAATAAAATTCTTGCCAGATATTTTTGGACGAGAGAAAGTACCAGTATCTGGTATGTCTGTACTCTTCACAATGTTTTTACAGGAATTTGTTTGCAGATCCTAACTGGACTAAATTTCTTTATACCTCCCTCAAATATATTATGAAAATGCAGGGATTAATACAGGGGTGCTTACATATTAAAAAGCTGGGTCTTGTGAGAGGTGGAAAATTGTATACCTTTGGAATGGTCATACTTTGGAGTTTGCATTCTTCAAACCACTGCTAACCATTAAATTATATGTGCTTAACACTACATTTCCAGTCCAGTATGTGTTTTATTTGTATTATCAAAATAACTTCAGTTCCTCAACTCATGAAACCATATCTTTTAAAACTGAGTCCATTCCTACCTGTAGTACATTCTTTATTTGTTTTACTTTGTATGGCTGGAGTGGTAATTAAGTGAAGCCTAAGAAAATCAGAGAAAATAAATTACTCCAGTAGCAGAAGTCTGGTTGTATTAAATCATTATATAAACAAATTAATAATGATACAGAATCTTATCATTACTTTGAATATGTCATTTGCTGATACATGTATAATGCATTTCTTTTTTACATACCACAGAATGCTTATAAAGAGTAAGTAGATGATCATAATCAAAACAATGATAAATCTCACACTAATATCTGCTACTTTCATTCAAAGGCACCCTGAAGCACTTTGCAGACTGTTATATATAGGAAAAGAAATTAGGAATAGAAAATTACACTGAGATTTCATCAATATCTCCTGGTAATAATTACACGATTTGATCAGATTCATTCATCTCCCATTTGGCTATTAATAGGAATATGACACTCTCTGAATTCAATCTTTATTCTCTTGAGGGGATTTTCTTTGGTGAGGAAAAACTTCAGAGACTTTCTCCACCCTCTTAATGTGCAAAGTCTTTAAATACCGTCAGAAGCATTATCACTGGCAGGAATTGAGTGGCTGAGCTCTGATTATTTCTAAGTGTGTTGTACAAAGTCAAGCATAATAATTAGTCTTTGGTTTAAAACTTTTTTGATTTTGTCAGCACTGATTAGCATGTCCAGAGGAGCTACAAGTACATTAGAAAAGCATAACAGAGCCATTCAGTCTCTGAGTCTATTTGTCTTATTGGCACATGAGCAGGCCAAAAATCATCATTATCGCATTTTTGTCAAGAGCAAAAGAACTACCCAGGTTCTGCTGGTGAAAAGGCAACTCACCTCTCTCAACTCAGTTCAGCACTCCCAGCCCTCAATAGTTTCAGTGCAGGGGAAAATGCATTTGTTACAATGATGACACAAGTAAGTGATTACCAGAAAATAAGGCTATTTCTGAAAAGAGCTCTAACATTTAGCTTTTATTGTCATGGCAACAGCTTTAAAGTGACCATGTCACTAAGTGCATAAATAAGATATTAAAATGATCAGTAAAGAGGGAGAAAATTGTTACTGCTCCTTTTTATTTCCTTCAAAGAAGGTGAAAGCTATTGGTGACGGGAAAAGTGCCGCCCTTTAACATCCTTATTTGGAGCTGAAATATTAGCTGGTTTTGTGAGACAGGAAAGAAAGAAAGAAGGAAAGAAAGAAAGAAAGAAAGAAGGAAAGAAAGAAAGAAAGAAAGAAAGAAAGAAAGAAAGAAAGAAAGAAAGAAAGAAAGAAAGAAAGAAAGAAAGAAAGAAAGAAAGAAAGAAAGAAAGAAAGAGAAAGAAAGAAGAGAGAAATGCCGATCGTTTTCTTTTTACCGCTCTTTGAAGAATTCTTTATTTTAAATAGATACATCCAACTTTAAAGTGTTCTTTGAAAGAGTAAAAATCAGCAGAGAAAGCCAGTCTCAGAGGAAAACCTCAGAAAGAGTAAAGTGATGACCTACATTTATCCTCTATTAGAAGGGAGTGGGTCCCATGGACGCAGTCTTTAGCAGTGATGAAGATTAGGTCTACATACCTGTCTTTGTTATTCACTTTTTTCTTTCTTAAATGGAAAGTCCTTTAATCTTTCGTTTCTTATACTGCTTGTCTCCAAATTGATGAAAAGGATGCCTTTGTAAAGGGCATGGCAATCTGGGGATGAAAAGCGGTGTGCTACAGGCCAGCACAATGTGCAGGAGCAGCCTGCCAGGGTTCCTCAGCTCCATTTTCCTCCCTTTCTAACAATGTCCTGTAGCAACCCCGCCAACAGAGCACCTGGTGTAGCTGTGTCCAGCCAAAGAGGGGTAATGATTTCAGCAACACAAAGGGTCACGTAACACAAAGGACCAAGGCAAGTTCTCTGAAGGGGAAGAACACACAGATTAAGTAAAAGAGTCATCTGCTATTTGATAAACTCTAGTAATTAAATCTCTAATTACTCTCTTCATCACAGAGAACAAACACTAGTTCCAATGAACTGTTGTTCAGAAATGTGATAGTTATTTTCTTAATTAATTTAGTTGTGCTTCTTTTTAAAAGAGTGTCTGGCCTTCCATCTCTTCAGATGGACCAAATAAGGATGATGACTGGAGATGCTACAGGAAAACACTACTGTGCTACTGGAAGACTCTGAACATTACCACAGATCATGCAGAGCCCTGCTGTGCTGCCCAGTTATTAGCAATATAATGAGTCAGATCTTGGAGTCATCCAAGTTAGAGATGAAAAAGACTTTCATTTTCCTGAAATCATTACGAGTTCTCGGTTATACTCATACTGTGTGGTTCAGTTAACTTTTCCAGATACTGAATTCATCCTTCATCCTGGGGTATTTTTGAACAAAGGAATTGATTTTTTAGATCAAAAAGTTCCTTGCTTTAGATACTCAATTACATGGCAGGATAGAGCTAAAAAGAAAGAGGAGGGGGAAAAAGAGAGAGAAATAGATGGATTTACTTTGTTTCCCCTTTCTTTCTTTTGTGTCAAAAAGTATGGTCTTAACATTATATATACGGCATTTTTTTCCTGTGTGGATAATTTAGCCTTTTATGTGTGTGTTTATATCAAAAAACAAATAAAAACACAAACAAAACAGAAAAACTACAAACAAACCAACAAAAAAAACTACAACAAAAAAAAAAACCCACAGAAGCAAACCAGCTGAGAGGTAAAGTACCTCATTAAATATTGCTTATTTCATTTTCTGTTTGAAAGAAAGAACACTCAATGCCAGTTGGGTTCAGCTCTTGAAATAATAAAGGAAAAATGTGGTAACTGTGCACAGTGATTTGGTCCAAGCATGAAAAAAGCACTAGGTTATTTGCTGCAGTTGAAATGAGGGGCTCTAAGACGTGACTATAAATTGAATTTTAGTGGTCTTGCTAACTCAAATGGGGTTTAAGCTGCATGCAATTGTTGCATGCCTATTCTTTTGGTGCTTAGATCAAGGAAAATAATTTCGTATGTTTCACAATTGCTTTCTTTTTGTCTCTCTGTAATTCAGGAGGAAAGACTCTGGGATGTTGTCATACAAAGAGCACCTACCAGTCAGCCAGGTGGTGGTTGGAGACCTTGACCGGCCTGGATCTGAAGCCAAGGTGTCCGTAGGTCCAGTGCGCTGCCAAGGAGATCGTAAGTTATCTGGTTTTCTTCCTCTTACTCCTGGGTAGAAACTCAGTTGGAAAGGGGTCATTCTGGAGACACCCCCTAGGAACTTACGGCTGTCTGCTCAAAAGGCCTTTTGCTATGACAGCATGATGTGATTTGGGACATTTTGTCTATGAAAATACACATATAATGGCTTATCTTTTCATTTAAAATATCAATATTCATCTTTATTTTATGGTAAATGTGGCAACTCGGATTAGTCAACTAAGTTTATGTAGATGAGCAGTAATACAGATTGCATAATAATCTCTCTCAACATCTGTGCTGCCGTCGGGTGCTCCTGTCAGTGTCATTATCATTACTATGCTTATAGGATATAAATGGTAGCATGATGGCAAAACTTATCACTGTAATCTCTGGTTATAGGTGTATAAAGTTTGACAAGATGGTTATCAGATGTTAACTGTATCAGTACTAGATGGTTCCATGTAAAGTATTGCGAGTTTTTTGTAGCAGTCTCTGGTTTCCAGGCTGAGTAATGATAGGAGGTGTACATCCTCCAATTTGATCATCTAGTGATAGAGTAAATCAGTATCGTGTATAAATTTCCATTTCACACACACTCAAAATTGGAATGCAGTGAGGAAAATTGTAGTCTTGCTTCAGTCTGTTTTGTATTTCAGGAGGTGAAATTCACTACCAAAGGCAGAGGATCTGCTTAAGGCCCTTCAAAAATTTAAACTCTGTGCGATGGACACACATGTTTTATTTGTTTGCTGTGTTTTAAGGCAGTTCTTACAATAGGTGGTGTAAGAAAAGGTCATCTGATTTAATTTAAAACAACTAGTATTTGTGTGATCTATAAATAACACAAAACCCATCCACAGTAAAGAGTACTATAACTCAGCCTATGAGACTGAGGTGATGCAGAAGTATTCACATCATATATTTGTTGCTTGTTATTTATGGTGTTTGACCAATCATGGGTCAGTCTGTGTTTGTTTGTGTCTCAGCTATGTTTGATAAACTTTCTTGTGATATGCTCTTACAACTGATGACAAAAAACAGCAAATATAATTTTTCTTGCTCCCATATTCCTCATATCCTGAATCTGAGTGCTTCTAGAAATATCAGTCTCTAAAGTGTGAACCATTTCTAAATATTTGTATAAGTAAAACTTCATCTGAGCAGGCAATAGCCTTTATTAGAATGTGACTGAGTGACACAGCCTTTTGGGAAACTGAGCAGGTGTATTCCTATCATCCTGATTAATTTCGTTTTCTCTATGAACTTTACAGATATGATTCGTAGTTTTTAAAAAACTTTGCCTATGAATAAATTTGAATTTCCTTCCATGACCATATATTATTGTCAAAAATCTGGTATCATTTTTCTCACAGGAGATAATATAGACCCTAGTCCTTTGCAGTTAGTAAAAGCTCCAGTTTTATATTCTCAGTGCATTTATTAATCATTCCCCTTTGTATTCTTTCTTGAACATTTACATCTGCTGTTTCACCTTGTGGAAAACAAGGTTTTTGTTCCAGGGAAAATGCCAAAACTTTAAACTGTGCTCTTGTTCCAAGTTAGAAAAAAGATCCAAAGTACTAAATTTCTGGGAAAGTATTAAAACAACAACAACAACAAACCACAAACCAATTGATTATCTTTTTTTTTTGTGTGTGTGTGTGTGTGTGTGTGTGTGTGTATTACATGCATCAAAACCAACACTATTAGTACTAAAGATGTTGAGTGTCATCACAGGAGAGTTCATGTGTTCAGTCAAATTCAGTTGCATGTGTAAATGAAATTCAGTTACAGTTATAAAGACTGGCTAAGAAATACAGATTTTTGTTTTACTTGCAAGGTAGGTGGAAATAGTAGGAGTGTCTAACCAGTCAAATAAAAATTTTCCCCATTTATAAGAATTTCTCCTTGTGGTTGCAGCCAATACTCTGAGAACTTATCTCCTCTTGCCCTGAGGGTTGTCCATGCCATGTGTTGTATCAACCCATAGCCCAGTGATATTTTGTAGCACATCAAGTCATATTTTCCCATCAGAACTACAGTATAATTTGCCACACACTTCATAGCTACCTCTGTGTAACATCTAGTGACAGTGATATGTCACCTAGGCCAACTCACATCTGTAACTTGAGTACAGGAGAAAGAGTACCACAGAGCTGATGGCCTTTGCAGTCCTTAAAAAGAGACAGCTGAAAGCTTACTATCTAAGGGAAAAGAGGATTAAAGAAAGCAAAGATATTTGTCATTTCATGCAGTTCACTTCATCCCATGCTCATCAAATTCTGAAGGACTCATTAATCAGCAGAGGCCACAACAATTAACTGTTCCTATGCTATTGACTGACCAGAGTAAATCTGAAAATCATCCATCTTGGTGCAATTTGTTTTGACACAAACCAAGGAAGATTGCAGAATCGTAACTGTTTTCCTGTTGCAAAAATAAGTATATTCTTCTTTCAGATATACAGGTTTTATTTTGGTACCACAAATGACAATTTCATTTTTTGTTTTGTCTGATTTATTACCTGATTAAGGCTGTTCTTGAATAATGGCTATTGTTGGAGATAAAGACCAGAAAACTGGTTTATGCATGATTACACATCTTTGTGTTCCAGAAGTATTTTTCTTATTAAACTGCACCTCACAAAACACTACTTGCATTCTGAAAAGTAGTCAGCAAAAAGGGCCTTTATTACCCCTCTAAAGATCTGCTTAAGCTGCCATGTTCTATAAGAATGATGAAGACTTACCTAGTCACTGTGGCAAAAATCCCATAAATCTGGTCTGGGGCCTGTTTTGCACCTTGGATTAAATATCCAGGATGTCTCTTTCCTATTTGCTAGTTTAGTGTTGAGGAATGCTTTCTAAATATTGAATGATTTTTCTAAGTAGTGATCTACCAGGAAAGCAAACTTACCCAATTTCATGGAGAACAGATGCACAAACAGGAGATGAATTTGGTGGGTGTTTTTGACACTGTATTGCAGTGATTCAAAGGTAAAGCAAGGGTTTTCAGCAAATGTCAACTCTAGGCAGACTTAAAGCAAAGCTGTCCTTCCTGACCACTGCTGTATGAGTGTTGTACTTACAGAACGACAGTGGCAGTTTATCAGCACATTCTCAGTACCCTCTTAGCTGAACTGGAATTAAAAGTGTAAACAAAGGAAATCAGTCCTTAGACTCCACAGTAATACTGGATAAGGGAACTACTTGTTTTCCCTGAAGTGAAGGTGTTCTGTGCAGGATCTAGGAAATAAGGCACCATAGAACCACAAATTAATAATCTTTATTCCTCAGCTAACTTTGAGACACTGATTAAAATCCCTTTACAGACCTATTACAGTTTTTCTAATGCTTATGCAATAGGACCTGGACTCCTCAGCTGCCCTGCATTCAGCCTTGGCCAACCAGTAATAGAAAGACCTTGTCCATCTCTTTATGCTATTTCACTGTGCTGCAAAAGGGCACCTTGAGCCTTCTCCCTTTAGAGAAGAACACAAGTATGCTGAGGGGTTTTCTCTGTCTAAACTCAGCCTGACGTGGTAGATCAAGGCTTCAAAAGCAGATCTGGTAATTTCTTTTAAAACTAAACTGAAGAACTTAGCTTGCTATGGAGTGGGGCTATTGCCACAGAGATTTCTTCAATAATCATATTGAATCAAAATTACTTCCGTGGCTTCTGGCACCTTCTCAAGAATTTTTTTCATTCTCCTTAGGAAAATACCGGTTTTCACAAAGCTTCTATATTTGCCACCTGCTAAGAGTATCCTTTTCCCAAGGACTTCCAAGGATTTTGATTCGAGTTTGCTCTTTTTAAGCCCAGAGGGGAATAGACTGACTATTCTGCTCTAGATTTGCTTTTCTCCTTGAGTCTATTTTCCTTTTGTCCCATTTCCTCTATAGAAAAGACAGAATTTAAGGGGGAGATGTTTTTTACACAGCTCAGATTTATGTTTTTTCCATCTCCTCTGCTGTACAATTTTTATCCTCCCAGTAAGACTTTGATTTCTGAGCCATGAATCATTTTCTTGTGTATTACTTCTATTATCTGTAATCTTCAAAATGTGGAGGAGGAAGCAGCTGCATTGACTGTGGTTCTTTCTAAGCTAAGTTTGCATGAAGACCAGTATCAGCAGTGTGCTTGTAGAATCTGCAGTGACAGACAAAAAATGTCCCCTTGACAGATAACAAGTTCAGGGAAAAAATCAAAACCCAGTTCTTCCATCAGTGCATTGACTTTGTTTGTGCATGTCTGCATATGACTGCTCATGTGTGTTCTCAGGGGAAACACACCTTAAGTTCTTTTTTTGAGTGATTTTGATCGTGGCTCATCATTACTCCTTTCATGACTGATACTTTCTTTCTTTCACTTCTAAATAGTGCTTCTGGCTTTACTCCTTTTAAAATGTTCCAGCAGAGTTGGCTTATTTATTCAGACAGTGGAATGGCCACGCACATTTTTTGTGACTCTGGGTTTGTATTAAAACCACTCTGTAGTTATCTAAACCAGACAGCCACTGTGAGGGTCAGTGCTTAGAGGCTGGTATCCTTGGCAAGGTGTGGGTTTGTGTTCCTTAAGTACTTCTTCTTATGTATCACATGTGCAGTTTGGTGGCTCAGAACTGTCACCTGTAATGAAAACAAATTAACTGTTTCATGTGCATGCTAAATCCATTTTCATTACATTGCAAATTGAGGACTCTTTCAGCACCTTGAACTTGTTTTTCAAGGGTTCCACCTGAGTTTCAGGGGAAAAAATAGCATAGAATTACAGTGCAGTTTCCAGTCACACATTAAACCTATGACCAAGGTCAATTCTCTAGTAGGATGTGCAGTGTGTTGACTCAGACAGATCTGCAGTGTTGTTACTGTTTCATACGTAGGTAAGGTAAGCTGGAGAGTATCCCAGAAAAAAAAAAAACAAAAAAAAAAAAAAAAAAAAAAAAAAAAAAAAAAAAAAAAAAAAACCAAAAAAAAAAAAAACCAAACAACAAAAACAACCTACTTGAATTGTTGAAAGATCCAGCTGGAATTGAGTCCTCTACTGGAAGTAGAAACAATTTACTCCTACTCTGTCTTAGACAATATTCCACTAATATAGTGATTTGTCTTACAGGTTAATGGAAGTGAAAATGTTGTATCAAATGAAAATTAACATCAGCGATACCCCCTACCAAAAAAACAAAACCTAGCCAGAGTGCTTTCAGGAAAATACAGAAATTCTTCTTTTGAAACTCCTGAAGCAGTGATTCTGCCAGAGGCTTGTGTGATGGCATTAAATATCTGAAATGCAGGCAATTCCCTTTCGAGGTGTTAATTACTTCTCTGTCACTACAGTTAGAAAACCAGTGAAA
>VWZT01014192.1:292052-306914 GCA_013397055.1 Pachycephala philippinensis | reverse complement strand
TTTTTTTTTTTTTTTCTCTTATATTGCTAGATATTTCTACATACTTTTTTATATTATTTCTAATTTTGTATGATTTTCAAATGAATTGTGATATGTTCAGTAAGGAAAATACAGGTCAAAACTCGATCCATCTAAGAGTTTAAATTTTTTTCACTGGTACCTATAGGTGCCTTTAGTAGACACACAAATTTGTCTGCTGGATTTCCTTGTCTATTACCCCAGCATGTCTTTATGTGCTGCACTGGATTGTAAACTATGCAATTCAAGTGGAATACAGATTCATCCAAAGAACATCAACGCATTGTGCTCACTGCTTATCACAGTCGTTCCAGGGCTTCCAACAAAACAGGAGAAAGAAAAGCGTCCTTTCATTAAAAGCAGCCCGCCAACCAAGAAGTACTATTTCAGACTCATTTGATTTTTTCAGTGGATTATGTTGAGGGTGACAAAACAACAGTCTTCGGTTCAGATTCGTGTAGGGATCTACGTTTTAGTAAATCAAACTGCTGTGGTTATCCTTCATATGCAATTGCTTTCCTCAGAGATCCAGGAGAAAAAAATGACCCACTAGGTCATTTTTCTACAACTTTCTAAGTGAAAAAATCCATTCTTTTGCAGTTGTTTAATATCTGATTTAAATAATATCATTTCTCATTCTTAAGACTGTCACTTTCCCTTCACCTTTAACTCTGTTTCATAATGCATAATTAAAATTATTGTGAAGTTTAACTAGAATTTATTTTCATCTTTGTGCAGAAATATTTTCTCTAGGAAGCAGTGCTTAAATGCCCTCCTGTGGAGCCTTAATGTTTCTAAGAGAACTCTTCATTTTCTCACCTCCCAGGAAAACTTAGACTGGGGCCAGTTATCTCATACAAGTATAGACTGTTTCTGGCCATGTAAATAAAACTTTGCCTGTCTTGAATATAGGAGCTAGAAAAGCTCCATTGTTCACATGAATTTAGGGCATTTCTCTGTCACGCTGAAATATGCCAGGAAATTTAAAGGTGGACATGGGATAAAGTATGTCCTTCTCTTAAATGTATTCTCATATCCTTCCTGAGCAGCAAAGTGCTCCATGTGCTGGCATTCTGGCTGGTAGCTTTGTCATCCTTTTTAATTTGCAGCCAATTGTCAAAAGCACTATAATTACACTCAAAAGGGATTCTCTGATGTTGTACACCAAAAACCTTTGAATTTAATTTAGAACTTCCTGTTATGTACATTTTCAGCAAGATAAGCTCTACTTTAGATGACCCGTGGTGGACAGTACCAAAGTGAGAAGACCTAATGTCTCCAAAATTGCAAATCAGCCTGGAATTGTCTTTGGGTTTAGGGGATGGGGAGTGGTAGGCAGCGTGAACAGCATTTGAACATGTATGGTTGGAATTATTTGAGTTGCAAAAATAGTTTCTTTCTTTTTGATAATACTTAAACCTAGCTAATCATTCTAGACCCTTTTCTCCTACTCCTTTGCATTTGTACAACAGGAGACATTTTGGCCTAGATATTTGGGACAAATTAGGCTCCATAGGACTGTAAGATTCTGTGAGTGCTCGTTCTACATACCACCCTGAATGTAAGGCTTCTTTTTTTATATCATCTCAAAACCCACAGGGAATTGGTGACATTAATGATTTATAAGCTCTCAATGTTTCTACAGTACATGACCTTTACTGAGGTTTATTACATGGCCACAAAATTCTCTTTCATTTCAAACTTTGAATACATGTGTATCCATGGAATAAATGCTTGTAAAATGACACAGTTTTAACACAGAAACATATTGATTCATAAGTTATATATGAATATTCTCTATTTTATCCCACTCATCAGATTTTGTTCTGTTTCCTTTCTGAAAGCAAATCCTACCCATGAGAGCTACTCATCTTACAGAGCAGGAAAAAGTACAGATCACACACATTTTAACCATTTTCCTATTGGACATGTCTTTTTATGCCAGACTGAAGCAACAGGATGCCTGCAAATAGTGCAAGAGAAAAAAGTCACAGTAGAATCAAAAATTTAATTTTGGCACATTGGGAAAAACAATGTCCCATACAGTTTGTGCCATATGAACGTTAGTAACCCAAGGTAAAAAATAAAAATGTGGCTCTGATCCTGTTAGAATATACCAAGGAGAGATCATTTTAACCAAAAGCAATGGCTCTTGATGTAGTTTGACACCTTTTTTTTAATCCTTTTCCAGCTTTGCAAAGATCCAGTAGAGCCTGGGTGCTTTGTTCAAAGGAGTGAGATTTATGACACTTTTGCCTAGTACCTGGTAGTGTATGAAAGTATTATAGATTACACTGTCATTCAGAGTGTATTTTCATTATGAATGCAACTTACATTCCTGGAGACTTTTCCTTAAGGTCATGAAGGCAGTATGCTCTGAGTATCTGTTTTGATGGGAAATGCATTTCAGCCTGTTCATCTTTCCTGTTTACATTCCTGTAGTTACTTTTTCTGTGCATCCTCTACTGCCTTTGAAAAGGAAAGTCACACCTGTTTCACGCATATGTGAATGTAGGTGCAAAGAATAACACAATTCCCCAGTTTACATCTCCACCCTTTCCAGATTCATCACAAAATGTAAATCAGACAGCAAACTTTTAAGATAGGAACAGACCTACCTATTATCAATTAATTTTAATTCTCATATGCATTCAATTCTACCTAAATGTATATGTTGGTATAAACTACAGAAGACAGTTCATTCAAATATCAATGAACTAATAAATTTTGCTCTTTTTACGTATTTGCTGAAGTAATGAAAACATATGGCAATCGATGCCTATGTTCAATTCTCCAGCTGATCATAAAAGAAAAAAATGGTGAAATTCCACAGGGGAGTTTTGAGCTTTATGTTTCAGAGATGCAGAATTCAAATGCAATTAAGAGCTAATTTTATTCAAATTCTCCTCATCATTATGATTATATTGCAGTTAATTTTATCTTCTTTAATGCAAAAAAGAAGTATCTGAAGCATTTCATGTAAAGTACTGTCTCTAGATTCCTAGGGAATTTAAGCAAGCATCGTTAGTCTGATAGATGACACACAGTGGCAGTTCATATTAAACTCAAATCCTCTTGAAGTTATGTTTTAATTATAATTTCAAACATTTTACCGACTATGTGATTGTCATGCATATTACTATCTTACCACTTCCCTGTAGCAAAGTAAGAAAAGCAATTGTGCAGGATACAAAATCTAAGAATGAAATGATGAGAGATTTCCCACAGTGTATAGAAAAATGATGAGAAGGAGATGCCAGTAAAGCCATAAAGAATTAGGAGAACCTGTGACTAAACTGGGGATTGAGAAGTTGCTGGAATCCTGTCTATTACATGTACAAATTTGCAGCCACCTTTAAATTTCACCCTATAAGCCTGAGCTATCTTAGAAATGAGGTATAATAGGGAGGGAATTATCTATATTTATTTTTTTAGGTTGAACTATTTCTCAACTTGATACTTTTGGCCTGTGCATTCCTGCAGCACTGACTGACATTTAAAGAGCAGAAAGAACAGAAAAAGGCAGAAGATGATTGAAGGTGAGGTAGAGTGAGGTCAGTGTCGTTCATCGCTATGTGTAAGTTATGCAAATTCAGTCTCATTTAGGCATAGATAAGTGATTGGCAGCAGGATGGAGAATAGCCAGTTATAACCTCACAGCACCCAGTATCTGACACACAACACAAAAGTGTCTCAGCAACACTTAAAATGTTCCATCACCAAGATGGAAAAACTAATAAGAAGAAGTTGGAGACCTTTGGTGCTTGTTAAACTTGCACCACTGATCTCTGTGCTAGGGAGCCAAGCTAACTCTAATTATGTCTAAATACAAGCATTTACAATAGTTGAACCTTTTCTATCCAATGATAGAATAAAAAGAAAGGTCAGGGATGTATTCCACAATCACAGCTGCTATTCATAATGATTTCTCATCCCACAGGCTACTCTCCCCATCCTTTAACTGCAGGACTGAATTTTGACAGCTTCAGTTCAAAACCTTCCCATAATCAAGTCCTATTATATGGGTATATATATTATTATACACATGCTTTTCAGAATTTTTTAAGGAATGTTACGTAATCCTTATCTCTCTCAGTGAGGCAGGTCATTCTAGATTTTCATGTAAAACTATGATGCAGTTCCCAAAGGAACTACCTATTAACACAGGGTTGCAAAGTTGTGCATTTTTGGCAAGTGATTAGAAGTCTGAACTGTTAAAAAGGAATATAGAAATAGTTCGGGAGAAGCGGAATATATATATTAAAAATTAACCTCCTATTTCTTTTCTCTGATCTATTTTTTAACTTTTTTCCTGACCTTTGTCTTCTGTGGAAAACTTGCAAATGTGGGAGAGAAAGGGCTAGAAAACTGTAAGAGAACTGTGAAATATTACCTACTTACCCCCTTTTCCAGTGATAATTCTGTGGATAACTTCCACTGTTAAATTTCTGAGTTTGAATATGCTGGGTTCCAAATTAATGCTGCAACCTGTGAAGGGCCATAAAGTAGGTATTTACAGAGCAGGTTTCAGAGGAAAGGTTTCAATTTCCCTTCATTCTTCCTCTTTTCTGTGCTTAAAATTTATCTTTTGTGAGGTGCCAGCTTGGTTCCTCAAGGCAAACGAAGAAGAAACTTGAAAATGCTGATAATTTTAGTCAAGGCTTTAATTTTGAATCAGCTCAGAAAGAATTAAAAGGAGATGAGGGGGAAATCCTGTACCTTACAAAATAGTATATTTTTTTGTCATTAAAGCAATTCAGAGCAGTTCTATCCGTTTCCTGTTAGGAGCTTACAGTAATCTGTACTTCGAAGGTATTAGGTAAGCTTGCAGAATCACAAAGCTTTCAACTTTACAATATTAAGCAGCAAATTCTAACATTTTTATATGCCTGTATTTCAACTCTCATTTGTGAATGATCTCCACATCTGATTTGGTCTAATTCAGAGGAGCAATATTTTTCATGAGAACAGCTTTCAAAGAAGCGGTTATGGAAAGACAACCAATGGTGATTTAGGGTTTCAAAAATTTCTTTTTCAGCCTGTTCTTTAGCTAATCAATTTCCAGCATGCCCACTGTATCTATATTTTTTTATTTACCCTTGGTTTCATGAACTCCTGCTGATGGAAAACTTTTGCCTTATCAGTCCAAATAGTTCTGCTTTTGAAAACTGAGGAACTAAATCAGTGTAAATCAATTATTACACACAGAACATAGTTCAAGTATCTCTGTTCAAGTAAATTCCATTATCATCCCTTCTGGATTAGCTATGGTAATGTTAAATTTAAAAGAATTTATTGTTATGAACTGTTATTGTGTCTTTGTATTTCAGCTTCAGGCAGAAGTTGGCATAGTTGGCAGGATCCATAGTTGGCAGGATCCAACTTAACTTCCAGGAAAGTTAAGATGCTCCCAAAAATGTAGTGAAAAGGGGATTTTTTCAGGAAATACTTTTACTTCCTATCCCAAAACAGCAAATTCTCAAAAATTCCTGCCATGTAAACTCTGAAAACATAAGAAGTCATTTGAAACAGAACACGTTGGTTATCAAGTTGTCATTGATGGAAGGATATCATTGTGACTTTGTCAATTTTACAAAAGAGCCTTTTTCATCACTGTTTGTATTTCATAAACGAAGNCATTCTTTTATTACTTTTAGTTCTGTTAGTAATAAACTTCTTTGTATTCTTTAAAGTTTTGAGCCTGCTTTGCCCTTTCTTCTAATCTTTATCTCACAAAAAGTAAAAGATGCAAACTAAACCACCACCTTCTGGATTAGCTATGGTAATGTTAAATTTAAAAGAATTTATTGTTATGAACTGTTATTGTGTCTTTGTATTTCAGCTTCAGGCAGAAGTTGGCATAGTTGGCAGGATCCATAGTTGGCAGGATCCAACTTAACTTCCAGGAAAGTTAAGATGCTCCCAAAAATGTAGTGAAAAGGGGATTTTTTCAGGAAATACTTTTACTTCCTATCCCAAAACAGCAAATTCTCAAAAATTCCTGCCATGTAAACTCTGAAAACATAAGAAGTCATTTGAAACAGAACACGTTGGTTATCAAGTTGTCATTGATGGAAGGATATCATTGTGACTTTGTCAATTTTACAAAAGAGCCTTTTTCATCACTGTTTGTATTTCATAAACGAAGTTTTGAACTAAATGGTTGTTTAAGATGTTCAAACCAGAATAAAATTTTCAAACCAATCAGCTCAGTGTAGCTACATTTCATTAACATTTTCAAGAAACTTTCAGTTTCCTTCAAAACTCTCAAAAGCTTTATTGTTTTCTAACAATGACAAAGTCTTGCTAGAAAACTAAACTAAATTTAATATTTCCCTCATGGGAGGGACCCTCCTTCTTTCCTTTCTTTAAATGCAAAGTAACTCCCTACACTGAGATAGAAATATTGGAGCTTTCACTCCTGTAAAATAAAAGTAAACATTCCTGCAGAATCCTCAGTCCTGCTTAAATCATAATGTGATTAACTGATATTTTACCCCTCCTTATTCTGAATTTTGTCTCTCTATATCACTATGCTTTTCCCTATTCTCTGTGCACACACTCTATTTCAGGTGGCTAATATGATTTTTCTCCATAATATCATTAGGCACTTTTGGGATCCCGTAAGGATAGCCAGTCATTAAATAAAAATGTTATTATCATACAGTGCATTGCAGCTATCCCAGTCTCAGAAAATCTGTAGTAGTGTAAGGCAAGACACAAGCAAATAAAATTAAGATGATTAAAGCAACAGGCAAATTTTTGAGAAAATGGCAAACCAGAATCTGAAGCAGTAAATTCAAGATGTGTGTCACTGTTATCAGTTCAATAACAATTTCCCATGGCAACACGACAGGAAAAGTGTTTAGTTGATTTTTTGCTTAAATCCATGAACTGTTGTAACCCCTAAATAACAAAAATGTGTAGTTTTTCATTATTGTAGTTCTTTATCTTTTTAGCCCTCAACTAATAGATTTATTTCACATTGTATTGAAAATATTTTCTGAAACAAGGACCGGGGATAAGCAAACCCAGTCCCCTCAGACTCTCCTTACACTTCACATGCTTCAGTCCTCACATGTTTGTTAAATATAAGATACCTTGTGACCCAGGAGAAGGGCAGAGATCATAGGCTGGCTATTTTCTTGAGTAAAGATCTGTAAGTCAGGCCTTTCCTTCTCCTGGCTTTTACAGGACAATCCTGCTAACAGATAACTAGTACTGATGCAGTAGCTCAGCCAACACCTGGAAGATGCCTTTCCACATGTGGCAGCTCTCTTTAGCTGCTACTAAACACGCAGACAAGCAGCTGAGGGACCAGTATGATTTCTTTATGTCTGCCTAGCAATCACAAATCTATAGTGACTTGAGGAAGGGAATATAAATGGCAAAAAAAATTGCCTCAGTTCCTTCCTGATCTTTAGCAGCATAGAAGCTGGTGGACACCCTAACAAACCAGAGGCCCAAGAATATATCTATCAGGAGCTGCATTGTCCATCTCCATCAGTTCTCCTGGAATCACTTCCAGAAATTTGTCCAAATCCTGGAAATCACTAGGTAATTACTAGCCCAGGCTAGTAATCTCACTTACATCCAAAAATACACGAGCAAAACCCCAAACCAAGAAAGATCCTAAACCAATACAAAATTGCATGTATGCTTAGTGATTTAACAGGACAAAACAAGATAGTGTTCTGCCTCCAAAAAAATACATTTGATGGTGAAAGAAAATGTGACATGTAAGACTATCTAACTCAATTTATATCAGCCTTATTCTATGCAGTACCATGCATGAAAATAAAGAAATTACTCCATGATTTTCCACACAATTTCTTTTCCTTTGTGATTTCAGTATGTAAGAACCAAAATTATTCTTGAATAATGTTCAAATGTTTCTAAAGTGCACCTGCAAATTTTATTTTTCTGGGCTCCAGGGATTCTGAATTTGGCAGACTATATTAAATATGCATCATAGGAAGAGTTATTCGACTTGACCTTTTCCTTGAGAACTTTAGAGAAGTAGTGGGTTGTGCTGTAGATTTCTCTCTCCACCTTGTTACTCATCCCCTCTTTCCTAGTTGTACTCACACCCTTGAAGAGACTTAGGCAAGTAAACATCATCACTTATCACAAAAAGCAAGCCAGAGGCCCTCCACATCTCCTCCCTCTTATTTACACATGAAGAGTCACTAGTTCATAGCGACTGAGCTATGATCAAGGAAATTAAATTCATTAGTAAAACAAGAAACATTCCAGACCTGCACAGCACAGCTTGAAGTACTCAGCTGAGGAACTAATTAAAGACAGATCGCTGAGTGGGTAATGAATAAACACACATTGTGTGGGTAGAAATAGCTAGCACAAATATGTGTATTCCCTGTTATATTTGATGGGAAAGTAAATTATCACATATACTGAAGCAAATTGAACAGTAAGAGCTCTCCTGCAGTTTTTAAGTGCAAAACGTCCTAAAAGGTGGGACAGCAGGCAGCAGGATCAGCAAATGGAACCACTGCAATGATGCTTTTTCAGCTCCCCAGCCTGCCACCACAAGGAACTGTGCTGCCTGCAGCTCTCACGCAGTAAAAGCAGGCCAACGCTTGCCTAGTCCATCGTGCATTCCCTGAACAGGAGCAGAGACCTGTTTGACCCTGTGAACAAGAGGCTTTGAATGACTTTTTCTTTCTGCACCCCCTTCCCTCACCCATCACTTCTGTGCCTCCAGCCAAGTGATCCTTCTGTGGGCACCCACCAGTGCAGCACTCCTGGTATTCCACACACTGGGGCCAGGGACTGCCCAGAGAGGGTAACCAACGAGCTGATAGGAAATATCTACCCATTAACATCGTGTAGCACTGCAGACATTTAACTTCACCATTTGAAGAGCATCAGATTGTTTCTGCAAGGAGCAGATGCAAATGGCAGGGCTGCCTGTAGCTCTTAAAAGGTTTAATGCTGTCTTTTTGTATCAGATTTGTAGACTATGATATGCTGCACACCAGCCATTTCCAGAGGCTGCTTTTTGCACAGCAGTCTGTAAATGAGCAGAGAAAACACTTTTCATGACATGAAGGAAGCCAGAAGACATATGAGCTTTGAAAACACAGATAGAGAAGAGCTCCTAGGGGAACTCAAATAGCCATTTACTAGATGAAAAACAATATTAAGCTCGAGTTAAGTTTGCCAATGCTTATCACCAAACTGAAAGTTGAATGCACAGTTTTGAATGCATCAGTGTGATAATAAATCCTGCCATCCTAGCCATTGGTGGTGCAGATTGCTAAACATTTCTATGACATGCAATCTTCTATCAGAAGATGATGTGGCTCGTATAGGAAATAGAGCTTGCATATTCTTGATTTTCATGGATGAGGTCAGGGAGAAGGAGAGTCAGTTATAAAGTTTAGCCTACCTAAGTCTGTATTTCTGTACTCACAGGTATTTGTACTTTTAATTTTCCTTGTAGTGTTAAGGCCCATTTGAAATTTATAAGGGGCAGAGAGATGGAGGGATCCAGTCAGCAGGAATTCAGACAGCTGGCTGCACTAATACTTGGCTTACAGATACCACTGAATCCCCTGTAGCTACTGTCCTTGAAGCCTTCTGCAGTGAACTTCACAATCTCCATGGCTGCAGGCAACTATAAATACAAGATATTCTGTTACTCTGGCGCTTGGATCTATTCTAGTCCTTTTACTCAAGGCATTTTTCCCGGACTATCTAGGATCGTGAGTTGGTAGCCGAGGCTTTGTTTGGTTCCACAAAATGGAAGAAATCTATCACATTTCCAGAAAGGGTGATATAAATAACTTGAGCACGTGTGCTCCTGGTTGCTTGTGTGTTCTGGGTTGGTTTGTTTCACTTAATAATTTTGAACAGCAGATGGAAACAAAATCCTGCTTTTTTTCTCTGCTGCCTGCAAATAAGCACTGTCTTACTCCTTCTACCTCTGCATTTATGAAAGACAGGCATATGTAGCCCAAATATTCAGCATTAAGCTTATCTGGATAAGCTTAAATAAAAGTTATTTCAAACTCCCTTAGACAGATTAGGATTACCAGGTGTAAATTTAGAATTGATATTGTAGTATACAATGGTTGAGGTGTTTTTGTGGTCTTAACCTCTGGATTATACTGCTTCCTGGAGCTGTGTCTACAATTTATAGAAAAGATACACTCCAGAAAAAAAGTTCTTGCAAAAAGTACCTAGTATTTCCATGCAGCTTTTTTCATATTTTTAAAAATCAGTTAAATGCATTTTGCCTTGCTCACATTTACTCTATTTTAGGTCTCCTCCTATTCCAAAAACAGTTTAAGGAAATCCTTTGCCACAAGGCTATTTGATTCAAATCAAATGGACACTGTAGCATCAAGAACTGCTGCCAGCTGTAAGACCTGATGAATTAGTAATTCCTGGAGTACTGCTTTGCAATTTTTTTAAAGTATTTAAAATAATATACATCTAGGAAACAATGTACCTGTCATTAAAAAGTGAACATTTATGGACAGCTGACCGAGCCAGGTTCTTGCATGTGCAACACTAAATGGCTAACACACTTACCTCAGGCTCAGCTGAATCCCTGTTGTCAGGGTCCACAGTGAAAATACTCACCATCCAAAATATTCGCATCTCTTTGAAACAGAGAATGCAAGAAAAAAAGACACTTTACAAGCATAACATGGAAGAATCCTAGGCCTTACAGGAAGGATATGCTCTTTTAAAATCTAACACATATATTTTGTAATTTTTTTTATATTTTTTGATTGTTTTTTCGCCCCCTTCTTTTGCTTCTTGGAGTTGTTGTTTTGTTTTTTGAGGGTTTTTTTTTTTTGGGGGGGGGTGTTGTTGCTGTTGTCGTTGTTTGGGTTTTTTTGTTTATTGAACGTTTTTATTTCCTATATTCTGAATTTATTTTCTTATCTTCTTCTCCCAGAGTTAGTATCTCCCAGAGATACTAATGCACTGCTGGAAGCAGAGTGAGGGCAGAAAGAGAACAGCTTCACGTGGTTCAAAAGCACATTCATATCAGTGTGCCAGAGCTTGTCTGGTTCTCAGCCATGCCCAGAGGGTGAGGAGTTGCCTTTAGGGCTCTCCTTTTTTCAGCAGGAAAGACAAAGTCTCACCATACCATTTCCTCATCAAATTGACTTTCAGTTCATCAGGCATCAGAGATGAGCTGTCTGAAGACAGCTCTATCAGCCTTTTTGTGCACAGAACTTTGGGAATCAAAATTCCTTTCTTCAACTGCTGATGCTCAACAATATAGCTTAAATGCAAATTTATACTAAAAGTTGTTGGAATTCAAATTTTGAGTGGAAATTAAAGTCATTCATTGTCATGATTCTACTTTGTTTTGTTTGTTGTTTTGGGGAATACATGAAAAAAATTAGAAGAATGTAAATTTTCAGGTTTTATTTTAACAAGGAAAAAAATCTAAATGCTAAAAGCAATGCTGTTTCTCTTATGAAAGTGTTTCCAGGGTAGTATATGAACTTCATTATACATTGTGCCAAGTTTAGATTAACAAGTAGTTTTATTTTTTGCCCACACAAAAGGTCCCTGAAACATACCAGAGTCTTAAGTTCAATATGAATTGTAAGAAAGAAATGTACAGCATATTCACCATAATGCATCCCATGAGATTTCCAGACTACTAGCAATATAATAGCTGTAGTTTTATATTTTTGAGTTGTACTTTTGATCCCAAGGTACTCTGAAGCTATTTTTTTAAACACAAACAAGTTTACTTGCTGCTGACTTAGAGTGTTGTAGGATCCAGTGTTCAGCAGCATCTGAAAAACTTTAACCCAGATGAGTTTCATAAAGTTACTAGGGAAATTTAGGAATATAGGTTGCCATTGCCCAAATTTTAGCTTTATAACAGATGAACACTGCTGTTTCTGAAAACATCTTTTAATTTTCAGTCACCCTTAGCAAAAGTAACTGAAAAAATATTTCTTCTCAAAATAATATAATTTTGCACGGGAAGTCCTTGTCACAGGACACAACAAATTTTACATCATTCACAAAGGAACTGACAAATTCAAGGAGGCAAATAATACACAGAGTTATTAAATATATTGACACTTCTGTATCACAGAGTGTTTGAGGTACAGACCCCTGAGTGTTCAGAAAATATTGGCAGGAAGTATTAATATCTGCTTGTCCTGGCATTGTACTCTTCCCTAGACGTTCACAATTAGCTTGGGCAGAAGAAAGCTGGATGGACCTTTAAAGTGACATTGTCTTCTTAACTTTTACATCTAAATTCTTACAGGAGAGGTCAGCCCAGATTGAATACCTCAAAGGTAATGATATTGGAACCAGCACAGCAGAGCAATTAATGGCCATTTTCAACATTAAGCAAATGCTTAAATGCCATAATCTAAAATAGAACAGCATGATTTAGTGAAGTAATAGTAATAATATTATTCTAATTTTTTTTCAGTAAAGTAGCAGTACCATATAAATAATAAAATGTATATGTCGTGTGTGCCAATAACTTTTCTTTGGTTCAATTATATTCTTAATAGATGCGAAAGTAAAATCTTTGCAAAGGGGAAGTATTTTTTATATAGCTCCAAAAGAAATGATATATTCAGGTCATATTATTTCTGTGACATGAGCTATCTCATGATGTTCACCAATATTTTAATTTAGAAAAAGAAAATAAATCAATCTCTCTGTTTCAGTTTTTAGTGGCCCATCAGAAACAGAGCAATAGCTTAAATGAACAATTTAATTCCTACTCTCACTATGAATATTTGATCTAAATTAAGTACCAGGTTACCTTTCCCTGCTGTTCCTGCTGACAAAACTAATTTTCAATTCAAGTTCAGTGACAGGCAGTTGCATTACTCCTAGACAAAGGAAAGCCCACCTTTTCTTAATGTAGTTTAAAAGATTCATACTTTGAAACACTGTAAGACAGCCTTTAACTACTCACTTTCAACGAGTAGCAATGGATAACATTCAAGGAAATCAATGTATTTGAAACATATTTTGCTTATCCTTAAAGCACCATTAAGGAGATGGCATAACTGAAGAGGGAACTTTGAGCTTACACAGCCACCATTAATTGCTGTGATGTTCCTACTGGGACCTTGAGGATTTTGTCTTCTTCTAGAGGAGAGAAAAGGGTCATTACTAAATGGCCAGTGAAATCTGTTGGTTGAGTCAGATAATGACCAGAAACTCCACGGTCCTAGAACAACTTGGAATTCAACTTTGTGAATTACTCATGTTCCTAAGCAATTTTTGGGAACTTTATGAACGTTGGCATCCCTTGGGAGAGTGTGGCAGTGCATTGCAATTGTGTGGCACTCATTGCATTCCAAGTAAAACAAATAGATGCCTTAGTCAGTTATGATTATGCCCCACAAAATATTGTATTCGGATATAGGATGTAGCTCCTTCAATTGCCTCATCACTGCAACTGTGGTGTGAAAGCAAGGCCAGGTCCAGGAAGATGTGCTGTGTCTATTTTGCACTGAAGACAATGTATGCACATACGCCCAGATTTCAATATTCAGTGGGTCGTGTTGGTCCTTTGTGCAACAGCATGTGGTATCATGATATAACCCACATACACACTGAGTCTGCAGCTGAAGGAGAGGCTGTTTCCTTGGATCCTGTGGGTTTTGAGAGAGGAAGTTTGTATATTCAGGACAGCCATTTCAAAGGGACAACTCTGAAGTGTAATATGTGCCGTTATATAGTTGTAGTTAAGTATACTTTTCTGTTCTTTTTTTTTTTACTAAGATGGTGTGGAGGTTTCTTTCCTCTTTTCTTTCTGTCTTTAAGACCTCACTGCTAAAATAGCTGAGACACGACTGTGCAATAGAGCAAAGTGGTTGGCCACCTACACTGTAGAATACACTCTGATTACAAAAATGTCCTGATTACAAAAATTGAGGGTAGATAAAAGAAGCAGTGTAGGAATGGTGAGAACTGAATGAATGCTCTTTTTCAAAGAGTAGAGATGCAGTGTTTTCTTGTGTGAGTGCTGATGGCTGATGATTTAGAGATTCTGGGATCTTTTTAAGGATATGTCCTGGCTAAGGACAAGACACTTCTCTCCATAGTATTCCGTTAGTTCTTATAAATGTTGCCCCCAGAATACCTCACCAAAGCCTTTCGATTAAGCAGTGAGTTAGCACTTGAATAGGTAGAACCAAAACTTCCTAGATATCGAGCTTTGGGCAATTTGCACTTTGTTTTGCTAATATTAATAATAAAATAGGCATAATCAGATAATGAAATTTAAAATTGGAACTTGGAATACAACTTTAATCCTAATAAATCAAAACACAGATTGTGAAGCTGCTGTTATTAAAGCTGTTAACATGTTTAAATGTTATTTCTTTAGTGCATATGCTCAACTACCACCCTGAGCAATAAACAATTTGATATTCTTGTCATCATAATTTAAAACCATACGTAGCAAAGAATGACCACAAACTCTAATTTTAATTTTAAATTGTGAAATTTTATCATTCCCATATGTGGTGGTTTGAAGAGACTGAGTTGATGGACAGGGTTTTAGACCAATCGCTTCTCACGATTTTGCATACAAAAAGGCACTGGGGAGGGGAAGTCCCTCTCTTCTTTTCCGGTCCCTGAGCCGGGAGGGGTGGCGGGGCCGGGCCCCGCTGGGCCCTGCCGGGCTGGGCCGGGCCGAGCCCCCTGCCCTCTCCCCATCCCTCTTCGGGGATGAGGCACGGCACCCCCCGGGGTGCTGCAAGAACCCCTCGGAGCCCGTGGACAGCTGAGAAACAGCCATGGCTGCTTGCAACTGTAGCCGAGACCACCTGGGGCTTACGGGCTCCCCTCCCCCACTCCACG
>VWZT01014192.1:266596-291902 GCA_013397055.1 Pachycephala philippinensis | reverse complement strand
AAAAGAGTTGTTGTTTTCCAGGCTGGAATTTGTTTATCCTTAAAAAGAATACCCCATTCTTGGTTCATGATAGCAGTTGTGGGAAGACTGCAGAATTCATGAGAGAAATATATTTCACAACAGCAGATTTCCGGGTGCATCTGTTGCTAGTGGCAGTTTGAAACACCACACTGGAGCAGAAGAAAAACCTCTTTTTCTTTCAAATACAGAAGAGACTTAAGAACTGCAATTCTGACCTAAAATCACATGTGTTATCCTTTGTACGAGTTGGGAAATTATTAGGGGGAGCTGCTGGAGGGAAAGGGAGGGTTTGCTTTAATTTTATCATTATCATTCTTTTTATTACCTTTAATTCTGTTAGTAATAAACTTCTTTGTATTCTTTAAAGTTTTGAGCCTGCTTTGCCCTTCTTCTAATTCTTATCTCACAAAAAAGTAAAAGATGCAAACTAAACCACCACACCATAGTAAAAGAAAATAGCAGCACCTTCCTCCTCAAAGGCTCTGGGAAAAAACAGTTTGGGAAATTACAGTAAGTTGTTTATGTGAGTTTATGAACATCAAGTATGATTTGGAACCCATTTAACGTATTGCAGACAACTTCATAGGTAGGAAGTGATATGTTTGTTGCAGGCTCAGACATGCAGAGAAGAAACAGATCCGTCTGGGCCACTGGAGAAAGTAAGGCTTATCATTTCTTCGAGCATCCCCACTTCGAGCATCACTTCTCATTTCACCAGGGTATAGCTTGCTTATAATTTTGACAGACACAACTAAAAGTCCATGGAAACCTTGCTGGTTGTCAGATATGAGGAGAGTCCAGTGGGGAGTTCAATATAAAAGCCACTATATCATAAGAAAGTGTTCGTAGTTTCTACATAATACTGCAAACAAAGGTATTAAGGGTAAAAAAGGGTGTTCCCTAAGGAAAATGCAAGAAAGTGAGGTCACGTCCTGGTACACTTGAAAAAAGAATGCTGGTAAGACACTGAACATTTCTATTCATCCAGCTCTGTGCTATCAAGGGCTGTGTTCAAACCATCTTTTCATCCCTTAGTTTTCCCCTGGAGGAGAATACTGATATCAGAATCACAAGCACATTTGAAAGTATTTGTATAGTAGACTTATTTTGGGTAATAATATTTTGCATCTTTTTTCATAATTTGTCTCGATTTCCAGAGTCAAGAATTGCCCATTAATACCAATTAGACACAAAGGTCAAAGACTGCCTAAGCAAACTCTTGGAAATATACCACTGATATATTCATGCAGTGTATTTTTGTGCAAAAAGTAATCAGTTACTATTCAGAAACAGAGACTAGAGCATAGACATAGTCTAAATAACACTTTATGAATATCTGGTTTAAATATCTGATTCCCTTAAAATGTGACACCAAGTTGAGTTTTCATTATTTGTAAAATTAGTGAATTCAAAACATGTTGCACTTGCTGGATTTTTTGGGGAATCTCTAGATCTTATTTTCAAGTTTTTATGTGGAAAACCCAAGAAATTCTGACTTCATTTGCATCTGAGAAGAACAGGTAACAGGAGAGGAGGAAAGTCTGTTGTATTCAAACATGGTTTGAGAAAGCTCTGCCAGTGGTTTAACTCTCAGCTGTAAAAGCTACACAATAAGTTACTTAGAAAATGAAGGGAGGGAAAGAGCAGTAGGCAGAACACAGGCTCCCTCCTTACAACATTTTTCTTAGATGTGTGAACTAGCACCCTTCCTTAAAAAAATACCAGAAGAGTTTTAGATGTAACAGATCAAAGCACAGACTGTGTGCTGAGTCCATCCTTATCTGGAATTAGTTAGGCTTATTTAATGTTTATGTGAGGATAATTTTTTTTTTGCTGAAACCTTAATGATTGCAGTGGACCAAGCCCTTAATATTAAATCTTTCTTTAAAGGCAACAACTCAAACTGTACCTTCTAATGCTGTCCTAAAGCATTTGTTAACTGCTGATACAACTATTACAATGGCAAATACCATATAAATACCAACTCCACAGTTTTAGCCGGAAAAATTTCTGATAGAAGACCCCATTTCCTCACAAACTGTGATCTGACTTTCATTTGCTGGACTCTTCTCAGGATCACAGCTTCCGATCACACTACTGCAAAGTGCTCAGTTATTTTAATGGGTCTCAAATTTACTACATGAAGCATATCATTTAGTTCTGTATGCAACTCAAAGCTTTTCTGGCAAGACATTAGAGAGCCATATATTTCAACAGCTATAGCTTTTTCTGCTTATTCTAGAGGACATTTAAAATTGCATATCTAGTAATACCATAAATTCAATTTCAAGTTAAGTTTTACAGTAAAATGATTTAGAATAAATATACATTTTATAGCCCTACAAACTGATGGTCATTCAGCATATTCAGAATCTACTTTTAATTTTATAAGCAAATTTTTTGTTCTCTAGAATATTTGAAGGGGGCTTTTTGTACTTTGAAAGGTAACAAGGGAAGACAGATTATCTGTGTCTCTTGTAGGGCAACCTAAAGAGTAGTCCACTTCTATCTACAATATCCTAACCAACAGAAATAGTGCAGAGTTGTGATCTGTTGATCGACCCTGAATATACATTGCATATTCAGAGCTGCCCCTATCCACTCTGTCCCTAAAATATTCTTGGATAGAAATGTGGATGTGTTTCAGGCTAAAGCTGCACCGACATGCCTTCCACATCTCATTGCCATGAAAATTTATCATTTTCAGAGCTTTTTGGGGTTATCCTTCCAAGACAACAGCCTGAAATGTTTGCCCTAGATTTCCGTTTTCTTTGCTTGTGAACAGAAGTAGCTTTCTAGAACTACACAGTATAGCTACTACATTTTCCCTTGTTTGCACCATGTTCATTGCAGGTCTTCTGCACTGTAGGGAGGCTCCAACTTCATCGTCTTTCTTTTCTTTCCACTTCTAACTGTAGCAGTTTTCATTTCTAAATCACACTAGCATGTGTGATGCTTGCTGCATAGGAACCAAAGCATTTATGTCCTGGCAAAGCACTAAGCACATTGTAGACAATTGCAAGCAAGTAAAATGTCAACTAAATCAATTAAAATCTTGTGTAATTTTTTTATGGCAGTGACAGTGAAAGTATAGTTGGAAAGCAGGGGAAATGCACAAGTTAGCTATCTGCTGAATTTCTATGTTCTTCCTTACTCCCTTAATTCAAAGGAAGAAAGATACCTTTACTTCTCAAGTTTGGATTTGAGCTCACTGTTGGGAAAGAAACCACTCTTTTTTTGCTCTTATGTACTTCAGCTGAATATATTTGATATTGAAATTATCAAGAAAATAAACCGCATACTGCTATTTTATAAAGTCATTTTTCAGGGGAGCAGACGGGGAAGCACTTTGAATTTTTGCTCAGACATTATTCAAATGGGGCAAGTCCAAATCATATTCTAATGCAACTCGTAAGTCACATAACCTGCAACACTTACAAGGAGTAAATGCCTGTGAACACTATGCAGCTGAAGTAGAGCAAGAGTGAAAATAACAAAATTATGTATATAATCCCAAAACATTCTACATTTAATAGTATTCATGTAAGGTGGAATGCAAGGGGGTTTTGATAAGTACTACTCTAAAATGTTAAGTGAGTATTTGGGCAATATAAAATTGGACAAAATCTGCATTTCAGGACTAGCTCAGGTAAATCCTAACCTTCCATTCAGAACTATGATCTTGTAAACTTTTCTCATTATAAAATCTTAATTTTTCTTGTCATAATAGGGTTTTAGTTTTGTGCCATGACTAGGGGGAAAGGCATAGGACAGAGTATTAGGAAGAACACCTTAGGAGTCTGCATTGTTTCCCCACTGGCCCCTTTGAAGCTGGCAAATGAGCCTGGCAGCAGCGGGATTGAAGGAGATTTAAATGGAGCTTTGGAAGAGCTGCACGGGGAGATGTGAGCAGCAGTCCCTGGAACTGCTTTAATTTATGATACTGCATGCACAAACCCATCTATCAGTCCAGTGTTCAAGAGGCACGAGAGGGCATTCAGCCCTGCTTGCCATACCCGGGCACATCTCAGAATCTGAACAAACTGACTTGTTCTTTGCTGAAGTACTGCAAAAACTATTTCTGCTTTTACTTTTGCTCTGCTGTCATACATAGGAGTAAGTAAATAATAACCAAGAACTCTAGGAAGTTTGTTTCGTGGGATTAGTCTACTAAAGCAATGACTAGTCATAGTTCATCACTTCCTGCATTGTATTTAATTTAACATTTTTGTCATTTTGTCATGTATTCTTTTGTAAGCATTTGGGCAACACAATGGGATTTGTACACTCTTTTGGGTAGTAGATAGGAAAAGTTAATTTAGTGATTTCTACAGACTTTGAGTTTTCTTTTTCAATTATTTTTTGAAGGTAATTGTGAACTCTGAGTAAAGCAATCATGTAGGGCTATTTCCAAATTTGTGAAAGTATATATTTAATGCCAGTTATTAATTTATCCCACATAGATGAAGCAGCAGCTCTAATAATGACATTCTAATTGGTTTTCATGGCATTAAACAGCATATTAGCTAGAGGTTTACAGTTTCTTTGTGTGCAGTATTTGCTGGCAACAGTTTCTCAACAGCAAGTACAAATGTACCTTATTACAGTTTCAGTGTATAGGAAGTATTAAATTCCATTTGGGATAGCCATCAGCTTTAGGAAAAGCGTCTAAAAGTTCCCAGCGGGTAAAGATTTGATGTTGTGTAGCAATGCAGTACCTACAGCTGCTAAATGAAACTGTTCTCTCTACGTTTGTTTCTACATACACATAGCATAAACACTTTTAATCTGGCATTCAGTTTGGCACAGTGTTGTTTTGTAATTACAGGTGTTTATAATACACTATGGGATTGTGGGTCTTTTAAGGTTCCTTTCACTGCTTTCTAGTTTCTGAGTATGAATCTCATGGTTTTTTTAAAAAAAAATCAATGCAATCATTAAAGCTAGAACCATTTTTTAATTCTTTTTTTCTTTTTTTCAGTTTGGGGTTTGGCTTTTTGTGGGGAGGGGCAGTTGAGGGAAGCTAAAATTTCTACATAGGTCTGTACCTTCAGAAGCTGAGTCTTTTCCACAATCAAAAGACCAATGATCAGATCCCAAGGGCTGGAAACAGTAAAAGTTTAGCCTTTCTGCACAAGGAAACTAAAACCGATAGTTTCATTCAAACGAGGCAGAAACGATCACACATTTGTCAGAAATTCTCTGCCCTAGTTACTGTGCAGCAGGACTACATGCACATCTCTTTAGATAATAAAGAGTTCCAGCCTGCACTGATTAGACTCAGTAGTACTATTTCATACTGATCAGAGGGCAAGAGATTGACAGCAAAAAATATGCCTTTAAATACACTCTTTTGTGAAGCACGTGCATTCTTTTTCTCATACTTGATCTCAAGAGACTGATAGAAGTTATTTTTCTACTCTCCTCAACTTTTTACCACTCATTTTCATCCATTCTGCTTCTTTTCCTGTTTGACAGAAAAGGATCCCCACATGAAGTTTCCAGTACAGGTTCATTAATCCAGCTGTCCTAGTGTCCCCTGGTGCTGTGCCTTAGTCTGCACTTCCCAGGTGTTAGCGTGTTTCCTGCATGCTGATCTGCTGGCTGCAGTGAGGCAGGCATTGATTCAAACCAGCTCACACTCACATCACTTTGTCTCCCTTTCATCCATTTCTGAACAGTGGCACTGAGCTCCTCGCAGCAGAGAGTCAGAAAGGAAGGGAATGAAAATGAGGTTTTAGAAACCTGTAAGACTTGCCCAGTATTTTTCACAGGGCATGACAAACCTTTCTCATTAGGCGTGAGATCAAAATGGAGCCTGACAGCTTTCTCAGAGAATTAATAGGAGTTTCAGCATTGTGTTCTGAGTCTGATCATGAACCATGAAAGTGGCCAGATCCCATGTTCAAATTATGTTTAGTAATGTGAGTCAAGTAAATACAGGACTGCTCTTTCTGCATTTGTCCCTGGCTCATTTGTCTGGAATTTATCTGTGTTACTAAGGCAAAAAGAAGAGCTGAAAGAAGCACTTCAGTGCTGAATTCTTCTCTGAGAGATATTTTCCTGCTTTAAAACAATTCTGGTCTGAAAACTGGTTATGTAAGGATGTCATCTTTCACTCAGGAGATTTGCTTGCTCAGGACCACCTGCTAATGTGAATGCTGGAATGCCGTCTGCTCTCTTTCCTGCTGGCTGGGTCCAAGAGCACCTATACTCCAGCGAGGGTAGGAGCTGGGCACTTTACCCACTCATCAATCATGGACAGGCTGCTGACTAATTTCCATTATAGTGTCCATCTGTGTGCCCCATTCTGTGGGGACAAAAAGCCACTCTGTAATTATGGATAAGCCTCTAATTATACCTGAGCAACTTCATGAATAGAAATAGGGACACACAGATCAAACTTTGATAAGTGTTTAGCTACCCACAGGCTTCACAGCTGGTTATGGAGTTTGAGCCAGAGAGAAGTTACCTATGTTTCCCTGGGCCACAATATAGGACTGGTAAGGAAAGAAAGAGTTTTGTTGTCTTTTAGCAAGATGAAATGCCTAATTTTGAAACTCAGTGTTAAGCTTGGAAGCACACGCCAAAGAAAACTGTGGAAAAATAAATGAACAGGTATGTATAGCCATAGGGTAAATTAAATCCCTGAAGAATCCTATAGAAACAGTGTATGAAATGATTTTGAGAAAGACTGATGGCATACAGATCCCAGAAAAACATCTAGGATTCCCACACTATTTTCTCTCCTTTTGTCTAAATGTCCTGGGGAACTGAAGGTCTTGAACCCCGGTATGATCATGTAATCTAGAGTCTTTATTTCCATTTAAGAATGTGTGCAGCATATGTACTATTCGCCCTCCCAGAGGAATTGTAAAATATTGTTGTAGGTTAATGGCATGAAGCTGGGTCAGGGGAGGTTTAGGCTGGATATTAGTAAAAGGTTCTTCACCTAGTGGCCAGCTGGGCACTGGAACAGGCTCCCCAGGGAAGTGGTGACAGGACCAGCCTGACAGAGTTCAAGGAGTGCTTGGACAACACTCTCAGACACACGGTGTGGCTCTTGGGGTGTTGTGTGGGGCCTGATGGTTCCCCTCCAATTCAGAATATTCTATGATTCTATGATTCTAGGTTACTAAAGGCCAGACTGCAGCTACCTAAGTCACACCTAATCTGTAGGAATCACAGACAAGCTATGTATTTCAACAATGTCACTCAAGTTACCTCTACAATTTGTGAGAGGAAGGTTAAAGTCAGACTGTCAGAAATAAAGTGTTCCAAGAGCTAAAGCATTGAACCAACATTCCATTTGGAATGATCGATCTTTAAAAAGAATGTCATAAAAGTCTATATTTATTAATATAGCATTTGGGAGCCTTTGGGTTGTGTAGCAGCAAGCTAGTGTTATTGCAAAGGAAGTTTATGCAATATTAAACTGAGACCTGCTGGTGTGAGGTTACTAACACACACAGCCACATGTCAGAGTTGCAATATAAATAAGATTTAAAGTTATTTAGTTGGAACAGTTGATGGGATTGCAGTAGCACTCACAGATTTCAAGAATTGTCACAAAACACACTGAAAAAAATGATACAAAAGTTTTAGGACCCAAAGGCACAAGCAAAATGTGTATGAAATATGTGAAAATGGTGAATTGTCACAGCTTGAATTGCATCCTCTGATAACTATCTTCCAGTCCTGCAGTCAGATTTACCCTGGAATATCCAAACTGCAGTCACATTCCATGTGGGTATAACCATCTGCTTGTGCGAGCTGGACTTGTAGCTAAGGGCATTATTCAGAAGATGCTTGTCTCTGTTACTAATAACACTTAATGCTACAAATCAGCTTTTAAAATGCAATCCATTTTCCACCATCCATCATTTAATTACTCTGATTTCATTCTCTATGAATAATATACATGGCCTCTCTTTGCTGGCAAGTCTACTTTCAGATTTCAGATGCTACTATAGGACTTTTAAAAAAATTCTATAATTGCAATAATTACAATGCAATGAAAAGCCTGTATGTTCTTACGCAGTTTCAAAATAAAAATAACGACAAGGTTCTTTCTTTTATTTAATTCGTGTCTCATCCCTCGACTTCTTGCACAGTATCTGTTGATAAGGCTCTTAAGGATGTTGGTTGCTTTCTGTTATTTTTCTAAAAATCACACTAAAATGTTGCCACGGTGAAAGCTGAAATTTCAAAACTCAGGACCAATATGACTGAGGTTGGAGCAAGGTTTATTATGTTTCATAAAAAAAGATTCCTTTTTACTGGCTAGTGTTTATTTGCTATGCCAGGTGGAAAGGAGGAAGATTGACTGGAAGGTCCTGAGAGTCCTGGTCCCAGCTTTGTCACTGACTTAGATTTTCTGCATCACTTACTTCCTACATGCAATGTGGAATTAGGGTGAAAATACTTAACCAACTTAAATGGGAGCCATTAGACTTAAGATCTCTATTAAAACTCTGTGCTGTGACTCTCAGGAAGTGCCTAAGCGAGGCACTGGGCCAGGGGCAACTGAACCATGTATTGCCTAGTTTCTAGAGTGGGGAAGAACCTGGAAGAAGAAAGAAGCCCAGCAATCCTAGCACTTCATGGAGGATTTTCAAAGCAGTGCAGATGTGTTTGAAAAGACCAGAATCTGCTTCAGCTTGAAAAAACTTTTCCAGGAATGACTGGGGCTGCATTAGACCTTTCCAGGTGGCCAGCATGTTTTGAAGGAGACACTTCAGGACCTGGAAACTGAAGAAATGCAGAGTACAAGAATTTCTTAGTAGCAATATTTTTATTTTTTTTACTGCATTCACAATTAATCTTTGGCTTGCAGCATCCCAACCCATGCATTTGTATCACACTTGAACAAAGAAGTCAAGTACCACAATTGTGCAAACATATATATATATATGACCCAGAATAAATAATCTCTTCTGCCTGAGAGGGCTCATCACTAGAAAAAGTAAAAGCATGCAATGTACCAAGCATAATCTAATAGCATGAAACTGTTCTTTTGGTTACAGGGGGGTTATATAGGCAGGCTTGAAAGGAACCACAAATTGCACAACCTTGCCATTCCCCATGAGAAACTAGTTTTGTTAATGATTTCCAGGACAGTGCTTTCAAGAAACAACATGATCACTGTGTTCTGTGGATGGAGTATTACCTGCAAATTTGAATAATATGTCTCCAGACAATTCAGCAGCACCTGTGACACTAAAAACATCTATTTATATTCCACACTTCATGTTTTTGGCAGCTTGACGGGCTGCATCTTCCATCATTCTGACATACTGAAACAGAGCTCAATGTGACTCAGTAGAACAATGAGCATTAGCTGCTGGGATTAAAGTTTTTTGCTAAACCATCATCTATCCATCTATTTAAAACCAAACATATAAAGACAGTTAGCTAATTACCTAAATTAAATGGGTTATCTGAATACTTGTAATTCATTATGACCAAACAAAAATGCATTATTTCAACTAACATGTTCATGTCTGTTCAGAGATGCCCAGGTATTATTCATGCTGAACTGAATCAACTACCCTGTCTGAATGTTCAGCACTCCCATTAAACTCCCTAAAAACTTGTTCTGTAAGTCAGTGCTTGCAGCCCAGAAAGCAAATCAAATCTCAGCCTGCATAAAAAGCAGCATGATCAGCAGGTCGAGAAGGCAGTTCTGCCCCTCTGCTCTCCTGATATCCCACCTGAAGTGCTGCATCCAGCTCTGGGGTCCCCAGCACAAGAAAAGACATGAACCTATTGGAATGGGTCTAGAGAAGGGCCACAGAAATGGTCAGAGGATTGGAACACCTGCCCTCTGAAGGCAGGCTGGGAGAGTTGGATTGTTCAGCCTGGAGAAGGCTTTAGGGAGACCTGATTGTAACCCTTAAATATATAAAGGGGCCATATAAGAAAGCAGGAGGGAGTATTTTTGCCAAGGCCTGTAGTGATAGGACAAGGGGCAGTTTTAATCTGAAAGAGAGTAGATTTAGATGTGACATAAGGAAGAATTTCTTTTCTGTGAGGGTGGTGAGACACTGGAGCTAGTTACCCAGAGAAGCTCTGGATGCCCCATCCCTGGAAGTGTTCAATCCCAGGTTGCTCTGAGCAGCCTGGTCTGGTGGAAGGTATCCCTGCCCATGGCAAGGAGTTTGGAATTCGACGATCTTTAAGGTTTCTTCCAACCCAAATCATTCTAGGATTCTCTGAAGCCCATACTATTGGACTACAGCACACAAGAGTTGCTGAACCAGGTTCAATATCACAATCTTACTTATTTACGATATTCAGTAAAAGAATCTCAGTAACATTAGAGTATGTCATGATGAAAGGGAAATGGTGGAGTCACCATCCCTGGAAATGTTCAAAAAACATGCGGATGTGCCACTTTGTGATACAGTTTAGTGGGCATGGTAATATTAGGTAAAAGCTTGGATTTGATGATCTTGGCAGTGTTTTCTACAGTTCTGTGAAAAAGGGGAATAATTGGAAACTCAGGTAGATAGATATGCTTGTGCACTTACAAATTTTAGTATCTATTTCTACCACCCATTGACTGTATTGGGAACTGCACTGATCCTCTGTAATCTCCCAGGACATCAGCACAGGACAGTGAAGCTCTCAGGCTCAGACCATGTTTCTAGTGGGCAGTCCCATCAGTTAAACCAGAGGCACAAGTGCTGGGTGTTGCTTCAGCCTGTCCAGCTCTGTTCTCTGGGGACAGCCCAAAATGTGAGAAGCTGCCTGCTTCCTCAGCTGTCTCCTCTTTGATTTAGAGAGGAAGGCATGTCCTTGTATAAAAGCTTCCTTCCTTTTTGTCTTCAGTTTAATTAGCAATGCCATCATTCCATCCTGAATACACATGTATTTGGGGGGCTACTTGACCTGTATTACTTCTCTTTTCTTCCTCCCTCTTTTTAAAAAAGAGCACCATGTAAATACTTATCTTAAAGGGAAAAAAAATGCATCACAAATTGCAAAAATGTAAACTGTTCTTATTTAGGACAAAAAGATAATGCAGTCAGATTTCATTATGTATATGTTATAAGAGTAATTGCCTTTTGCAGTTACAAGGCATTCTATTTGCATGATGGAGATATTCATGAAGACAGCATATAACAAACTGTCTCTCAGCTCAAGAAAAATAGGCTGAAACCATTGCCACCATGTTAATATAGACAATAAAGAAGTAATTAAATGTCTTTAACTGCCTTCCTTTTAAATGTCTCTAACTCAAATTACATTCCCCCTATTATTCATTTTTACCCTTATTGTAAATGTATCAATCTTGTAAATGTTCATGTTTGGTGAGCTCACTTTTGATAACTGACTGGCTAGGGACAGTCCTAGGAAAAATGGGAGACTGTGCTCCCTGACTTTGTGAAGAGGTCAGGCAGATAGCTTGTAACGATCATAATGTTGAGAGTAAAAGGAAATGAAGAAATGAAAATAGGCTTAGAATTCAATATAGTCTGGAAAATAACATCAGGAAAATAGGTGGTCAGGGAAAAATCAACAATCTGAGCTGGAAATTACTCGGTTCACTATAGTAAAACTCACCATTAAGATGATGGTCAGTTCCTGAAAAGGCTGATATGAAACACATTCCTCTCCTACCAGCTTCAAAGTTTGTGTAAGCTGTTCATTCTCCCTCCCTCCTTCCTTGTTTCCCTCCTCCAGCTCGGCTATTGATGCTCCCTTTTTGCCGGGGTGAGTACAGGGATGGGAGAAAGGGACATTTCCTGCGAATCCATCACTCCTTGTCCCACTACTGCCTTCCTGGCTGCACTCCCAGAACTGGCTAATGATCACAGACAACATATGGTCTGTGAACAAGAGGTCTCTTATTTTTAAAAACAAAGATCAGGTGCTGGAAGACAGAGCTTGAAAGCAATGTGTAAATGATAGGAAATCAGTCAAGGGAGAACATGATGTGAAGCTGGTGAAACAGACACACCAGGAGAGATTTTGAGGAACAGATAATACTGCCTGCAGCTGGGAGCTTCCTGCTGGTAGGGGAAGAAAGTGACAGGAGAGCAGACAAGGAGCCACACAGCTCCCATATTGGCACCCTGCATTCAACAGGGCCTGCACACTTTCCTTGTCAATGCACCAGCTTTCTAGGACCCCCATATCCTGCTCCATGGCTCACATCCACAGAGGTGTTTGAGTAATTTATTCCTGTTAAAGAACTTATCCATCCAAATTAGTAGCAATTCATGGGTTCTTATCTAGCGGGAGCAGTGGGTAGAGCTCTGATTTGGAGGGTTTCAGTGAAATGAAAAAGATCTGAAGTGCTTACATAGGAATTTAGTGCCTCACTCTCTAAGTACTTTTCTGGACTGAGAGAATTCTGCCTTTTGTGCCACCTGGTGCTGGTTTAATCCAAAGACTGAAGATGTTTGAATAAGAGGCAGAATAATACGAGGGAGATTTCTTTCATTAAAAATTGAAGATTGGAAATGTAACAGGTATTCTCAAAATAGGTGTAGGGTTTTCTGTAACTAACACTTCACTCTGACAGTCATGAACCAAAAAATAATAGCAAAATTAAGGTAGCAATTGAGGAAAATGCTTACTTTACAGAAACGGTTTTAATACAGGTCCCTATTTCTCCACCACTGTGATGCACATATTACAATGCAGTATTTTTCTCCACATGCTCTTTATTTTGCACCAGTTTGGTTTCCATATATTCAAATACCATCAACTACCAGTGGACAACATCACAAAGCTTTGTTGCAGATAAAGAATAAAATATGAATATGAAACATTTACTATAACCCTATCGGGAAAATACAGATAGCATAGACTTTCTTGTCCAATTTACAATGTAGAGGGATATTTTTGTCTTGTGCTTGTAAATTCACATGAATATTTATTTCCATAGACTGTGGCTTGCTTTCACCCTGAAAGCTCTCTAAAGATCTATCCAGATTTTTTCTTCTGCCCTTTCATTACAATAAAACGAGTTGGCTTGCTGATTCCCTAATTTAAGCAGTATTTGAATGGTGCAGATGCTTTCTGTGGTATTTATAAGACTGTAAATGTGTGCTTATTTTGCTCATAATAACCGACACACAGTGGGGCTGCTCTTCTCACATTAGGGATGGTCAGGAAATGCAGACTACAGGGTTGTAGGTATTAATAATGGTTTTCATTTACTAATCCAAAGTCCTGTCTTTCCCAATTTTGATCATTATGGATATTTGGTTAGAATTAGCAGGGCTGTGTTTCTATTGGGAAACTGCTAACCCTTGTCTCAGTGCTGTTGATATTCAGAAAGCTTTCTGCAGAAGAAATATCCTTCTGTGCACTGAAGCCATTGTCTGTGAGCAAAGCTAGTAATAAAAACCAACCCCTCCTGCTATTGCAAACCACTCTGCACCTTTGGGAAGTCAAAATTTTCGGAAGTTTCGTGGGTCTGAGGATTGTTAAGATGTCTCCATGCATCTCTCTCTGAGGTGCAAATGTTTTGCTTCTTAGCATTTGTAAATATTCTCATCTGAATTCAGCATGTTAAAACAAAACAAAACATAACAGAAACCTATCAAGTTTACTGGAATTGAAATCCAGACTACTAAACCTGTTCTTTAGGAGTATTTTCAACCACTTAATTAATTTTTATCTAATTGGCTACCTCCTTAAATATCCAAGAATAGGAATTAGGGAAACACATTCAGGCTTGTAGGTTTGATGATTTTATTGTTGATCCCCCTGTTCACAGAGAAGCAGCATATAGTACACATCTTTGAAGGTGATGAATATGCTGGGTGTATATGAAACATTTCAAAGTAGCATGTCTGAGAGACTGTTTTTCTTATTTATTGCAAACTTCTATTTATAGAAAACTTTTCAAGCAGTCACTATCAATTTGAAATCATCAATGATAAAAACATCAGGCATTTGATTCACACCTTTCTTGCTCCTGTGTTTGTTGCATATGTACATATCTCCAGAGTTGTGAAAGAAAGTTACCTAGGATATTCAATAGTATCTGCAAAAATGGGACAAACTGTCCTTTTTCATGTCTTTGAGTCTCTCTGGGACATTTGGTGTCCTGTGTCCAGCACAAATAAGAAGGTGTGCAGCTTAATGCCTTCCAAAGACTGGAGTTTTTCTCTTGGAAGTGGTTGCTATACTGCGTTTTTGCCTCTAGGGAAATACTGAAAAGGAATTGCATAGAACATGGAGACTACTAAAGAAATGTGGAAATTAATGAATGAAGTGCAGAAAAGTCATGTAGACCATTGTTGTGATAAAAATGTAAGGGCAGATTTTTATTCCATTTGTGGTTGGTATTAAGAAACCGAGATTTACAGAAAAAAAACTACTTCCATCGAGCCATAAGGCTGTATTCTATCTTTGAATGCTTCTTGTAGTCCATACAGACATCTTGACCTGTGATCTTCCAGTTCATGTTATCCGAGGAAATGCTGTGTCAGGTACAATTTATCAGAGTGTCTCTTGCTCCCACATCAGCCTGGCACACAGAACCCGGCTGGCACAGCATGCACCCGGGGACAGAAACCCCTGCCATTCGTGCTGACTCTTGCAGAGAGATCCTCCAGACAGGATATTTCTGTGCTACCAGTGGAGAAGCCCAGAAAGCAGAATATGAATATGAGTGCCGAAATCTGCCTGGAGCTCTTCCTTCTGCTCCTGGAAGAGAGCAGGCTGTTGGAGTACACCACTTGCTGCTCCAGTCAGCCTCTTCCCCCTCCAGCTGTCTCCTATTCACCTGCCACAGACCCTATTCTTCTTTTGCACCGTGTTTGGTGATTGTTTTGTCTTTGCTTGTGAAACAAATCTGTGCATTTTACAAAAGAAGCAGAAACTCCCTTGTTTAACTGGGGTTTGTGGTTATAGTGGGGGAGCAAGCATGAGTGCTTTTCAGGGGTTGCAGCCAGTCTGTATTGCAGAGAAGTTACAACGTGGTTTGAGACACAGCTGTTGCAAGCCGCCAGGAAGGCAGAGTGAAAGCAAATATTGAAGGAAGACTGGAGAATGAGTACTGAGTCCCAGCACTGACATGGGGCACTGTGTCAGAGGCTGGGATGTGGACAGTCAGGATGTATTACTGGCAGACCAAGAAGTGTCAGGAGATGATGGCAGAACAGCTCTCACCCTGTGCTGTAGGTCAGACCCTCTGCCTTTATTTGTTCACTGCAAGCTGTCGATTGTAAGTGCCACACGATTACCCACTGATGTCATGGGTGAGGAGTGAAGCTTTCTGGTGATTTGTGTCTGGACAGCCACAACAGACATCTCAGCAGGCTTTGAAATCGCTGTGCCCAATTCCTCAGCTCCAAAACCTGCAGCTAGTAGTTTTGAGGAATAGCTCTTGTCTTTAAAAGACTGGCAGGCAGCTACTGCGTGGCTGGCAGCACCAAGGAGTGCAGGATTTCATTTCTAAAGTGCACAGGCAAACTGATAAGCTGCTCTCCAAAGGGCAACAGGGGCTCGGGAAGGATGGACACACACTGCAGAGGGACACGAGGCTGTACTGCAGGCAGTGTCTCAAAGGGAGAACTGCTCCAAAGAAAGCAGCGGGGAGACAAGGCTGAGTCTCCTTGAGAAGCCACCTGGTTTTTCTTTGCCACTCTCCTTATGCAAGACCAACATGGCAACTGCAAAGCAAGAGGGGTACATACAGCCCCTGAGTAACTGGAGATGCAGGATACTTGAAACACGGAGAGGGCAGTAAATTACCCATCCTTCTGCTCTGCACACAGGGGAGGGAAGGGAGTGGTGTAAAAAAAAATTCTAAAAAAGCGGAACTGTTTGTTCACACTTCCTTAGATACAAAGGTAAAACTCCTGTTGCCTGCTTCTCCTTTTCCCAAAAGCTTGTACCCTGCTGCCATCTACTGGGGCTTTTTAAAGAGACGGCATTGCTCGAGCACCCAGATGTGTGCCAGAGGAGGCAAACCAGGATTCTGGAAGATGCTGAAGTTGAGTGATCATACAAGAAAATTAAAACTCAGCACTGAGACGTGTCTGCAGTCACCTACCTCGCCCTTCTAATCCTTTTGAAAACCAAGCTATTTGTTTATTATCACTATTAACTGCCAGCACTTAGGGGAAAACGCATATTTTGCAGCAATACTATGTATTGTATGCTTTATTCTTCCTGCTGAAACACAGAGTTGAGGGAAGATTGATGCTTGATCTGCCACAGTTGTGCACAAACTCTAGGAGGAGGAAATAAAATAAAACAGCCATCAAAGAGAAAGTGGTGTCATTCCTGCTTGTGCTTCATTTTATGTCAATGGGAAAGTTGCAATTGAATCTTTAGAAAGGGTATTATCAGTCTCATATCTGGCTAGTAAAGCTGGCACAAAGCAGCAGTGATAAAGAACAGCAGCCTGTGAACTGAAAGCAATAACACTGCAGACAGGGTGTTTTCTTAAACCTCTGGTCCCAGGAGGTGATATATATATAAATAATGGGTTTATTTACTGAAGATATGATATTTTCAGTCACCAGTGGCAGCAACAGATACAGTCACTCCACTACCATGTGATCCATGTTGGAAAAAAAGTTTGAATTTTGCCGCTCAGAGCTGGTAGCATCATGCTGGTAGCATCCTGGCTTTTGTTTGCCTTCATTTAGAAAAAAGGTTGTTTATTTGAGCTCCATTTAAGGAGTACCAGCTGGGTCTGCTATAAAATATGGTTTGCAAAACAAGCCAGCCCTGATGTTTAACACCCTGACAATCTCTGATGTCTTTTATTTAAGTAATAAATTAGTGTTTAATTTTTATGGCGTTACACATTACCCAGGAGAGTAATTTAGCAGGTCATTTTTAACATAGTGATAAAACTTGGAGTAATGGGATTGAAGCTGCCACTTCTGGAGGTTTGTTTTGGGCAATACTACAAATTTAAGTTCCCGAACATGCATTCAATTTAGATTTAATAAGAGTTATTATATCCCATGTTAATTAAAATTGGATTATTTATTGCAAACACTTACAGAGAGCTAGCTACAGAGCTGTGGCTGCACATACCAAATTTGGCCTCAGAAGTGCCACGTGGTGTTTTTCCAAGTCTTTTGAAAAGCCAAATTTGGATTCAATTGTATTTTCCATATCACTTTGGTCCCTATAGTGGCACTTGTGCATCTTTATCCCTTCCAGTGTGGAATTGCGATGGACATGGCATGGAAAGGAGAGACTTGATGAGGATACATTCCTGAAAACTCTGAACAGGTTTTCAAGGTCTCACAGCCATGACACTTACTGCAGTAGAGCATAGGGTGAAGGCCTAAATTTACTTTTCTGAAGTTCCTCAAGTGTAGTGCAGATGAGCTGATGCCCTCATCATCTCTCCTCTCACACCACTTTCCTTTCATTTCTGTAACATGCAGGGAACTCACTAGCAGCCTGCCAGCAGGTAAGAACTGCTTCCCACCAGCTCAGAGAGCACGTTCTTAGGGATGTATTAGGGTCTGCTCAGCCTAATATGTGAGTAATCTGCCCCCAACAAAACCCCAGCCACAGCTCTGGGACCGAGCCAGAGAGTGGGTTCACACTGGTCAGACAAGAAATGTGGTTGCAGGTCTATGGGCCAAGAAGATAAGGTGACACCTCCCTAGATGTGCAGCAATCCAGCAGTGATGTGAGAAATAGTAACAAGGCTGTAAAAGAAATCAAAACAAACAGGGGAACAAATGTATAGAATATATGTTTAACTCACTTGCTCTGTGGATCAGTGTTCCAACTTTTTGTGGGATGGACATGAGAAAAATAGGCACAGAAGTGTTGGTAATGCAGAGAGAAGCACTTTTATCTAAAGTTGCAACAGAAAATTTCAGGCCTGTAACCGAAAACACTATAGACAACACAAATACCGGATGTTGGGTAAGATGAAACAGGGAAGTCTTATTGCCTAGCCAAAGATGCTGAGAACATGGAAACTACAGGTGAAATAGAAATGAAGGCATACTTTGAGATACCAGGCCTCAGTTACTGAACAACTGGAAAACAATAGTGTGGCAGGCTGAAGGTAATCCCCTTTGATTGAACAATACCTTCTGCTAGCAAACAGGTCCAAGGGTCAGAGCAGACCCTGCTAGCTTGGCAGAAAGGGTCCAAAGAGTAGTCTTTAGAGTTTAAAATGTAATGTAGTATGGTAATGTAAGGATTCTTATAGGCTATATGTAAATTATATAGGATTTGTGTCTTGTACTAGATTGGTTGATGAAAATCAGAATATTCAGCACAGAAGACTATTTATTGTATTGTACACGAGAATCTCGGTCACTTCTTTTTACTTCTTACNGTCCAGCACAGGAGGCTTTCCCTACAACCAGACAAATGCCATTGCAAAGCATTGGTTTCCAGCATTTTGCTATTCAATATCTAAGTAATGTTTCTGTCTCTGACCAGTTGGAGAAATCAACAGTATCCAAAAATTGCTGGGAAGATAGAGACAGATACCTAACATTCAGGAACCTGTCTCAGCAACAGTAGAGGCACAAGTTTCCTTCTCCTTAACCACACAGCAACTTTTCTTTTTTTTTTCTTTTTTTTTTTTTTTTTTGAGATTTAATTTTAGACCCCAAGAAAAGCTAAAGTATTTCTAGTGTTTCTGTACTGTGGCAGCTTTTGAGGGTGGAAATTACTATCTTTGAGGCTGAAGAAAAAGGATTGACCATGTCCCCCTGAGCCTCCTTTTCTTCAGACTGAAAATCCCTAGTTCCCTCAGCTGCTCCTCATCAGACTTGTGCTCCAGACCCTTCACCAGCTCTGTTGCCCTTCTCTGGACGCACTCCAGCACCTGAATGTCTTTGCTGTAGCGAGGGGCCCAGAACTAAACACAGGATTCGAGGTGTGGCCTCGAGGTGTGGCCAGTACAAGGGTGTGATCCCTTTCTTAGTCCTTCTGGTCACACTATTTCTGATACAAACACTCCTCCTGACATAAATTTCTATCAAAATGCTGTTGTCACACTTCCTGGGGTGTCCATGCTGAGGGAACTGATGTAATGGTAGATGAACACACAAGACATGGAGTTACTGTAGGCAATGAAGACGATTGGACAAGAGAAAGCTTCATAACGAAATAGACTTTAGAACAAGAAGGGAAGAAACAAAAAGTGACAAGACTGAGTGCTATCATTTTTGCTTTAGAGCTAGTTTTGTTGATGGGAATTATTCTCCTCACAAAAGCTAAGGTTTTCTTGCCTGGAATTTTGTTCAGCCCATTTTTTTTTTATTGCTCTGGGCTAATTGTTCCTGAGCTTTTCTCTTTTTCTGTCCCTCTCCCTGGTATCTGACAGGCCTATACGAGGCTGAAACGGATAATGGCATTTAGGGAAGGTACTGGTTTCTCTTCCTTAGCCTTTTTGGAGAAGGCACAACCTATCAAAATACTGACACATTTGATTAGTAGTGTGTACCTTCAGACAGGCCTATGTTTAAGTCCCACGAGGAACTAAGGCCAGAGTCCTTCTGCTCATTAAGGCAAAATTCAATATTTGGAGTGGGTACCTGCGACAAACATGTTAACATGCCAAACTTATTAGAAGGCCAAGAACTTTTCCTTTTTGCCTTTTTATTTCTGCTTTTCCTTTCTGAAAGGGCTGATAGCAGCACTCAGTTATGAGGCTTCCTGGCAGCAAGCCCAGCACAACTGTTTGAAGTCTGGATGCTTTCTGTGCAGAAACCTATGATTAAGCCACCTTCGAACAGAACATCAGATCATGTCAATATCGTAAGTTTTCTGTACTTGATTATTACCCTCCATAAGTAGATATGACTTGTCATGTTTCCTTTTCAGTCATTTTGATTTGTGTTTTCCTCAGGACTAAAACTCATGGGAACAGGAGAAAAGGTTTAATCTTTTACTTTGAGAGGCTGGTCTGCTAAAGCTGCTCAGTAGAATTACTCCCAGGAGTTAAGACATACAGAAAACTGGGCATTAGGTTTACATCCAGGAGGAAAAGCCATGGTTGCCATGTTGTTTTAAAGCTTAAGAAGAAAATCTATACAGAGCTTTAAAAAGCTTTGTGTGGGTGCAGGTTTTTTCCCCAGGCTTTTAATTCAAACCATCTTTCTCTTCAATTGTCATACTATCAGATAAAATTTCTTATAACATTGAGTTGGATAAGCGTAAGAGATTTTAGAGCAGTGGCATATTCAAGTTGCAGAAGGACTAAAAGCTATTAAGATCAATATACCATTTCCTGATTTGCATCCATAATTAGTAGCAGAATATGTCCTATCCATTTTTAAAAGTAATCTTCATGGTATGAAATACTTGTTCACCTCAGAAAAGAAGGATTCCATCTTCCCTTAAAATTAAAATCTGGCACACGATTCTCCTATCATTCTGTATTTTTGAAAAGCATTCTATTTAAGTGATGACACAGGAGCAAGATGAGTTGGATTACCAAACTGCAGTAGTCTGCAGATAAATAATCATCTGATTAAAGTTTGTTTCATTCTTTCTCTAGCCAAAATACACAGATCTGTGGATGAGACTGGAGGTGGAATGGTGGACAGGGGGGTGAAGACATAAAAAATTCCCACTGATATTAATTTTCAAAATTAAAGAAGAGGTAAGAGAAGAGGAAAAATGCTAAGCTAGAAGCTTATGAAGATGAAGGCTAGATTTTTGATTACCATATGGCTTTGAAAGGGGAAGAAAACCCAAATGACTTTGCAAATAATTGTCTTTTACCTAGATTTATCCTTTGACTTGGGGGTTGTTTGGTCTTTCAGTTATTTGAAGAATTCATAGAATAGAATAGAATAGAATAGAATAGAATAGAATAGAATAGAATAGAATAGAATAGAATAGAATAGAATAGAATAGAATAGAATAGAATAGAATAGAATAGAATAGAACAGAAAAGTACTGATTTGCTAACCTGTAGCTTTTCATTCCCTGAAGGGAGAGGCTGCTAATACTGTTGCAGAGTCAGTGAAACTTTAAATAGTGTTAAACCTGTTTATGATGCTTCTAAGTTCCTCTGTCCTCTGAGGGGGCAAGCATTATCAACTGCCCCTGAAACTGAAGAGCTTGCCTTAGCATCAAAGTGTTTCTCAAAGGAAATAGTGCAGACATGTACTTGCAAAATAAAACTTACTTTTCTCAGTAAAAGCATAACCAGTACTATCATAAGTGTAAGCCAAAGAAATTGCGTAATTACTCATCAGATGGGGGAAAAAACCCCAACCAATGAAAAAAAAATAAAAGCAAACAACACCACAAAAAACCAGCGAAACAACAACAACAAAAAAAAAAAAAACAAGCACACAAAAACCCCCAACAAACACAGGAAATAAAAAAGACAACAGAAAAAAACCTGATGGGCCAGGCTTAATCTGCAAAATAAGCTTTCAGTCCCTGCTATTCGTGTACTTTTCTCAATAAATATTTATGGACAGAATTGTCCTTATGCTACTCATATGAAGACGATGTTTCTTTCCTTCATATGAGCATTTGAGCCTTTCACTGAGCCATGACCCTTTTTCTTCAGAAAAGCCAAACAGCCCTTTTCTGAAGCAGAACCTGTTGCGCTCTCTCTGCAGAATTCATACATTTTTAGATGCAGCTGGAGTAATCCACTTTGCTGCCACCCTATTCCCCAGCCCTCATTGCCTCAGCACTCGCAGCAGCTGGCTTACTGTGCTCAGCACTTGGGAGAGAAATAACATTTTGCAGGTTCAACTGTTCTGCTAGAAACTCAGTAATGAAATCAGAAATGACAAGATAAGCTCAGCAGTGACCAGGCTCTGAGATGATTTTTTGCGAACCTTTTGCTGGCTTTCATTCAAATTCCCAGAAGAACCAAATTTTAATCTGTCATTAATTAGTACTCTTTTTATTCTTCCTGGTTTGCTTGTTTGGGATGTTTTTTTGGGGAGGGATTGAGAAGGAAGGAGAGAGGAAGAAGAAGAGGGGATGTGGGGAGAGAATGGCTATCTTTATGTGATACTCCATTATTTGCCTGTGCTGTCACTGAAAAAATGTAAAAGTTTCTAGAGAAATACAGTAAGAGCCTGAATTTCTGACAAATACTGACATGCATATATGTACGTAAGCTGTTCACTTACACTGAGAAAACATAATAAACACAGGTGCCAGTTTTGCCTTCCTTGCAAAAACAGGGTTCCATTTGGTTCCTCCTCATCAAATTTTCTATTTTAACCCGTATTTGTTTGTACTTCAAGCTCCCAAAAAATACTAAACAAATTCAGAAACAAATGGCTGTAAACACAAGACAACAACAGACCAGGTTAAGTACCCACAAATCAGAGCTAGTGATGGTTGAAGCCAAGTGCTCTGTTCAGTGTGTTCTTAAGCAAACTTTGTAAGGTGGCTGAGAAGGTGACCCACCATCACATGCAGAGAGTTGATACCACAGAGATTCACTGTCAGGAGCCTAGTTTACCAGCTGTTCTGTCTGTTAGGGATGACTACACAGGAAACATGCAATGCTGGTTACAGGCTGCCTATTTATAGTCTGAAAGGGGAGGACTAAGATTAGTTTTCATTATAGTGACTTACATGAAAGCTGAATCCAAGCCAGAGCAGCCCCACTTAGAGGATCAAGCTGCAGTTGAGGTAATTAGTACAGGCATATGTTAAGTTTACAAGGTGCAGTGCAGTGCTATCTACACGAAGGAAATCCAGCCAAGCCTGTACAGTAAGTGACAAGAACACAGAGCAAAGCAGAGAGCCTGTCTTAGTGCTGGCTGTGGGGAGATTGTGCTGGCCAGCTTCTGCTCTCAAATCCCTAGCCCTCCACATCAGTCCTGGAGAGGTGTCCGTGCTTCAGTGACCTGGGTACACCTGCACAGCTCGAGTCCTTCCATCTCCAGGGTTAGCTCTGGTTTTGTTCCAAGGCATTTCTTGACTCATGTCAGTGTTTCCTTAGACAAAAGCTGCATTCATTTTTGTCCTTGGGAGAATTTCCTTCAAGAACAGAGGTTGTCATGCAGCAACAAATGCCTTTGAGATTAGGTGGTTTCTCTAAATCAGATCCCAATTCATATCAGTTTCTGTGCAGGCACGTTTTACCCCCAAGATTGCCTTTTAAATGTATATTTGATATCTCAGTTGATCAATACAAAGTATATTTTGGTCCATTTGTGCCCTTCCTCTCCATTTGAGACTCAAGATTGCTGTGCACAAAGACTATCTTTTCCCGATGAAGGAAACTGTAAAGTCGAGTGTCAGAGTACAGCTCTTCCCTCTTTCAGAAGAAGAAAGACTTTGCAGATCAAAGTGAAGTACGCCTCTGGTGTCAGCAGCCCAAACTCTTCACAGCTTGGGAGCAGTTTCTTATTTAGACCAAATACAGACCATAGCTCCTATTCTTTAGTTTAGCCTGAACTCTTTCCCAACACCAAATGGCTGATCTAGTAGCTGTGATAGTAAGCATGACTGTGATGTTCCCTTTCAAAAAGTTTAGATCTGCCATGTCAGATATTTATTTATTTTTCTTATACAAGGAGTCCTAAGGAGCTTTCTGCTTTGGGCTGCATGATAGCACAAGTGATACACTGCTTTTGAGGTTCAAGCAAAGTCTGAGTAAAAATCACCAGCAATAATTAACAATCAAAGAACCATATTACATTTATATGGAAACCTTATTATATTTATATTGGAAAGAAATGCAACATGATGGATCTCTTGGTCATCATGAGATAATTACAGTCATGCAAGGTTACAAAAACACTGTGAAGAAATATTTGCTTTTTAACAAATAGTAAAATATTTGTCGTCTTTGCTTTTAAGTGTTGCTAGATCTAATACTTATGCATGTATATATTTTTATCCGTAAATAATGTTGCCACATTGTGTTATCTATTTTCAAAATACTTTGACACTCATTTAATGACTTCATACAACACCAATGCATTTGGATAATGTGAAAAGTAAGTAGATTTGTGGAAAATTATTGTCAACTCTTGTATCACAGGAGTGTGTTCAAATTCCAGCCAAGTTCAGTACTCTGTTTCAAGAAGAAAAGTTGCTTCTTTCAGCCTAAGATTGTAACCACAGTTTGCTGCAAATGTTGACAGTCCTACAAGATCAGGATTCAAAAACACTTTATAAAGGTAGAGAGAGAAGGGGTATTTTCTTCACCTCAGAGATCTTGGAGTCTGGAGCCATAAGCCATAAACAACTTGGCCAGGGTCATGTATGCTAAGAATTTCACAGCCAAGAAATTGAATTTAGAAGGAGTAAATTATGGCACTGTGCTTTTACCCCAAGTCACCTTCCATTTCAGATAAAAATCTTCACTGCAAGGGGTTCCCTTTGTGCTCTGAAATTCTAGTTTTAGATGTGCCTGCTTTTCCCACTCAGTGCCATGCTTTGTAAAATGTCTAAAGGCAGTTTTTATCTGCAATCTTTTGTTGTTATAAGCCAGCTGAAACATTCTTTACAAGTCCAAATGTCTGGATGACTGTTTAGTAGAGAGACATTTAGGATGGGAAAACCTACAAAAGGAAGGCTGTAGGGAGGGAAGCAGGCAGGCAGGAAGGCAAGGAGGAAGGCAGGAAGGCAGGCAGGAAGGAAGGAAGGAGAGAAAGAAAGAAAGTATATAAGTCTTTTTTATATATCTGTAAACGGATTGGTTTAACAGTCATTAAATTCATATGAAGGCATTTTAACATATATATGCATTTAAGATTCTTGGTCGCAGTGCTGTTTCCACCAAGCTGCAACAGGAGTTCAATAGATATCTTTTCTCTCCCTATGACACCCTATTTAGTCTAAAAAGTTTTCATTAGCATTCTGGTTTAGCTTTGCTATTATGCTACATGTATTTGCTTGCACCACCTGTATGGAATTTGAAGTGTGAGTAGCCAATGCCTGTTACAAGAGGGAGAGCTGCAGGTAAATTCACCTTTGTCCAGGGAGCCCACCTTTGTCCATGTAACTGCACTCTCTAATAACAATATTAACAGTGGCTCTAGTGGTAATGGTAAGGCTAAAAAACTTTTATTTTTGAACTTAAATTTTGTAGGTATTCTTTCTTTGTATTCTTGGATTTAGAACATTGCTGAGATAGTAAGATCACAGGAAGATACTTGGGCATAGTGATAGTCTTAATGTGTCACGGTCACCGGCGACAAGTCCTCCGGAAAGGATCCTTCTGCCGACGCGTAATTCTTGTGACCCGGAGCCGCAGGTCTTCTTCGCGGTCTGCCGGGTCCCGGGTTTCGGCACCACTTGTCGCGGTCGGTCTTTCGCGCGACAACCTCCGCCGGCAGAGGATCTCTCCCCCGGGAGCCTCGCCTCATCGTCTCTCCCC